>JAFMOC010001233.1:0-35888 GCA_019802505.1 Corydoras sp. C115 | reverse complement strand
AATGTGTATTACCTTTAGTCCAGCCTTGTGTCCTTCTTCTTTGTCCCATCAAAACTAACAGCACTGTAACTGAAGATGTATAACTTCTGACCCCCTGTGCTGAGAAACGACATTTGCATTTCACGTTAGAATGTGAATGTGTTAAAAGTTAAATAAATGACATTAATTAAAATGTAGATAAAAACTACGCACTGTGCAACAAAATAAACAGCAAATATTAATATTATAAACATTTGTTAAATAAACTCGTTTCACCTCTTGCTAAACTTGAATTCCAATGACTTTTGCCACCAAGTGGACAAAATCTGCAATAACACATTTCACCTGTAACAAGCTCTTAGTTTTCTAATGTGACACAAAAGAGTGTGTTTTAATAATGACTAATTTGATGTTTTTCAAAATCTTGATCCATTTAAAACTCAATATAATTTCATACATAAAGAAACTATATGAGATTATTATTAAACACGTTTAGAATGTGTCATTTCAATATTATGGGCTCTGTCCTGGATTACATGAAGATATTAAAGGTTTAAGGTCTGCTCTGTAGACTGGAATTAAAGTTTATGTTTTAAAAAGACAAATTATTTATTTCTCAGACATTACAGCCAGGGTTCTGTTACAATCAAACCAATCAGGAGAGTCTTTATAAAAACCTTCGTAATGCTGTTATTTACATTTCAAATTATAAAATGTTTGAGTTATTCATTATTTCAAAAATATAATACTGCTCGTTGTGAGATTAAATGGTTTTTATGTGTTTCATAATGTTAATCAACTGTCCCTCAGGTTACACTGTGCACATTTTATTACATTTAGTTTAATTTACTTTTTTAATTGTTTATGTCAATTTGATGATAAAATGTAAATGAGATGTTGGCAATTTTCACCACAAGATGGCAGTAGGTACAGGAGTAGATTTACAGCGCTTAGTTATACAAAGAAGAAAAAATTTGAACTGGATAAACAAATGCATATTTAATAATGAAGTGCACTAAATGCAGCTTTACGTCCTGTGTTTTACACCCTAGATAGTGAACTAATATAAGAACTGTAGATCTATTTAAGACACAAAGAATATTTTATTTAAAAAAAATGTAAAAAAACGCAACAACAGATTAATTACGTTAAAACGGAATTCCTATTGGAAACTAAAACACAAATCAGTCGCAATTATTAACATAGTATTAAGTTTAATTAAAAAGTTAAAGCAGTGATTTAGGATAAAAAGGTTGAAGGCTGTAAGCTGAATCACTGACTCTTTTGTGTGAATCGACTCAATGAGTCATAAAATCTAGAAGGTTGTACAGTTTGTTCTACACAGTTCTTTTAATCTGATCTCTACTGTGATAAGTTTAGATCCATGTTCACATCATTAGCTCTTTTTGGGGATCATGATTAGAACATTGTAAAGCTGCTTTGAGACAATGCACTATTAATAATGGAGCAGAACATAAAGTGTTTATAGGAGATCTTATAGAACTTTATGTTAAACATGAAGTCATAATCATGATTCTGCTTAATAATCTTAAAAATAAACATTTTTGTTGAAGTCAAATCAGACATTTTTCTCATTTTCTCAGATTATGTGTTAGTAGTGAAAAGAAATTAGGTTCCTTCAGGATTCTGGTTCAATAAAAGCAAATCAGGACTGAATTTAGCTCCAGCTGGATTTATCTTCCTCACTTTCTACCAATGAATGACTCTGTTTCTATGTTGCTTCATCACCTGAACTCTCGTCACTGCTGATGTTTTTTTTTTTTTTTTGGTTGTTCTCACTGAGAGCAGTTTACAGTCTTAAAGTGTTGAATCGTATATATTATACATATATAAGGATTATAATAAGGATTTGAGAATTTAAAATATTGTTAAATCATATTATTTTCCTTTTTTTTTTTTTTTTTTTTTTTTTTTTTAACTTTTGAGCATGTTAGCCAAAATTAAAAAGCCTTAAGGCTTTGGGTGTGAGAGGTCCCGGGTTCAAGTCCCGTAAGAGCACAGAAAAGTTTTCAGTTTGTTTAGACTTTAAACACTTTTTTTATTATCAAATTTATTTTGCGAAAGATAAAAGAAACAGAACACTGAGAATATTTGTTAAAAAATCCTAAGAAAAAAGCTTAGAAAAATGTTTTAAAAATCAAATCAATAATAGATTTACATTTACAATCTGACAGTTAAGGACAACAAACTAAACTCTTCTAATGAACATATCACTCCACAGCCCATAACAAACCAATTTAACTAGTATTCTCAGCAACAGCTCACTTAAACAAGGCTTGCTGATCTATGGGTGTTATTCTGGCTTTGGTTGGGAAAGGTCCTAGGTTCAAATGCTGGATGAGCCCAAGATAGTGTTTTGATTGTTATCTTCTTAAACAAAATACCAAGGCGAACGTGCTAACCACTAAGCCACCGTGCCGCCACTTTTAAAATTAAACTCAATATTATGTTAATAATTGTGACTTTTGTTTTATTTTCTAACAAACTCACTTATTCTGTTCTTGTGTTTTTTTAAAAGAAGCATCTTTGTGTCTCAAATAGATCTACACTTCTTATATTAGTTCACTATCTAGGGTGTAAAACACAAGACGTAAAGCCACATTCAGTGCACTTCCTTGTTAGGTGCTGTATTATAAGTGCTGTAAATGTACATCTGTATCTACTGCCATCTTTTAGAATGACTTTTAATGCACAAAGTAGAATTATACTTTTGAAATGATGAATCCCTCAAACATTTTATAATTTGAAATGTAAATAAAAGCATTTCAAAGGTTTTTTACAAAGACTCTCCTGATTGGTTTGATTGTAACAGAACCATAGCTGTAATGTCGGAGAAATATATCATTTGTCTCTTTTAAAAATAGACTTTAAATCCAGTCTACAGAGCAGACTTTAAACCTTTCATATCTTCATGCAATTTAGGAAAGAGCCCATAATATTGAAATAGTCTAAAAGTGTTTCATAAAAAAACTCATACAGTTTCTTTATGTATGAAATTCTATTGAATTTTAAATGGAGCCTACATTTTGAAAAACGTCAAATTTGTTACTATTGAAACACACTTTTGTGTCACAGATTCATTTGATTCATTTCATTTGATTAATTAATTTATTTTTAATCACATTTATATTATATTCTATGAAATGTAGGTGAAATATAAATGTAATTTCAGATGGCAAATCATTCAGGTTTTTTGTCAGATTAACATGTTTTTCTTACAACTTTCCTTACATTAGTAAGTACTGGAGTCACGATGGGCATTAGTGACATAAGAATCTGAAAAAATAAAGAGTTTGCTTTCTTTGGCTTGGTGTTTTAACCTTAACTTCATTTCTTTTAAAGGAGATAAACAAAAGCTTTAACTGGCAGCGGTGGGATTTGAACCCACGCCTCCGAGGAGACTGGAGCCTTAATCCAGCGCCTTAGACCGCTCGGCCACGCTACCTGCTTATAAGACAGACAGGAGACAAACAGTTTTCTGAAGTAGTGAGGACGGTGTGAGACAGTGTGAAAGAAAAATTAATTCTCACCATTTCATCTCTGGGGCTCTATACATCACCTACTGTCTTGTTCAAAATAGTATCGTTCACATGGAATAAATGTTCATTTAATGTTTTAAGTGACATTAAAAATGATCGGTTTGTTATTTGAATCCACATCGCCAAAGGGACTGTAGCCTAAATCTAGGGCTTTATTATCGCTCAGCCATGCTAGCAGCTATTGTGAAGACTTTTTTTTAATCAGGAAAATACCATCAAGACATGAATATTGAGAAAATAATTAAGATGAATAAGGGCCACTCCAAACTAGAGCAGTCACCACTTTTTCTAGAAATTTGACATGGTGTCCACCACTCTGGATTTTTAATGAGCAGAAATCAAAGCAGATAAAGAGCTTAGAAAGCAGCGCTGCTAATCACTACAGCTCTAATGTCCACCACTCTCATGTATGATAAAGTCTGCTGCACAATTATAGAACTAAAGTCTGTTTTCAGACTGAGTCTTTTTTCTGTCACTTTAAACTGTCTCTGTGGTTTATTTAGTAAACTTGCTGCTTATTTGCTGTTATTTAAATATCTTTGACATGACAAGCCATGTGCAGTGACTGTAGTCAGTTCTAATGTGGTGCTGTGGCTTAGTTGGTTAAAGTGCCTGTCTAGTAAACAGGAGATCCTGGGTTCAAATCCCAGCAGTACCTTGTTATTTGATAAGCTGTTGCCACCCAATCAATTTTTGTTGTGCAAACTGTTTTCCCTTTAATATATTTTTTGCATAAAGTTCAAAATTGAATGTAAACTTATTTTACATATATCAGGAAAACGTGAATTGTTATACAATAGTTATAACAATTTACTATATTCAGAAATGCAAAAATATATTTATAAAACAGTAACAATAGCATTATCGTTATGGGCTGAATAAACGTTTCTAGTCTGGAGCATCTGTGATTACTTACAGTTCATCAAAGACGCACACAACTCACATGCCTTTAAGTTTGTACACAACGCAGCACTCCATCACCATGCCCTGTGCTTCAGACCTGAGTCACTGAATGGACAGGTGCATTTGATCATGTGAGCAATAATGCTGCTGCCCTTCTCCACCCTAAAGTGGCACCAGAGCGCAATTTACATGTTTGTCTAAAAAATGTTTATATAGACACATTATAGAGAAGATTTTTTTTTTATTTTTGTTTGAACTCTAAAACGCTATATTCAGTGAAAGAAATAGGATTAGGGTTCCAACTTAATTTAGTTTCTGTGCATCATAGAGTATAATATATATCACTTGATTGAACTTAAAACAAACTGATACTTTACTGATGAAATAAATCTGCTGTATTAAAAATCAAAGATCTTTTAACATATATTTTCTTAATTGTAATTATTTGGCATAACTTGACATCTTTTGTCTCTGCAGTCCATAATTCAATTACAATAAATACTTACTTTAGACAAACAAAATCTAAAGAACACAGGATCAGTTGATTGATTGATTGGTTGATTGATTGAAAATAAAGTTCATTTTTTTAAATGAGCTTGTCATGACTCCGTTTCAAACATGAGTTGCTGCGACCACAACACAGAGTACAAACCACTATTTGTCCATGGAACAACACTATGCCCTTAAAAGAGCAGTTCCTAAAACTAGATGTTAATGAAACAGCAGCAATATATATATATATTTTTTAATATTTTTATTTTAAATTAAAATTTTGTTTTCTTGGGAGCTTGCCACAACCCAAATTCCTCACAGTTGTGGTGGTGCTCCGATGCTGTTAATTGCGTTGCAGCCATGTGGCATTATTGGTTACGTCATCCGACGTGGGCGGGAGTATTTAAACTCATGGAGCCGACGTGGTGGGGGGAGTAAGCTTTGGCTGTTTCACGCAGTTCTTCACGGCCATTAGCATTGGTTTTGCTGCCGCTGCTCGCTCATGAGCAATGTCCGTGAAGACAGAGGTCGGTGTCTTCACGTCCCTCGTGGAGAGAGTTTCACTCAGTGGCCTGCTTGTGGAAGTGGCTCCTTTGGGTTTTATCTGTGCCTCACAGTGGTTTATACAGTTTGGTGTCTTTCCGAGCTCTGCGTTAGGGATTCCTTGTTCGAATCCCCATCTGGGTGGAGTTTTCATGTTCTCTCCGTGTCTGCGTGGGTTTCCTCCAGGTTCTCCGGTTTCCTCCCACAGTCCAAAAACATGGATCAAGTCATGTTGAATTCTCCAAATTGCCCTATATAGAGTGTGTCTGTGTGAGTGAATGTGTGGCCAGCGATGGATTGGCACCCTGTCCTGGGTCTATCTGCCCAGCACCCGAAACGTTCTCCCCTGGATGGGCATGGGGAACCCCACCGTGACCCTAATAGAGAATGAATGAATGTTTGCCTGTAGGTTGTCAGATGCTCTCATTCCTCTTATTGGGCGTGTAACCAGTCCTGTATTATCGGGCTTCGCTCCCCCGGCTGCTGTTCTGCTGTTTTGTTGCTGCTCTGCTGTTTTGTACGGTGCTGGTCCGTCCTTTTTTATTATAGGTTATTCTCACGCTGCTGCTCGTCTTGGGTTGCGGCGGTACTGTTAGATGTTCAATAATCGGTCTCAGAGATGCAGGTTGGTCCAAACAAAGTTTAATGCAATTTACTGAATAAACAGCAAAGGTACAGCAAAGAATCATCGATGGCAAGCAATTGCAATTGATGAGAGAGCTCTAAAGTCTCAAAGATCCAGCTTCGGTATATAAACCTTTAGTGGGCTGTCCTTCTTCTGTTGGTGAGTGTGACTGGACCTTCCAAATATGGTGGGGTTTTCTGAGTCCCCAGTCCCAATAATACTTTTTGACAAATGTTACTTGCCCCTAAATCTATATTTTCACAGGTCACTCTGTGACCAGACTTTCTGACTCCTTCTCCTGCCCTTTGACAAATGGTCATTCCTACAAATACACACATTCAACCCCCACCTGGTCATTCCCACAGCCATTCAGCAGTTGTTTATATATCGTAAATGACAAAAATATCATTACAATGGTAAAAGCTTTCCAAAGTTGACCAAACCTTTCAAATAATGCAATTCATGTCTTTTTACGTTCAATAAATTCCAACAGTCCCCCCTTGACCTACCTTAATACATACATTGGTAATATATAATCATATTTATAATGTGGTGTAATCCTAATGTTAGTGTACGGATGGTGCTGAGGTTACTTCATTCCTCTGAAAAGACTGTGTCTCTTAGAGGTTCTTCTATTCCTCCACATAGGTCCAGTGCGTATCAGTTAATTTCTAAACAATTAATATAATATTCTCCTTTCTAATGTACGCTTTTGTGAAAAATGTGCGGTGTATGTGACAGAGCATAGTTGATCTTCTTGGTCTTGGAGACAGTCCCTGTCTCCTACCAGACCATTCCTCGTCTGGTCTTCACTCTGGTCCTGAAACTTGTGATTATGTGACATATAGAAAAATAGAAAACATTTAAATAAAATTTGTACCGGATTTACAGTTGAATCAATCTCTTGCCTTTTTGGCTTGATGAGTCAACTTAGTACTTTTTTCATAGACTAAAGTAAAAAGTTTTCTTTATACCTTTTATGAGCCAGATTAACTTTTATGATGTTAGTTATACGCCATAGCATGAGATCAACATAAAATTCAATTAATTTTAAGCTCAGTGTATTTTATTTCATTATTCTGAATTTAACTCCACTTCTAATTGATCTTTAATTAACACTGTGTAAGATATCAGGTTGCCCATTTTTAACCTTTAACTTTGACTATGTATGATTTGATACTTTATATGTTCCTGACCATTTAAGATTTGCTTAATTTTCTTATGCACTTTAATCCTCACCCAACTCCCTGGAGTGATGGCCTTGTTTGGTTTAGTCTGTCCCCCCTTTGTCAGTGTTTATTACCAAGAGGTGACACCTAACCATGTGTGCAATTATATGACAGTGGTGACTAGAGCTGCCATTACTCTTATACATGAAAACAAAAACTTTAGTATTTTTAAAACATTTAGCCTCCCCCCTTTTTAAAACAAAACATTTGTTTTTAAAAAAAAAAACGCTTAGACCAATTGGCATGTGTAATTATTCTTAGAAGTAAATTATTCAATGTGCTATAAGAATCTGGAAGAGGTTATCATCTAAAGTGATCTTGTTGATATTCCTTGAAGTAATGATCTATGGTCCACCCCTCAGTGCCTGTGGATCATATACAAAAGAGATAAGTCACACAATACATAAGCATTAAAAATTATCAAGATCGTCCTCCGTTTTCTGCCAATCTGTAATACTAGGAAAATCAATCAATACAAAGTTATTATTTTAACTGGATCAAGCTGCTCTGTCAGCTCAGTCCACTAAAACCTGCAAATTGACATGAGATTAGTAAAGTTTAAAGAGAACATAAAACAAACATACCAATCACATAACATACGTTTAATAAACTCTTATTTTTCCTGTTGAATGTAAAATTTGATAATTAGGCCTCCTTCAGTGCATGACCTGTAAGAAATAAAACCTTCATCAACCAATTTATAAACACAATGCTGCAAAAAAGTTATAATATTAATCATTTTTATTATATTTATATATGGATCGGCAAGATTTTTACTCATGCTGTTGTGGAAGAAATATATATATTATCCATAATTTTGTCCTTATTAGGTAATGTCAGTCAGTCCAGTCTAATCTAGATTATTATCAGTCAAACCTTCTCAGGAATGGTGCTCTGTCCCTTTTATGCTTCATAATTAAAAATATTTTAATTAGCTCTAAACTATATCCAACAACTGTAAAACCATACACAACTGCCTTCTTTTCAAACAGCAATAAATTCTTCACACCCCCTACCTCTACACTCCTGTGACCTTATAACAGACACACACAGACCCAGACATCCCCACTCACACACATATACACAGGATGTTAACAGATTAGAACAGAGTGCAGCCAGAACCTATGAGAAATATGATTTAATTTTCAACATTAAATTACCTATTTAATTTAGAATTGTAAAACAAATACTAGTATTTTTATACCCAAATGTATTAAGTTATTTATTTATTTACCTTTTACCCTATTTAAACTGTTTTAAAACCTAAATGAGAATTAATCTGTGTAACATGTGATTTTAATGCTTGCAGCAGTTCAGGTTCAGTCAAACTGGGTTCTTTAAACAGTTGCTCTCAGAGACAGACTGACTGATGGACCAGTGAAATGGACAGCTCTCTGATCCTAAGATACTGTCCATATTAATTCCATAGCGTCGGCGTCTCCCTGATCTGGGCAGAGCTGGGATCAACAGACCCTCACCCATCTTTTGGCCAAGCACGCCCTCTCTTTTCGCTTGGAATTCTCACACTCCATCATCACGTTTTTTTTTTTGTTTTTTTTTAGAGCATACTGTGACTCCAAGCCTTGACATGTTCCCCATTTATCAACTCTTGATAAATGGAAGTATTTAATGAAGTATTAGACATTTTTGTCTTTCACACATTATTATTAAGCTTACATTTTGCTTTTATCTTTACTTTATTTTAAATCACTGTTTCCTAACTTAATATTATTATGATTTAACTCTCACTAACTCCTACCATAACTTATTTTATTTAGTAATTTACTCATTTGATTGTGATTGTGCTAGTTTTCATTTCTAAATTTTATCATTTTCACCTAGAATATAAGCCGCGAAAAAGTGTAGAGTAAAAATGAAAAGAGGTTTAGTTTTTACACTCATCACATCATACACTCAGACTTAAATCCCCACAACAAAATATGCCAAACAACACACACTAACAAACTAACATACTAACATTTATAGTGGTACCACACACAAACAAACACTAAGAATTACCTAACTATATTGCAATAGAAATTTCTTATTGATTTTTATTTAGTGTACACTTTAACATTATATAACAGCAATTTAAACAAGACCGGTCACACAAATTGTACACTTGTAAATTGAGCAAAAGCAAAACAATCACCTTGACGGTTTTTACCATGGAATGCTCCACTGTTCACCGTCGTCACGATGCCCTAGTCAGCAGTGTCCTACGTAATATAGGCTTCGGGTGATCTGGGGCCGCCCCGCGTCGCCCCGCCTCAACCGGAGGCGCAAAGCCTAGTTCAGAGAACTATTTTCCCTAATTCAGTCCCTTGGACTCCCAGAGCCAAGATTTACTAACTTAAAGGACTAGGGGTGTCTCGGTTTCCCCCGTTCTCGCCCTTTCTTTCCGTCTGAACCTCGTCGAAACCGTGATTGTTCAGTTCCTATGTGTCCGGTTAAATTAATTAACAGGGACAATAAGCCTCGTAGACAATACAGTTCTGTTTTCAGCGCTCCCTACCCTACCAGCATAATAAAAAGAATTACTTTTGCTCGATGATTAGCCCTGTAAATATTGGATTATCAAATGCTATATTCTCGCCAACCAGCAACAAACCACAACCCCAAACAGTAATCAAACAAGAATTACCTTTGTTCGATGATTAGCACTGTTAACATTGGGTTATCAAATACTGCATTCTCGCCAACCAGAAACAAACCACTACCCCAAACAGTAATTTAAAAACTTACCTTTGTTCGATGATGAGCACTGTTAACATTGGGTTATCGAATCACAGACTCTTGCCAACCAGCAACAAACCACAAACTGTGTTCGATGATGAGCACTGTTAACGTTGGGTTATCGAATATAAATTCTCGCCAACCAGCAACAAACCACTACCCCAAACAGTAGTTTAGTAATAAAAATTATTCAGTAAAACTCATTTGTGCCCTGCAACATCTGTTGTGGCGCTGTACACACGTTAAGATTAAATTTAGCAATAATCAATATACAGGATTTTGCTGTAACGGGTTCCTGCAACCAAATCGATGTGCACATCAGTGTTAACGAAGTGCAGCTTGCAACAGACAGAAATAGCAAATTGTGCGATCCAAACCACTCCGCGACTCTCTGAACCGTTATACCACGACGAGGTCACCAATTTGTTAGATGTTCAATAATCGGTCTCAGAGATGCAGGTTGGTCCAAACAAAGTTTAATGCAATTTACTGAATAAACAGCAAGGGTACAGCAAAGAATCATCGATGGCAAGCAATTGCAATTGATGAGAGAGCTCTAAAGTCTCAAAGATCCAGCTTCGGTATATAAACCTTTAGTGGGCTGTCCTTCTTCTGTTGGTGAGTGTGACTGGACCTTCCAAATATGGTGGGGTTTTCTGAGTCCCCAGTCCCAATAATACTTTTTGACAAATGTTACTTGCCCCTAAATCTATATTTTCACAGGTCACTCTGTGACCAGACTTTCTGACTCCTTCTCCTGCCCTTTGACAAATGGTCATTCCTACAAATACACACACTCAACCCCCACCTGGTCATTCCCACAGCCATTCAGCAGTTGTTTACATATCGTAAATGACAAAAATATCATTACAATGGTAAAAGCTTTCCAAAGTTGACCAAACCTTTCAAATAATGCAATTCATGTCTTTTTACGTTCAATAAATTCCAACAGTACCCCACTGGGAGGGGTCGCGTTCCGCCATTGTCACCGACAGCGTGTGTGGTTTAAATAAAACCAGGGTGTGTGAGTGTGTGCAGTGGGGTGGTACAGGGGTATGACCCAACTATTATGGTGTACGTTGTGTATATGATTTGGTTTATATGATTCTATTGTGTGGAGTTTGATTTATTTATTTTCTGGTTTGTGATTTCTTTTTGGTGTATTTTCCTTTTTCTGTTTTGATTTCGATACAAGTTTTGTGGGCTTAGCCCTTTTTCTGTGAGTGTTGTAAAGGCTTATTATATTTTCCTTTCTCTGCAGGATCAGGACAACCAGTAGGGGTAGGCCAAGTCAATGGTGGTAGGTACCTGTGTCCGTGCGTACCACTTGTATGGTAGGTTAGCTGTACACTTGGGTGTACAGTGCAGTGTATATCACGTGTGGTCCTTTTGACCCACCCCGCAGTTACGGTCCGCCCTCTGGTAAGCCCTCTCATCTTTTGGATTTCTTTTGTTAGTATTTGTGTTCGTTATTGATGTGTTATTTTGATGTGTGTTACCTCTAATCCTACCCACCATAGTGTGTATGTGTGTTTTGCAACCATTTTAACAAACAAAGATTTTAAGAATATACTTGGTTTACGGTTGAAAGTCTGTCTTGACTGCACAAACTTGTGGTGAACCTTGGACATTATCATCAATTTTATTTGTAAAATAGAGTATTGAAGCGCTCTCTCTTTTCCTCGGAAGCTTATAACCCCGGGGGTGGCGTAGTCAAAAGGTACATTTGGGGTCTCTCCGCCACACCTCCGCTACACAGGGTTGCTGAAGTCATGATGCAGAATACAAATAATTTTGGGTTACAGGACGCCATAATGCCCTTTCAAATGTCTTTCATTGATTTGGATGAAAAATCAGTGCTTTCCAACGTTTCTAAATTCTTATTTTGCCGGACAATCATGGGGCCTAAAAAATTCAACCTTTACAACCAGCAAGGTAAACCTCAAAAATCGTCATACCAGGAGTTGAACCCGGGCGAAAACAAGGAATCCTAACCACCAACAGAGGGCGTATTTTAGCAACCTTCCTCATCAGTATAGTGGTCAGTGTATCTGCTTGTCACCAAAAGCACCGTGCCGCCCGTAAACTCTCCTCATACACATAATATTACACCACACAATAATCACATGCAAATATACTGAACAATCACTATGTCACTCCTCGTTAGTATAGTGGACAGTATCTCTGTCTGTCACGAGGAAGACCGGGGTTTGATTCCCCGACGGGGAGAATTAGCTTTTACACTCTGTGACTGAAATCTCACATGCTGCTGCTTTAACCATTAACTAACACATGAGGTCAGTGGTGCACTCTCCATGAAACTTGGCTAGCTCAGTCTGTAGTGTCTGATCCTCTTTGTTTCAGTGTCATGTGTTTAAGCTAGTTCTTTCTCCTCTTTACTTTGTTTGTATCAATAATGAAGTACAGTATTTTTAATATTTAATAAACATTTCCCCTACACCAATCTGTGTGTTTGTTCAAGTAGAAAAACATAAACATGCTGACTGTTGTGTATGAGGACATCTTAGCATATACTTAGTATATAACTAATACTTATTCTGTACATGAATATAAATCATTAACAAATCCACATGTACATATCTCCCTGGTTGTCTAGTGGTTAGGTTTTGGCGCTCTCACCGCCACGGCCCGGGTTCGATTCCTGGTCAGGGAAGAGTAAAGCTTTTGTGAAGATCCACAACTGAATAGAACTATTTGGTGTCAGAATGTCGTTAGATGTGGGAGGAAACCAGAGACCCAAAGAAAAAAGCTCACAGACACAAAGAGAACCTCACCTGAAATCAAACCTGTAATGTTGTTTCTATAGAGGGTTATACTATAGTTTAAAACTCTAAAATAGCTCTATTCAGTTTTTCTTGCTGTGATATGTGCTATTTTTTGGGGGTAGTTTAAAGTGACTTGAGCTCCAGATGATCTGTATTCACAATAAAATTGATTATAATAAAGAAAAAAACACCACTTACACTTACACTTACACAACAACACTTTAGTCCAGCCTTGTGTCCTTCTTCTTTGTCCCATCAAAACTACCAGCACTGTAACTGAAGATGTATGACTGCTGCCCTCCTGTGGTGAGAAACGACATTTGCATTTCACATTAGAATTATGAATGTGTTAAAAGTTAAATAAATGACATTCATTAAAATGTAGATAAAAACTACGCACTGTGCAACAAAATAAACAGCAAATATTAATATTATAAACATTTGTTAAATAAACTCGTTTCACCTCTTGCTAAACTTGAATTCCAATGACTTTTGCCACCAAGTGGACAAAATCTGCAATAACACATTTCACCTGTAACAAGCTCTTAGTTTTCTAATGTAACACAAAAGAGTGTGTTTTAATAATGACTAATTTGATGTTTTTCAAAATGTTGGATCCATTTAAAACTCAATATAATTTCATACATAACGAAACTATATGAGATTATTATTAAAAAAGTTTAGAATGTGTCATTTCAATATTATGGGCTCTGTCCTGGATTACATGAAGATATTTAAGGTTTAAAGTCTGCTCTGTTGACTGGATTTAAAGTTTATGTTTTAAAAAGACAAATTATTTATTTCTCAGACATTACAGCCAGGGTTCTGTTACAATCAAACCAATCAGGAGAGTCTTTATAAAAACCTTTGTAATGCTGTTATTTACATTTCAAATTATAAAATGTTTGAGTTATTCATTATTTCAAAAATATAATACTGCTCGTTGTGAGAATAAATGGTTTTTATGTGTTTCATAATGTTAATCAACTGTCCCTCAGGTTACACTCAGGTCAATTTGATGATAAAATGTAAATGAGATGTTGGCAATTTTCACCACAAGTTGGCAGTAGGTACAGGAGTAGATTTACAGCGCTTAGTTATACAAAGAAGAAGAAATTTTAACTGGATAAACAAATGCATATTTAATAATGAAGTGCACTAAATGCAGCTTTACGTCCTGTGTTTTACACCCTAGATAGTGAACTAATATAAGAACTGTTTAAGACACAAAGATTATTTGATTTAAAAAAAAAAAAAAATGCAACAACAGATTAATTACGTTAAAAAGGAATTCCTATTGGAAACTAAAACACAAATCAGTCGCAATTATTAACATAGTATTAAGTTTAATAAAAAAGTTAAAGCAGTGATTTAGGATAAAAAGGTTGAAGGCTGTAAGCTGAATCATTGACTCTTTTGTGTGAATCGACTCAATGAGTCATAAAATCTAGAAGGTTGTACAGTTTGTTCTACACAGTTCTTTTAATCTGATCTCTACTGTGATAAGTTTAGATCCATGTTCACATCATTAGCTCTTTTTGGGGATCATGATTAGAACATTGTAAAGCTGCTTTGAGACAATGCACTATTAATAATGGAGCAGAACATAAAGTGTTTATAGGAGATCTTATAGAACTTTATGTTAAACACGAAGTCATAATCATGATTCTGCTTAATAATCTTAAAAATAAACATTTTTGTTGAAGTCAAATCAGACATTTTTCTCATTTTCTCAGATTATGTGTTAGTAGTGAAAAGAAATTAGGTTCCTTTAGGATTCTGGTTCAATAAAAGCAAATCAGGACTGAATTTAGCTCCAGCTGGATTTATCTTCCTCACTTTCTACCAATGAATTTCTATGTTGCTTCATCATCTGAACTCTCATCACTGCTAATGTTTTTTTTTTTGGTTGTTCTCACTGAGAGCAAATCTTATATATTATACATATATAAGGATTATAATAAGGGTTTGAGAATTTAAAATATTGTTAAATCATATATATATATATATATATATATATATATATATATATATATATATATATATATATATTATTATATTTTATTTATTTATTTATTTTTTAACTTTTGAGCATGTTAGCCAAAATTAAAAAGCCTTAAGGCCTTGGGTGTGAGAGGTCCAGGGTTCAAGTCCCGTAAGAGCACAGAAAATTTTCAGTTTGTTTAGACTTTAAACACTTTTTTTATTCATTCATTCATTCATTATCTCCCGCTTTGTCCTCTAGTAGGGTCGCGGTGGGGTTCCCCATGCCCATCCAGGGGAGAACGTTTCGGGCGCTGGGCAGATAGACCCAGGACAGGGCGCCAATCCATCGCTGGGCACACACTCACTCACTCACTCAAACACACTCTATGTGGTGCAATTTGGAGAATTCAATTGACTTGATCCATGTTTTTGGACTGTGGTAGGAAACCGGAGAACCCGGAGGAAACCCACGCAGACACGGGGAGAACATGAAAACTCCACCCAGATGGGGATTCGAACCGGGAATCCCTAGTGCTGAGAGGCGAACGTGCTAACCACTAAGCCACCGTGCCGCTATCACTTTTTTTATTATCAAATTTATTTTGCGAAAAATAAAAGAAACAGAACACTGAGAATATTTGTTAAAAAATCCTAAGAAAAAAGCTTAGAAAAAATGTTTTAAAAATCAAATCAATAATAGATTTACATTTACAATCTGACAGTTAAGGACAACAAACTAAACTCTTCTAATGAACATAATATCACTCCACAGCCCATAACAAAGCAATTTAACTAGTATTCTCAGCAACAGCTAACTTAAACAAGCCTTGTTGGTCTATTCTGGCTTTGGGTGGGAAAGGTCCTAGGTTCAAATGCTGGATGAGCCCAAGATAGTGTTCTGATTGTTATCTTCTTAAACAAAATACCAAGGCGAACCTGCTAACCACTAAGCCACCGTGCCGCCACTTTTAAAATTAAACTCAATATTATGTTAATAATTGTGACTTTTGTTTTATTTTCTAACAAACTCAGTTATTCTGTTCTTGTGTTTTTTTTAAAAGAAGCATCTTTGTGTCTCAAATAGATCTACACTTCTTATATTAGTTCACTATCTAGGGTGTAAAACATAAGACGTAAAGCCACATTCAGTGCACTTCCTTGTTAGGTGCTGTATTATAAGTGCTGTAAATGTACATCTGTATCTACTGCCATCTTTTAGAATGACTTTTAATGCACAAAGTAGAATTATACCTTCGAAATTATGAATCCCTCAAACATTTTATCATTTGAAATGTAAATAAAAGCATTTCAAAGGTTTTTACAAAGACTCTCCTGATTGGTTTGATTGTAACAGAACTATAGCTGTAATGTCTGAGAAATAAATCATTTGTCTCTTTTAAAAATAGACTTTAAATCCAGTCTACAGAGCAGACCTTAAACCTTTCATATCTTCATATTCAGGAAAGAGCCCATAATATCGAAATAGTCTAAAAGTGTTTCATAAAAAACTCATACAGTTTCTTTATGTATGAAATTCTATTGAATTTTAAATGGAGCCTACATTTTGAAAAACGTCAAATTAGTTACTATTGAAAAACACTTTTGTGTCACAGATTCATTCGATTCATTTCATCCTTCATTCATTCATTATCTCCCGCTTCATCCTCTATTAGGGTCGCGGTGGGGTTCCCCATGCCCATCCAGGGGAGAACATCTCGGGCGCTGGGCAGATAGACCCAGGACAGGGCGCCAATCTATCGCTGGGCACACACTCACTCACACAAACACACTTTATATGGGGCAATTTGGAGAATTCAATTGACTTGATCCATGTTTTTGGACTGTGAGAGGAAACCGGAGAACCCGGAGGAAACCCACGCAGACACGGGGAGAACATGGAAACTCCACCCAGATGGGGATTCGAACTGGGAATCCCTAGTGCTGGGAGGCGAACGTGCTAACCACTAAGCCAGCGCTTCTCAAATAGTGGGGCGCGCCCCCCTGGGGGGGCGCTATGCGGTGCCTGGGGGGGCGCATAACAAGATATCATAGAGTAAGTGATATTAAGTGTACTGAACAAACCATCAAGACACAACATGGAAAAATATTTAACACGGATGGTGGAAAGAAAGGCGGAGAGAAAGGTGGGGAGAAAGGCGGAGAGAAAGGCGGAGCGAGACGACGATAATGAGACCAACAAATGCCAACCGAAAACTAAAATAAGAAAATATGACGAATCGTATGTGACGCTTGGCTCCACAGTAATTAAGGTGGGAGACGAAGAAAGACCGGTGTGTCTTCTGTGTTTTAAAATGTTGGCAGCGGACAGCATGAAGCCTAATAAATTAAGGCGTCACTTAAATACATTACACCCCGATCATGCTGATAAGCCGCTGGAGTTTTTTCATCGAAAACGTGACGAGTATATGCTGCAATCATCTCGCTTTGTGAAAGCTGCCTCAGAAAACCAGCGATCACTGTTAGCATCTTACAAAGTAGCCTATCACATTGCTCAGTGTAAAAAACCCCACACCATAGCGGAGGAGCTGATACTACCTGCAGCGTTAGACATGGTCTCTGTCATGCTGGATGACAAAAGTGCTGCAAAAATAAAAACTATCCCTCTGTCCAATGACACTGTTGCCAGACGTATAAATGACATTGCTAACGATCTTCAAGAACAACTGATAGATAAACTCAAAGACAAACGTTTTGCCCTACAATTTGATGAAGCAACTGATAGCAACAAAGACTGTTTATTTGTGTCTTATGTATGTTTTGACATGACAAACTCCCTGTGTGAGGATCTACTTTTTTGTAAATATGTCAGAAACAGAGCCACAGCCGAAGAGCTATTCAAAATACTGGATTGCTTCCTGACTGAGAATGGACTAAAATGGGAGAACTGCATCGGTGTTTGCAGTGATGGAGCACATACCACGGCAGGGATGAGAAAAGGAGTTCAGGCACTCATCAAAAAGGCCTCACCCAATGCTAAGTGGACACACTGTGTTATACACAGAGAAGCACTGGCTTCAAGGCACCTTTCCTCTGAATTAAGTGAGGTTATGACTGACATCATAGGTGTGGTCAATTTTATAAAGACCAGACCACTAAAAACAAGAGTCTTCTCTGCTATCTGTGAGGAGATGGGAGCTGAACATCAAGCTGTGCTATTTCATAGTGAAGCACGGTGGCTGTCACGAGGTAAAGTTTTGTCCCGAGTTTTTGAGCTCAGAGAGGAGATATGAATGTTTTTGGTTCAGGAGCACAAGTATGAAGTTGCAGTAAAATTTGGTGATGAGAACCTACCTGAGTGACATATTTGGAAGGCTTAATGAACTGAATCTCCAGCTTCAAGGGAAAGATAAACACCTTCCTCAGGTCACAGACAAGATCAAGTCTTTCACTCGGAAGCTTGCCGTGTGGGGCAGGCGACTTGATGAAGGAAATACAGATTCATTCGAAAACCTACATGAATTTGTTGACACTACTGACTATGATGCCACCTCAGTGATTCCCTGTATCAAGCAGCATATTTCATTATTGATGGGATTCTTTGAAAAGTATTTCCCTGAAAACAGTTCGCAGTATGACTGGGTCAGAGATCCTTTCAATGCACCAGCTCCTACTGGTTTCAGCTCTGCAGAGGAGGACCAGTTCATTAACATGACATCTGACTCCACATTGAGACTGAGGTTCACGTCACAAACACTGAGTGAATTCTGGCTGAGTGTAGAGAGGGAGTATCCACTCTTGGGGCAGAAGGCTATGGGCATCCTTATTCCTTTTCCAACATCATATCTTTGTGAGACTGGCTTCTCTGCTGTTGCTGCATTAAAGACAAAGTACAGGTCCCAGCTAAACATTGAACAGGAGCTGAGAGTGGCAGTGTCATGCTTCAAACCCCGTTTTGAAAAGCTGTGCACTGCAAAACGGGCGCATTGTAGCCATCAGTTCTAACCTCATTTTTTTAAATAACAGCACAAATTGTTGTATTCATTATTGTTCTGTAGGTTAATAAAATTATTCTTTGTTCTAAGTTGATCTATATTTCTTTCTTTTTTGTTTTCTTTATTGTTAATAAGGATACATTGTAATAAAAGAGCTGTACTTATAACAAATTTATAGACAAATCATACTACAGTGGTCATGCAAAAATACTTTTTCATCCCATTTTGTCATGTGCGGGGTAGTGGGAAAAGGGTGAGTGTGCGTGCGTGTGTGGGGGGGGGCACAAAATTTTTTCTTCTGCCTAGGGGGGTGTCACGAGCACCTGCTGCACCTGTCCCTCGTTTTCAGTTCTCATTATCTCACTTGGGTGATTCGTTGGGTTTGTCACGTGTTTAGTTGGTTTTCTATTTAATCTGTTTTATCCCTGAATACTGAGCACGTCTTTGTTTTGTGGTTGTTATACCCAACGTTACTTTCTGTTTTGTTATCCCCATTTTGTTGGTGCTTCGGCACCATCTTTTAATAAATTCTGTTTGGTTTTTATCCCGGTGATCCAGTGGCCTCCTTTCGCATTTCCGCCACGGTGTGTCGCTGCGTTGACGTTCCGCTCAGGTCACATTCGTGGGAGCGTCTCCCTCCGTCTAGACCGGCGGGCGCTGTGGTTTACGCGTCGCCGGATCCCGGGAGACGCTCACCAATGCGCGAGCGGCGTCCGCGTTGTCCGGCGGACCCGCTCACCTCTGGGGGATTCAGGACAGACTGTGACAGGGGGGCTTAACAAAAAATAATTGAGAATCACTGCACTAAGCCACCGTGCCGCCTTGATTCATTTCATTTGATTAATTAATTTATTTTTTATCACATTTATATTATATTCTATGATATGTAGGTGAAATGTAAATGTAATTTCTCATCTCTGCCCAGCGATGGATTGGCGCCCTGTCCTGCCTGTGTATCTGCCCAGCACCCAAAACGTTCTCCCCTGGATTGGCCCCCCTGGATTGACCCCCCCCCCCCCCGACCCTTATGTAGGCTAAAGCGGAAGATAATGGATGGATGAAATTTCTCATCTCAAGAGGGCAGCAGTCATACATCTTCAGTTACAGTGCTGTTAGTTGTGATGGGACAAAGAAGATGCTGGAATGCCACAATGCTGGAATAAAGGTAATACACATTCTATTTTTTAAAAGGTTCACTACCTGTGACTTTCCATCCGGTGTTTCACACACTAGATAGTGCACTAATATAAGAACTGTAGAGCCATTTCAGACAAAAGAATGTCCTAAACAAAGTGTTAGTACAGAATAAATTGGTTCAAGGGAAATTATTTATACACTACAATATAAAAACGTTTATTATCTTATAATAAATATGATATGAAGTGCATAATTTATCAAATAAATTAATTTTAAATAAATAATTAAAGTTGTAATTTACAAAAAAAAAAATAGGAGACTGTTGGTCAGTTGAATTTCTGAAATCTTCAGTGTTTTTGTCAGATTAACCTTACAACCTTCCTTACATTAGTAAGTACTGGAGTCACGATGGGCATTAGTGACATAAGAATCTGAAAAAATAAAGTGTTTGCTTTCTTTGGCTTGGTGTTTTAACCTTAACTTCATTTCTTTTAAAGGAGATAAACAAAAGCTTTAACCAGCGGTGGGATTTGAACCCACGCCTCCGAAGAGACTGGCGCCTAATCAGCGCCTTAGATCAACGCTACCTGTTTGTAGGAGACAAATAGTACTCTTACAAACTGTGGGGCTCAGTGAATGAACTAGTACCAGGATGTGAACAGGATCGTTACAATCGGCAAATCATTCAGGTTTTTTGTCAGATTAACATGTTTTTCTTACAACTTTCCTTACATTAGTAAGTACTGGAGTCACGATGGGCATTAGTGACATAAGAATCTGTAAAAATAAAGTGTTTGCTTTCTTTGGCTTGGTGTTTTAACCTTAACTTCATTTCTTTTAAAGGAGATAAACAAAAGCTTTAACTGGCAGCGGTGGGATTTGAACCCACGCCTCTGAAGAGACTGGAGCCTTAATCCAGCGCCTTAGACCGCTCGGCCACGCTACCTGTTTGTAAGACAGACAGGAGACAAATAGTGTTCTGAAGTAGTAAGGTCGGTGTGAGACAGTGTGAAAGAAAAATTAATTATCACCATTTCATCTCTGGGGCTCTATACATCACCTACTGTCTTTATCAGAATCAACACAGGAGACAAATAGTACTCTTACAGACTGTGGTCAGTGTGAACTAGTCCAGGATACAATCGTTAAAAATATTTAATTCTACTGAAGACCAGATGGCAAATCATTCAGGTTTTTTGTCAGATTAACATGTTTTTCTTACAACTTTCCTTACATTAGTAAGTACTGGAGTCACGATGGGCATTAGTGACATAAGAATCTGAAAAAATAAAGTGTTTGCTTTCTTTGGCTTGGTGTTTTAACCTTAACTTCATTTCTTTTAAAGGAGATAAACAAAAGCTTTAACTGGCAGCGGTGGGATTTGAACCCACTAGTCCAGGAGCCTTAATCCAGCGCCTTAGACCGCTCGGCCACGCTACCTGTTTGTAAGACAGACAGGAGACAAATAGTGTTCTGAAGTAGTAAGGTCGGTGTGAGACAGTGTGAAAGAAAAATTAATTCTCACCATTTCATCTCTGGGGCTCTATACATCACCTACTGTCTTGTTCAAAATAGTATCATTCACATGGAATAAATGTTCATTTAATGTTTTAAGTGACATTAAAAATGATCGGTTGGTAATTTGAATCCACATCTCCAAAGGGACTGTAGCCTAAATCTAGGTCTTTATTATCGCTCAGCCATGCTAGCAGCTATTGTGAAGACTTTTTTTTAATCAGGAAAATACCATCAAGACATGAATATTGAGAAAATAATTAAGATGCATAAGGGCCACTCCAAACTAGAGCAGTCACCACTTTTTCTAGAAATTTGACATGGTGTCCACCACTCTGGATTTTTAATGAGCAAAAATCAAAGCAGATTAAGAGCTTAGAAAGCAGCGCTGCTAATCACTACAGCTCTAATGTCCACCACTCTCATGTATGATAAAGTCTACTGCACAATTATAGAACTAAAGTTTGTTTTCAGACTGAGTCTTTTTTCTGTCACTTTAATCTGTCTCTGTGGTTTATTTAGTAAACTTGCTGCTTATTTGCTGTTATTTAAATATTTGTGACATGACAAGCCATGTGCAGTGACTGTAGTCAGTTCTAATGGGGTGCTGTGGCTTAGTTGGTTAAAGTACCTGTCTAGTAAACAGGAGATCCTGGGTTCAAATCCCAGCAGTACCTTGTTATTTGATAAGCTGTTGCCAGCCAATCAATTTTTGTTGTGCGAACTGTTTTTCCTTTAATATATTTTTTGCATAAAGTTCAAAATTGAATGTAAACTTATTTTACATATATCAGAAAAATGTAAATTGTTATACAATAATTATAACAATTTACTATGTTCAGAAATGCAAAAATATTTTTATAAAACAGTAACAATAGCATCATCGTTATGGGCTGAATAAACGTTTCTAGTCTGGAGCATCTGTGATTACTTACAGTTCATCAAAGACGCACACAACTCACATGCCTTTAAGTTTGTACACAACGCAGCACTCCATCACCATGCCCTGTGTTTCAGACCTGAGTCACTGAATGGACAGGTGCATTTGATCATGTGACCGATAATGCTGCTGCCCTTCTCCACCCTAAAGTGGCACCAGAGCGCAATTTACATGTTTGTCTGAAAAATGTTTATATAGACACATTATAGAGAAGATTTGTTTTGATTTTTTTTTAACTCTAAAACGCTATGTTCAGTGAAAGAAATAGGGTTAGGGTTCCAACTTAATTTAGTTTCTGTGCATCATGGAGTATAATATATATCACTTGATTGAACATAAACAGATACTTTACTGATGAAATAAATGTGCTGTATCAAAAATCAAAGATCTTTTAACATATTTTTTCTTAATTGTAATTATTTGGCATAACTTGACATCTTTTGTCTCTGCAGTCCATAATTCAATTACAATAAATACTTACTTTAGACAAACAAAATCTAAAGAACACAGGATCAGTTGATTGATTGATTGATTGATTGAAAATAAAGTTAATTTTTTTTAAAAGAGCTTGTCATGACTCCGTTTCAAACAGGAGTTGCTGCGACCACAACACAGAGTACTAACCACTATTTGTCCACGGAACAACACTATGCCCTTAAAAGAGCAGTTCCTAAAACTAGATGTTAATGAAACAGCAGCAATATATATATATAATATAATATATAATATATATATATTTTTTTATATTTTTATTTTAAATTCAAATTTTGTTTTCTTGGGAGCTTGCCACAACCCAAATTCCTCACAGTTGTGGTGGTGCTCCGGTGCTGTTAATTGCGTTGCAGCCATATGGCATTATTGGTTACGTCATCCAGCGTGGGCGTGAGTATGGAGCCGACGTGGTAGGGTGAGTAAGCTCTGGCTGTTTCACGCAGTTCTTCACGGCCATTAGCATTGGTTTTGCTGCCGCTGCTCGCTCATGGGCAATGTTCGTGAAGACAGAGGTTGGTGTCTTCACGTGCCTCGTGGAGAGAGTTTCACTCAGTGGCCTGCATGTGGAAGTGGCTCCTTTGGGTTTTATTTGTGCCTCGCAGTGGTTTATACAATTTGGTGTCTTTCCGAGCTCTGGTATGTGGTGGTTCGGCAACATGTTTGTTTGGCATCACTTGGTACGGCTTTGCGGCTAAGACCAGCTGGTATTCCGGTTGGTGTATATAAATATTGAACTGCGGGTAAGTAGTGCCATTTTAATATTACTACTAGTGAAGCGTAATTATTAATGGGCTTAGCTAAAATGGAAATGTTGTTTGTGTGTGGGCACGGTGGCTTAGTGGTTAGCACATTCACCTCTCAAAGCTAGGGATTCCTGGTTCGATTCCCCATCTGGGTGGAGTTTCCATGTTCTCCCCGTGTCTGCGTGGGTTTCCTCCGGGTTCTCCGGTTTCCTCCCACAGTCCAAAAACATGGATCAAGTCAATTGAATTCTCCAAATTGCCCCATATGGAGTGTGTCTGTGTGAGTGAATGTGTGGCCAGCAACGGATTGGGGCCCTGTCCTGGGTCTATCTGCCCAGCAGCCGAAACGTTCTCCCCTGGATGGGCATGGGGAACCCCACCGTGACCCTAATAGAGAATGAATGAATGTTTGCCTGTAGGTTGCCAGGTGCTCTCATTCCTCTTATTGGGCGTGTAACCAGTCCTGTATTATCGGGCTTCGCTCCTCCGGCTGCTGTTTTGTTGCTGCTCTGCTGTTTTGTACGGTGCTGGTCCGTCCTTTTTTATTATAGGTTATTCTCACGCTGCTGCTCGTCTTGGGTTGCAGCGGCACCCCACTGGGAGGGGCCGCGTTCCGCCATTGTCACCGGCAGCGTGTGTGGTTTAAATAAAACCAGGGTGTGTGAGTGTGTGCAGTGGGGTGGTACGGGGGTATGGCCCAACTATTATGGTGTATGTTGTGTATATGATTTGGTTTATCTGATTCTATTGTGTGGAGTTTGATTTATTTATTTTCTGGTTTGTGATTTCTTTTTGGTGTATTTTCCTTTTTCTGTTTTGATTTCGATACATGTTTTGTGGGCTTAGCCCTTTTTCTGTGAGTATTGTAAAGGCTTATTATATTTTCCTTTCTCTGCAGGATCAGGACGACCAGTAGGGGGAGGCCAAGTCAATGGTGGTAGGTACCTGTGTCCGTGCGTTCACTTGTATGGTAGGTTAGCGTCACTTGGGTGTACAGTGCAGTGTATATCACGTGTGGTCCTTTTGACCCACCCCGCAGTTACGGTCCGCCCTCTGGTAAGCCCTCTCGTCTTTTGGATTTATTTTGTTAGTATTAGTGTTCGTTATTGATGTGTTATTTTGATGTGTGTTACCTCTAATCCTACCCATCATAGTGTGTATGTGTGTTTTGCAACCATTTTAACAAACAAAGATTTTAAGAATATACTTGGTTTACGGTTAAAAGTCTGTCTTGACTGCATAAACTTGCGTTGAACCTTGGACATTGTCATCAATTTGGGCGTTTGTAAAATAGAGTATTAAAGCGCTCTCTCTTTTCCTCGGAAGCCCCCGGGCGTGGCGTTGTCAAAAGTTACATTTGGGGTCTCTCCGCCACACCTCCGCTACACAGGGTTGCTGAAGTCACGATGCAGAATACAAATAATTTTGGGTTACAGGACGCCATAATGCCCTTTCAAATGTCTTTCATTGATCTGGATGAAAAATCAGTGCTTTCCAACGTTTCTAAATTCTTATTTTGCCGGACAATCATGGGGTCTAAAAAATTCAACCTTTACAACCAGCAAGGTAAACCTCAAAAATCGTCATACCAGGAGTTGAACCCGGGCGAAAACAAGGAATCCTAACCACCAACAGAGGGCGTATTTTAGCAACCTTCCTCATCAGTATAGTGGTCAGTGTATCTGCTTGTCACCAAAAGCACCGTGCCGCCCGTAGTAAACTCTCCTTATACACATAATATTACACCACACAATAATCACATGCAAATATACTGAACAATCACTATGTCACTCCTCGTTAGTATAGTGGACAGTATCTCCGCCTGTCACGCGGAAGACCGGGGTTCGATTCCCCGACGGGGAGAGTTAGCTTTTACACTCTGTGACTGAAATCTCACATGCTGCTGCTTTAACCATTAACTAACACATGAGGTCAGTGGTGCACTCTCCATGAAACTTGGCTAGCTCAGTCTGTAGTGTCTGATCCTCTTTATTTCAGTGTCATGTGTTTAAGCTAGTTCTTTCTCCTCTTTACTTTGTTTGTATCAATGATGAAGTACAGTATTTTTAATATTTAATAAACATTTCCCCTACACCAATCTGTGTGTTTGTTCAAGTAGAAAAACATAAACATGCTGACTGTTGTGTATGAGGACATCTTAGCATATACTTAGTATATAACTAATACTTATTCTGTACATGAATATAAATCATTAACAAATCCACATGTACATTTCTCCCTGGTGGTCTAGTGGTTAGGATTTGGTGCTCTCACCGCTACGGCCCGTGTTCGATTCCCGGTCAGGGAAGAGTAAAGCTTTTGTGAAGATCCACAACTGAATAGAACTATTTGGTGTCAGAATGTCGTTAGATGTGGGAGGAAACCAGAGACCCAAAGAAAGAAGCTCACAGACACAAAGAGAACCCCACCTGAAATCAAACCTGTAATGTTGTTTCAAGAGAGGGTTGTACTATAGTTTAAAACTCTAAAATAGCTCTATTCTGTTTTTCTTGCTGTGATATGTGCTATTTTTGGGGGGTAGTTTAAAGTGACTTGAGCTCCAGATGATCTGTATTCGCAATAAAATTGATTATAATAAAAAAGTAAAACACCCTGAACACTTCAAATAGGAGCACTGATTGATACATTGCATGTAAGTGTTTTTTGTTTGGGGCAGTATCTGCTGTGACTGAATACAATTAGTTTATTTTGTTCTCTAAAGCATCTCTGAAGCTTGCATCAACTGCAGACAACAATAATTATATTTAACTATAAGTGCTTAGAAGTAACAGCAACATTTAGTGATTTTCTGAGCACTAGAATTATACTTTACAATTCAAACAAAAAAATTACTTGCACTTTAGAATAGATTTAAAGTTAATTTATGTGAAGCGACTTTTTGGGGGATCTGTTAGTTCTTCTGTTCATCTTTATCCTCAGATTTACTGATTCACTGAGAGTCGATTCACATGAACACTGAGTTCAACTAACAGTATCCTACTATTTTCTTTAATTACAGCTTTAACTTTTTATTTTAATCTTTATTTTTGATAAATTCATGTACTTCGTATCATATTAATCATAAAAATAATGAACATGTTTATATTGTAGTGTATACATAATTCCCCCCTTTAACCAATTTATTCTGTACTAACACTTTGTTTGGGACATTCTTTTGTCTCAAATCTCTCTACAGTTCTTAAATTAGTGCACTATCTAGTGTGTGAAACACAGGATGGAAAGTCACAGGTAGTGAACCTTTTTAAAAATAGAATGTGTATTACCTTTAGTCCAGCCTTGTGTCCTTCTTCTTTGTCCCATCAAAACTAACAGCACTGTAACTGAAGATGTATAACTTCTGCCCATTCAAATGTCTTTCATTGATCTGGATGAAAAATCAGTGCTTTCCAACGTTTCTAAATTCTTATTTTGCCAGACAATCATGGGGCCTAAAAAATTCAACCTTTACAACCAGCAGGTAAACCTCAAAAATCGTCATACCAGGAGTTGAACCCGGGCGAAAACAAGGAATCCTAACCACCAACAGAGGGCGTATTTTAGCAACCTTCCTCATCAGTATAGTGCAGTGATTCTCAATTATTTTCTGTTAAGCCCCCCCTAGGAAGAAGTGAACTTTTTTCGCCCCCCCTTCACATGACAAAATGGGATGAAAAAAAAAAAATTTTTACACGCCCACTGTAGCATCATTTGTCTATAAGTTTGTTCTAAGTACAACTCTTTTATAACAATGTCTCCTTATTAACAATAAAGAAAATAAAAAAGAAAGAAATATAGATCAACTTAGAACAAAGAAACATTTTCTTAACTTTGTTTTTTAGTTTGTAACAGAAACGAATGAAATCCTTATTTAAACTAGAAACATTTTTGAACTGACTGGCATTTGATACTGAAAAATGAAATTAAATAAAATTAATAAATAAAAATAAATTCAAATCCATCAGAAATATTAATTCAGGAGCACAATTTATTAACACTTTAACCTACAAAACTAAAATGAATACGACAATTTGTGCTGTTTTTGTTTTTTTTTAATCAAAATGAGGAAATCTGAACTAATGTCTCTAACGCGTCCGTTTTACAGCACAGCTTTTCTGTAGTAGTTTTCATAAAGCATTAATATTTGCTGGTTATACGCGTCACGTTTTCGATTTAAAAAACTCAAGCGGTTATCAGCGTGATTGGGGTGTAATGTCTTTAAGTGACGTCTTAATTTATTTGGCTTCACGCTGTCCGCTGCCAACATTTTAAGACACAGAAGACACGTCGGTCTTTCTTCGTCTCCCACCTCAGTTACCGTGAAGCCAGGCGCTACATTAACTTCGACAAATTTCCTCGTTTTAACTTTCGGTTCACTTTTGTTGCTCTCATTATCTCCACTTTTCTCTCCTCATTCCTGTTAAATATTTCTCCATGTTGTCTGTTGAGGGTTTGTTCATTACACTTATACTTAAATATCACTTGCTCTGTGATATCTTGTTATGCGCCCCCCCAGGCACCGCACTGCGCCCCCCCAGGGGGGCGCGCCCCACTATTTGAGAAGCACTGGTATAGTGGTCAGTGTATCTGCTTGTCACCAAAAGCACCGTGCCTCCCGTAGTAAACTCTCCTTATACACATAATATTACACCACACAATAATCACATGCAAATCTACTGAACAATCACTATGTCACTCCTCATTAGTATAGTGGACAGTATCTCTGCCTGTCACGCGGAAAAGCGGGGTTCGATTCTCCGACGGGGAGAATTAGCTTTTACACTCTGTGACTGAAATCTCACATGCTGCTGCTTTAACCACTAACTAACACATGAGGTCAGTGGTGCACTCTCCATGAAACTTGGCTAGCTCAGTCTGTAGTGTCTGATCCTCTTTGTTTCAGTGTCATGTGTTTAAGCTAGTTCTTTCTCCTCTTTACTTTGTTTGTATCAATGATGAAGTACAGTATTTTTTAATATTTAATAAACATTTCCCCTACACCAATCTGTGTGTTTTTGTTCAAGTAGAAAAACATAAACATGCTGACTGTTGTGTATGAGGAAGTCTTAGCATATACTTAGTATATAACTAATACTTAGTCTGTACATGAATATAAAGCATTAACAAATCCACATGTACATATCTCCCTGGTGGTCTAGTGGTTAGGATTTGGCGCTCTCACCGCCACGGCCCGGGTTCGATTCCCGGTCAGGGGAGAGTAAATCTTTTGTGAAAATCCACAACTGAATAGAACTATTTGGTGTCAGAATGTCGTTAGATGTGGGAGGAAACCAGAGACCCAAAGAAAAAAGCTCACAGACACAAAGAGAACCCCACCTGAAATCAAACCTGTAATGTTGTTTCAAGAGAGGGTTATACTATAGTTTAAAACTCTAAAATAGCTCTATTCTGTTTTTCTTGCTGTGATATGTGCTATTTTTTGTGGGTAGTTTAAAGTGACTTGAGCTCCAGATGATCTGTATTCACAATAAAATTGATTATAATAAAAAAAAACACCCTGAACACTTCAAATAGAAGCACTGATTGATACATTACATGTAAGTGTTTTTGTTTGGGGCAGTATCTGCTGTGACTTTGAATACAATTAGTTTCTTTTGTTCTCTAAAGCATCTCTGAACCTTGCGTCAACTGCAGACAACAATAATTATATTTAACTGTAAGTGCTTAGAAGTAACAGCAACATTTAGTGATTTTCTGAGCACTAGAATTATACTTTACAATTCAAACAAAAAAAAAATACTTGCACTTTAGAATAGATTTAAAGTTAATTTATGTGAAGCGACTTTTTGGGGGATCTGTTAGTTCTTCTGTTCATCTTTATCCTCAGATTTACTGATTCACTGAGAGTCGATTCACATGAACACTGAGTTCAACTAACAGTATCCTACTATTTCTTTAATTACAGCTTTAACTTTTTATTTTAATCTTTATTTTTGATAAATTAATAGACTTCGTATCATATTAATCATAAAATAATGAACATGTTATATTGTAGTGTATACATTACACAAACAATAACCAATTTATTCCCCTTTAACCAATTTATTATGTACTAACACTTTGTTAGGGACATTCTTTTGTCTCAAATCTCTCTAAAGTTCTTATATTAGTGCACTATCTAGTGTGTGAAACACAGGATGGAAAGTCACAGGTAGTGAACCTTTTTAAAAATAGAATGTGTATTACCTTTATTCCAGCCTTGTGTCCTTCTTCTTTGTCCCATCAAAACTAACAGCACTGTAACTGAAGATGTATGCCTGCTGCCCTCCTGTGGTGAGAAACGACATTTGCATTTCACATTAGAATTATGAATGTGTTAAAAGTTAAATAAATGACATTCATTAAAATGTAGATAAAAACTACGCACTGTGCAACAAAATAAATAGCAATTATTAATATTATGAACACATTTGTTAAATAAACTCGTTTCACCTCTTGCTTGCTAACTTGAATTCCAATGACTTTTGCCACCAAGTGGACAAAATCTGCAATAACACATTTCACCTGTAACAAGCTCTTAGTTTTCTAATGTAACACAAAAGAGTGTGTTTTAATAATGACTAATTTGATGTGTTTTTTCAAAATTTTGGATCCATTTAAAACTCAATATAATTTCATACATAAAGAAACTATATGAGACAGATTAATTAACAACAGATTAATTACGTTAAAACGGAATTCCTATTGGAAACTAAAACACAACTTAGTTTTAGTGTTTTAGCATGTTCGCCTCTCAGCGCTAGGGATTCCCGGTTCGAATCCCCATCTGGGTGGAGTTTCCATGTTCTCCCCTGTGTCTGCGTGGGTTTCCTCCGGGTTCTCCGGTTTCCTCCCACAGTCCAAAAACATGGATCAAGTTAATTGAGTTCTCTAAATTGCCCCATATAGAGTGTGTGTGAGTGTGTACCCAGCGATGGATTGGCGCCCTGTCCTGGGTCTATCTGCCCAGCGCCCGAGACGTTCTCCCCTGGATGGGCATGGGGAACCCCACCGCGACCCTAATAGAGGATAAAGCGGGAGATAATGAATGAATGAATGAACTAAAACACAAATCAGTCGCAATTATTAACATAGTATTAAGTTTAATTAAAAAGTTAATGCAGTGATTTAGGATAAAAAGGTTGAAGGCTATAAGCTGAATCACTGACTCTTTTGTGTAAATCGACTCAATGAGTCAAAAAATCTAGAAGGTTGTACAGTTTGTTCTACACAGTTCTTTTAATCTGATTTCTACTGTGATAAGTTTAGATCCATGTTCACATCATTAGCTCTTTTTGGGGATCATGATTAGAACATTGTAAAGCTGCTTTGAGACAATGCACTATTAATAATGGAGCAGAACATAAAGTGTTTATAGGAGATCTTATAGAACTGTATGTTAAACATGAAGTCATAATCATGATTCTGCTTAATAATCTTAAAAATAAACATTTTTGTTGAAGTCAAATCAGACATTTTTCTCATTTTCTCAGATTATGTGTTAGTAGTGAAAAGAAATTAGGTTCATTCAGGATTATGGTTCAATAAAAGCAAATCAGGACTGAATTTAGCTCCAGCTGGATTTATCTTCCTCACTTTCTACCAATGAATGACTCTGTTTCTGTTTCTATGTTGCTTCATCACCTGAACTCTCATCACTGCTGATTTTTTTTTTTTTTTGGTTGTTCTCACTGAGAGCAGTTTACAGTCTTAAAGTGTTGAATCTTATATATTATACATATATAAGGATTATAATAAGGATTTGAGAATTTAAAATATTGTTAAATCATATTTTTTTTTTTTTTTTTTTTTTTTTTTTTTTCTTTTTTACTTTTGAGCATGTTAGCCAAAATTAAAAAGCCTTAAGGCTTTGGGTGTGCGAGGTCCCAGGTTCAAGTCCTGTAAGAGCACAGAAAAGTTTTCAGTTTGTTTAGACTTTAAACACTTTTTTTATTATCAAATTTATTTTGCGAAAAATAAAAGAAACAGAACACTGAGAATATTTGTTAAAAAATCCTAAGAAAAAAGCTTAGAAAAAATGTTTTAAAAATTAAATCAATAATAGATTTACATTTACAATCTGACAGTTAAGGACAACAAACTAAACTCTTCTAATGAACATATCACTCCACAGCCCATAACAAACCAATTTAACTAGTATTCTCAGCAACAGCTAACTTAAACAAGCCTTGTTGGTCTATGGGTGTTATTCTTTCTTTGGGTGGGAAAGGTCCTAGGTTCAAATGCCGGATGAGCCCAAGATAGTGTTCTGATTGTTATCTTCTTAAACAAAATACCAAGGCGAACCTGCTAACCACTAAGCCACCGTGCCGCCACTTTTAAAATTGAACTCAATATTATGTTAATAATTGTGACTTTTGTTTTATTTTCTAACAAACTCACTTATTCTGTTCTTGAAGTTTTTTTTAAAAGAAGCATCTTTGTGTCTCAAATAGATCTACACTTCTTATATTAGTTCACTATCTAGGGTGTAAAACACAAGACGTAAAACCACATGCAGTGCACTTCCTAGTTAGGTGCTGTATTATAAGTGCTGTAAATGTACATCTGTATCTACTGCCATCTTTTAGAATGACTTTTAATGCACAAAGTAGAATTATACTTTTGAAATGATGAATCCCTTAAACATTTTATAATTTGAAATGTAAATAAATGCATTTCAAAGGTTTTTTAACACAGACTCTCCTGATTGGTTTGATTGTAAACAGAACCATAGCTGTAATGTCTGAGAAATAAATCATTTGTCTCTTTTAAAAATAGACTTTAAATCCATCTACAGAGCAGACCTTAAACCTTTCATATCTTCATGCAATTCAGGAAAGAGCCCATAATATTGAAATAGTCTAAAAGTGTTTCATAAAAAACTCATACAGTTTCTTTATGTATGAAATTCTATTGAATTTTAAATGGAGCCTACATTTTGAAAAACATCAAAGTAGTTACTATTGAAACACACTTTTGTGTCACAGATTCATTTGATTCATTTTATTTGATTAATTTATTTATTTTTTATCACATTTATATTATATTCTATGAAATGTAGGTGAAATGTAAATGTAATTTCTCATCTCTGCCCAGCGATGGATTGGCGCCCTGTCCTGCCTGTGTATCTGCCCAGCACCCAAAACGTTCTCCCCTGGATTGGCATGGGGAACCCCCCCCCCCCGACCCTTATGTAGGCTAAATCGGAAGATAATGGATGGATGGAATTTCTCATCTCAAGAGGGCAGCAGTCATACATCTTCAGTTACAGTGCTGTTAGTTTTGATGGGACAAAGAAGAAGGACACAAGGCTGGACTAAAGGTAATACACATTCTATTTTTAAAAAGGTTCACTACCTGTGACTTTCCATCCTATGTTTCACACACTAGATAGTGCACTAATATAAGAACTGTAGAGAGATTTGAGACAAAAGAATGTCCTAAACAAAGTGTTAGTACATAATAAATTGGTTCAAGGGAAATTATTTATACACTACAATATAAACACGTTCATTATCTTATAATAAATATAATATGAAGTGCATAATTTATCAAATAAATTTATTTTAAATAAATAATTAAAGTTGTAATTTACAAAAAAAGGAGACTGTTAGTTGAATATCTGACTCAGTGTTTCCACCTTACACTTCTACCCCTCTAACTAATCAGAATCAACACAGGAGACAAATAGTACTCTTACAAACTGTGGTCAGAGTGAGCTAGTCCAGTATACAATCGTTAAAAATATTTAATTCTGCTGAAGACCAGATGGCAAATCATTCAGGTTTTTTGTCAGATTAACATGTTTTTCTTACAACTTTCCTTACATTAGTAAGTACTGGAGTCACGATGGGCATTAGTGACATAAGAATCTGAAAAAATAAAGAGTTTGCTTTCTTTGGCTTGGTGTTTTAACCTTAACTTCATTTCTTTTAAAGGAGATAAACAAAAGCTTTAACTGGCAGCGGTGGGATTCGAACACACGCCTCCGAAGAGACTGGAGCCTTAATCCAGCGCCTTAGACCGCTCGGTCACGCTACCTGTTTGTAAAACAGACAGGAGACAAATAGTGTTCTGAAGTAGTGAGGTCCGTGTGAGACAGTGTGAAAGAAAAATTAATTCTCACCATTTCATCTCTGGGGCTCTATACATCACCTACTGTCTTGTTCAAAATAGTATCATTCACATGGAATAAATGTTCATTTAATGTTTTAAGTGACATTAAAAATGATCGGTTGGTAATTTGAATCCACATCTCCAAAGGGACTGTAGCCTAAATCTAGGGCTTTATTATCGCTCAGACATGCTAGCAGCTATTGTGAAGACTTTTTTTTTAATCAGGAAAATACCATCAAGACATGAATATTGAGAAAATAATTACGATGCATAAGGGCCACTCCAAACTAGAGCAGTCACCACTTTTTCTAGAAATTTGACATGGTGTCCACCACTCTGGATTTTTAATGAGCAGAAATCAAAGCAGATAAAGAGCTTAGAAAGCAGCGCTGCTAATCACTACAGCTCTAATGTCCAGCACTCTCATGTATGATAAAGTCTGCTGCACAATTATAGAACTAAAGTCTGTTTTCAGACTGAGTCTTTTTTCTGTCACTTTAAACTGTCTCTGTGGTTTATTTAGTAAACTTGCTGCTTATTTGCTGTTATTTAAAATATCTTTGACATGACAAGCCATGTGCAGTGACTGTAGTCAGTTCTAATGTGGTGCTGTGGCTTAGTTGGTTAAAGTGCCTGTCTAGTAAACAGGAGATCCTGGGTTCAAATCCCAGCAGTACCTTGTTATTTGATAAGCTGTTGCCAGCCAATCAATTTTTGTTGTGCAAACTGTTTTCCCTTTAATATATTTTTTGCATAAAGTTCAAAATTGAATGTAAACTTATTTTACATATATCAGAAAAACGTAAATTGTTATGCAATAATTATAACAATTTACTATATTCAGAAATGCAAAAATATATTTATAAAACAGTAACAATAGCATTATCGTTATGGGCTGAATAAACGTTTCTAGCCTGGAGCATCTGTGATTACTTACAGTTCATCAAAGACGCACACAACTCACATGCCTTTAAGTTTGTACACAACGCAGCACTCCATCACCATGCCCTGTGTTTCAGACCTGAGTCACTGAATGGACAGGTGCATTTGATCATGTGAGCGATAATGCTGCTGCCATTCTCCACCCTAAAGTGGCACCAGAGCGCAATTTACATGTTTGTCTGAAAAATGTTTATATAGACACATTATAGAGAAGATTTGTTTTGATTTTTGTTTGAACTCTAAAACGCTATGTTCAGTGAAAGAAATAGGGTTAGGGTTCCAACTTAATTTAGTTTCTGTGCATCATGGAGTTTAATATATATCACTTGATTGAACTTAAAACAAACTGATACTTTACTGATGAAATAAATCTGATGTATCAAAAATCAAAGATCTTTTAACATATTTTTTCTTAATTGTAATTATTTGGCATAACTTGACATCTTTTGTCTCTGCAGTCCATAATTCAATTACAATAAATACTTACTTTAGACAAACAAAATCTAAAGAACACAGGATCAGTTGATTGATTGATTGATTGATTGATTGAAAATAAAGTTTATTTTTTTAAAAGAGCTTGTCATGACTCCGTTTCAAACAGGAGTTGCTGCGACCACAACACAGAGTACAAACTACTATTTGTCCACGGAACAACACTATGCCCTTAAAAGAGCAGTTCCTAAAACTAGATGTTAATGAAACAGCAGCAATATATATATGTGGTGGCTCCGGTTGCTGTTAATTGCGTTGCAGCCAGGTGGCATTATTGATTACGTGCATCCAGCGTGGGCCGGAGTATGAGTATTTAAACTCACAGGGAGCCGACGTGGTGGGGGGAGGAGTAAGCTCTGGCTGTTTCACGCAGTTATTTCACGGCCATAGAGAATTGGTTCTGCTGCCTGCCTGATCGCTCATGAGCTCGCTTTAACAACGAATTCTGCCACCAAGTGGACAAAATCTGCAATAACATATTTCACATGTATACAAGCTCTTCGTTGTCAAAATGTGAACAAAAGAGTGTGTTTGGATAATGTGACTAATTTGATGTTCTTTTAAAATGTTGGATCCAATTTAAAAACTCAATCTAATTTATTATAAGTTTATGTTTTAAAAAGACAAGTGATTTATTTTAGGGACATTAACAGCCAGGGGTTCTGTTACAATCAAAAAATAATCAGGGGGAAATTTTTATAAAAACCTTTTTATTCATT
>JAFMOC010001230.1:0-28511 GCA_019802505.1 Corydoras sp. C115 | reverse complement strand
AGTCTCATGCTCTACCAACTGAGCTAACCTGGCTGAAAATCCCATGTTCAAGATGGCAAAATGTCTGTCTGTTTTTAATGTGTACGTAACCTTATAGAACTCCAGAACTCCAACAACACAGACACGCAAACACCCTCCCTTTTATATCTGTAACCCGCGGCGCTCCCGGGAAAACACACGGGGCAACTTCCCATTGGCAGGGCAACCTGCCAAACTGTGATTGCACGCCAAAATGGAGAGTCCCACGTACACCCACGTGCAACATAAAATGCGGCTACACATGGGTCGCTACATGGGTCTATATGGGGCAATTTTGAGAATTCATCTGACTTTATCCATGTTTTTGGTCTGTGGGAGGAATCCGGAGAAACAGGAGGAAACCCACGCAGACACGTGGAGACACGGGCAGACACATGGAAACTCCACCCAGATGGGGATTCGAACCAGGAATCCCTAGTGCTGAGAGGCGAACGTGCTAACCACTAAACCACCGTGCCGCCCATCGTTAGATTAATCAATAGAAAATTAATCGTTAGGTGCAGCCCTACTTACAAGTGAGTGAACAACACAGTCAGCAAGTTCATAAGAAAACAATTTAAACATATTATAGTATGAAGCAGATATACAATATAGACAGTGGCAGGGAAAAGCTAAAAGAAATAAAAAGATCAGTCAAAGGAAATCACTGTTGCATGATGAGAACAACTGATCAATCAGCACAAACTAATACAAATGTAGTTAGTGGAGCTGAACGCTGGGACACTGAGACAAGGAGCTGTCATACAATTTATGTTCAATTAGATTTGTAGTGTTAGCAACAAACTTACCAACAGAGGGCGCATTTTAACAACCTTCCTCGTCAGTACAGTGGACAATGTCTCCGGTTGTCATCCAGAAGTCTGCGGAATCTGTTAAATAGAGATAGAGATAGAAATATTTTATTTATTGTCTCAGCAATAAGGAGTCCACATTATAATAGTGTTTGTAGATGTAGATGACATTTCATTAATGAATCAAAGTTTTTTATTAAGAAAAAAAAGTTTTTTGTCTGTTTATGGATATTAAAAGCAGACAAGATGACGTTTATTCTTGAAGCTGCATGTGAATAGTTTTCATTAACAAAGTGTAAAAGCTTATTCTCCCCATAAGGGAATCAAACCCGTCTTCTGCGTGACAGGTAGAGATACTGTCTACTGTACTAATGAGGACAATTGCCAAAAACCTTGTGCTAATAAGTACCTGAAATGTTAATTACCTCATTAATATTTGAGTTCTTTATATTTGAATATTGATAGAAATGTTTTCTTATTTGTAGTTCATTTTGTAGAGAACAGAGACTTTATGTCAGTCTATGCGCTAAGGTAAAAAAGTGGAGCCTTTGATTTTGAGAAAGTTCATGGACAGTTCTCTATTTTTGTTTTGATTTCTGTTGACAGACTCGTCGTTAAGTTTTTAGCGTCCATCAGAGACAGTACATGCACAGTGTATTACAGTGTAATGTGCTTTAGTAAAGTTTATTAGTTACATGGACATGTAATTGAGCACAAGCTCTAACTCTGGTTGTGGTTTATGTGTTCATTTATGTGTTCTACGATAAAAGAAACATAAAAGAGTGAAGGGGTGAGATACTACAGACACTGTGAGTAGTTTAAGAGATTTAGTTCTATAGGTGACAAAAGCAACATTATATTAAATTAATACAAATGAAAATAAGTATTACATTTAAAAATCTATTTTGATATTTTATCATGTCAAATACAATAGATTTTAACAGAATAATTCAATTGAACCTTTAGTTAAAACAAAAAAGTAAGTACAGAGATAAAGGAAATAAAAGTGCCACATTCACACTACAAATCAGCAGAGGAGACTGAATGTTAACCCGTCAGTGTGTCACATTGCTTGCAGTAATTTATTTATGCCAGGTGGGGGCTCCACAATACAAGTTAATACGTATACAGACTAAACTTACCATCTACATAAACAGTAACCTTGTAGTGCACTCAATTGTACTTTCACTATTAGAACTATACTTTCAGGGATCATTTCTATAGTTTGCATGTAGGAAATGTGATAGAAAGTGTTGTGTTACTCTAATGGAAGAACAGGATAGTCTCTTTTAAATATGAATCAGACAAGGAGGGACGAACTGACTAATTTATTTTCTTCGTTTGATAATCTTGCTTCCTGTTTTTGGTAGAATGGGGGATGGGAGTATGTTCAGAGTGGTTTTGAGGTTCACAGATTATAGACATAAAATTAACATTCTTCATGAACATTGTTACTTATTTGTAAGCTATTTGTGTGAAATTCTTTCAATTATATTGATTAAAACACAATTGCTTAAAGATGGAAAAGTAGAATATTAATGTAATGTTTGGGTCTTAAGAATACTTAATGAGATTTTTTTCTTTAACAGTCTCATCTCTCTCATCATTTTCCATTTAATCATAAACTAGGGACTAGTGTGGTGGGGGGGGTTCCCCATGCTCATTTAGAGGGTAATTATTTCAGGTGCTGGGCATATACAACTAGGACTTATATTTTCGTCAAGTTCAAATGCTGCATCTTCTTTATACTCTCTTTGCATGTTTAGTTTTCTTTACCAGTGTAACTTTTAGCAGGAAGATAACGAATGAATTATTCTCATAAAGAATTTTTATAAAGAACAATCGACTGGTGGGACTCAAACCCACAACCTTTGAATGACAACAATACCTTAGAAGTCCAACGCGCTATCCATTGCGCCACAGAGCCAACTGCATGAGGGATTTATACCAACGATGTTTACTCATTCTTTTTTAATTTTTAATGAAATTATCAAATAAATGGAAATATATATTGCTTAAAGGGTTTTGTGGTTAAATACTGCATACTGTATACTGTAATACTGTATGTGTTTAGTGTTTTAACACAGATTCTGTCTCCTGACAGGAACTGACACAGAACCAAACCCAGTTTAAATGTGCGCACATTCACCTTACAGAGAAAACAACTTTTCTATATTAAGTACCAAGGATCAATATATTTGTTTATTACTTAATTACTTTTATAACTTCACCAGATAATGTTATGTTACTCATTACCCACATTTTACACCATCTTAAATAGTGTCCACTTAGCAGAGTGCACTTTAGAATCCACATTATTAGATGTTCCCTATGTAGTGCACTTGTTTACAGTAACATAACTAAATGAAATTGTGCACCTATGGCTTCTGCACCCGCTGCATTTCTCAGTTTAAACGTTCTGATCAGGTCACATGCTCATCCCTGTATAGTCAATCTGTAGAAGATCAGATCAGGAAGATCAGACCTTTATTGACTGAACAGCCCACATAACTTCTAGTCCAAGTCCTCATCCAATCCCATTTCCATTACTGTAAATCATTACTTGCTGGTCGTCCAGTTTGCACAATCAGACCTCTACAGCTGATCCAAATGTTACTTCACTACTCATCTCTCTCTATTGTTTCCTGTAGCTGCCTGCATTCAGAACAAGGTACTGACTCTGGTCTACAGGATCTGATCTTTCTCACCTTAATTCTATTTTACAAAGACTTGCTGCACTCAAGTGATGAATATCGCCTGGTGCTTTAATCTCACCATTAATTCTCACTCCATATTGTTCAGCACTGCTTAATGGTGGAATGATCTCACATTTAGTCATTTAGCAGATGCTTTTATCAAAAGCAACTTAGCAATGAGAGAACAACACAAGTCTGGAGTTAAGGAGGAAGCAGCTACACTGTAGTATTATAAATCCTGATCGTTATCCAATCTGATTAAAGTGCTTTGATCATCCACATTTTTATTGATTTATAGCATTCATTCATTCAATTCCGCTTTATCCTTTATTGAAGTATAATGTGTCTATAATGCTGAGACATTTAGCATCTTCAAGAAACAACTTAAAACATTTATTTTCTGGAAGCACTTAAAAACAGTGAGACAATAAAGGATTTGTAGGAAGACATTTTGACATCTATATGGAGTTTATTAATTTATTTTAATATTGTTTGCTGTGGCTGTGATTGTCTAATCGTGTATTTTTTTAATATTAGATTTTATAATAAACACCCTCATTATAAATTCAGGTTTTTTTTACCTGAGTATGAAGGGGAGCGGAAGCTCAGTGGTTAGGGCATTGTGCTATCAATATGAAGGTCCACTGAAGTTGCCAGTGTGCAAACATTATTGTCATTATTGTGCAAACATAAACAACCTTGTTGAACTTAAAATGAGAAACTATTAATTTATAGAATTAATTATGGGCGCAGTAGCTCAGTGTTCAGGGTGTTGGGTTATCAATCTGAAGATTGGGGGTTCAAATCCCAGGTCCACTGAAGTTACCAGTGTGGGTCCTTGAGCAAGGCCCTTAACCTCATTGCTCCAGGGATGTTGTGATTAACCCTGTGCTCACCTTGTAAGTCGCTTTGGATAAAAGCATCTGTTAAATTACCAAATGTAATGAAGATGAACAGTAGAAATCATGAGTGCAAAAGGTTGAACTATTCTATTTGTACAGATAAGTGATTATTTTGTTGAACTCAGATTTTATTTACACAGACTGTAAAATATTAAATCACAAAACACTGTAAGGACTGTAAGACTTTAGTTTACTGAAGCTACATGTCTGAACCGTACTGGGTTCTTGTCATGTCCTGAGAAATAGTTGATCCACAAGTAACTATATATTCACATTGACAATTACATAAATTGGATATAAACCTTACCTTATCTATTATAGTTACAAATAAGGTGCTGAATAAGGTCTAACTTGTGTCAACAAGCTGAGGACTGTGGAGGAATATTGTATTTTACTATATTAGCAGTAGTAGTATATTAGTATACTGTAGTGCATTCATTCCAGTTAGATCAACATATTTCTGCCAGTATAAAACATAATTTTTTAATGTTCCTGTAAAGTTTTAATGCTATTCTGTCTGGAGCATGTATCTCTTTATTTTGTGTAATAATGTGCTAAAAAAAAGCACAGGCCAACGGGAAAATTTGTGAATTATGAGACATGGCTTTAACTAAATATGTATAAAGGATGTAGAAATATCCGTCCCATATCTCAAAACGTTGCTTATTGTCTATTTTAACTTTTTGTGGCAGAGCCCTACTGCAATAGCATTACTATTACTATTCTTTACATAATTTAAAGTAAAATGTTTAAAATGTCATTGTCTTAATGTTTTTTCCAGCACACAGGTGAACAGATTTAAAGCTGATTTAGGTGAAGAGACTTTTGGGGATCTGGCAGCTCTGTTAGTTCCTCTTTATCTGACGAGTCACTCCTCTGATTTACTGATTCACTGAGAGCCGGATATTCAACTAACTGTCTCCTACTGTTCTTCTTTAATTGCAGCCTTAACTTTTTATTTTAAACTTCTTTTTTTTTAATGATTTAATGCAATTCGTATCTTATTTATCATAAAATAATAAACATGTTTATATCGTAGTTTAAAGTACTTTCCTTGACCCAATTTATTCTGTACTAAATCTTTATGTGACATTATTTTGTCTCAAATCTCTGTACATTTCTTATATTGATCAAAGAATGTCAGAATGGCCGAGCGGTCTATGGCGCCAGACTCAAGGTATCTCACCTTCCACATGAGGATTCTGGTCTCTGTTTGGAGGCGTGGGTTCAAATCCCACTTCTGACATAATTCTTTTAAAAAATGTTTTCCTGCAGCTCTGAAAAGAATGATTTAACTGACAACAGTGAAGTAGCAGACAGTACAAAAGTGTAAAGACCCATTATTCACTTTCTGATTATTTAAACTCCAACATCACAATATATATATTAATATTTGTTTAATGTAGGTTCATTAATTTTCATTTAACTATAAAACGTGTCTAAATATGGCTTTATGAGGAAGCGTTTTTAATTCAAATAATAAGCGTGGTGTACCAAATAGCGAAACGTACACTACGCATGTGCCCTAGGTGTCCGTGTAGGGTATACACTATGAAGTGCACTTTGTTACCAAACAATAGCATTTGACATTTTTCCCAGAAATGAAACAAAACCGGACTGAACAAAGTGAACCAGATTTTATTTTACAGATTCATTTGAGTATAATTTTAATTGTAAAACAATAAACCCTTAAACTATTCCTATATTTTTTAACATTAAATTTAAAGGAGTTAGTAACTGGTTACCTCTGTTTAGTACTTTTTAGCGATTTTCATCGGCAGGTGTAGACGAAACTAATTTACTAACTAACTAAATCAATATTTCTAATCTATTAAGTTTTACAAATGTCCGTCTGAAACAGAACATCCAGTTTATCTGTCAAAATAGATCAATTTTCATCTAAGGTTTCCCTCGTTGAGCATCAACAGGTTTTTGCACTTTAGGTGTATTTTGATCGCCGCCAGAGGGTGCTGTCTGCTTATTGAGACTGTTCATTAAAAAAAATCTAGCTTGTTTGTTATTTAATGTCATTTGAATATATTTTTTAAATCTGACACTTGTGAGTTTTATTAGTGATATATAAATAAAGATATTTGTATTAATACAGTTTTTGGTTTTCATCAGATCCTTTTTTAGGTTTGTTTAATGTTAAATTCTGATGTGGGTGCACAGGGAGAGTTCACATTGATGTGATTTGTGTGTTTCAAAATGTAGGATCAATTTATAATTTAATATAATTTATACATAGAGAAAAATATATCAGTTTATTACAAAACACTTTTAGATGTCATTTCAGTATCATGGGCTTTGTCTTGGATTGCATCAAAATATCAAAGGCTAAAGGTCTGCTCTTTAGACTGGATTTAAAGACAACTGCTGAAATACTAAACCACTAATAATAATAAAACAGTTCATTTGTACACAAACACTTGACTTTAACACACAAAAAAATAATTGATTTATTGTGTTGTGCTAACCATTACACCATGGAAACACCAATCAAAAAAAAAAACTTGGTCAAGAATGTCAGTTCTGTTTACAATCCTCATTATACAGCTTTTAGAAAGGTTCAATAAAGTTCTATTCTGTTCTGATTTTTTTTGCCTAGTATAGGTGTAAACGGTAATTCAATTTTGAACTGGACAGACAAAATAATACATCCTGTGAAGTTCTACCGAAACCCGGGATCGAACCAGGGACCTTTAGTCTAACACTCTCCCATCTGAGATACTTCGGCACAAAAGCTATTGAATTAATTAGCAAGATACTGTTCTAAATAATTATTGATGTAAAAAATACTTTTGACTTAAAAATACAGTTTAGTGGAAGGTTAATGCCCTTTATTTTTATTAAAAGACATTTCAGAAAACAATTTTACAAGCCAACACTGGTTACACCAAAATTCGAAACAGAATCAGATAGAATAGCATGGCTTCAAAGTCCAGAGTGCTAACCATTACACCATCAAGAAAGAACCACAGGTAAAGAATGTCAGTTCTGTTTACAATCTTTATCATAAAATTTTATGGAAGGAAATATTAAGGAAAAGTAAGTTATTATTTGCTGTATCCATTTGTTTATTAGATTTTGACAATGCATACCACGTTGTCAAGTTTACTTGTAACCCAGAATCAAACCAGCGACCTTGCGATGTCCACTCTAACACCCTAAAGTGTTTAAGATAAAGAAATGAGATGAATGATTTAATTTAGTTTGTAGTTTACTGGATTTGTATACCAGATACAGATATGGGGCAATTTTGAGAATTCAATTGACCTTGATTCATGTTTTTGGACTGTGGGAGGAAACCGGATAAAACCCACATGGACACGGGAAGAACATGGCAACTCCACCCAGATTGGGATTCGAACCGGGAATGCCTAGCGCTGAGAGGCAAACGTGCTAAAAATGAAGCCACCATGCCACCCTTTGTAAGATTAGTAGTAGTAGTAGTAATACATAATACAATCAGAAGGCAAATTATCAAGTTTGGCAACTTTTGGCACATTTTGGAGATTTATCTTCTGATAAATAACATCCATCCATTATGTTCTGCTTTATCCTTTATTAGGGTTCCCCATGCCCATCCAGGGGAGAACGTTTCGGGCGCTGGCCCGATACACCCAGGACAGGGCGCCAATTGTCAGGAATTTTAAATTTCTTATTATACATGAGAGTTCCAATATGGCCGAAAGACAAACAAAGGACCTTGGATTTCCCGCCACTAGTAAAATACTGGGCTGGGACTGGCTGATTTAAAACCTAGGGCGGTAATTTGTGATTGGCTTAAAGCAGTTAAGGGGCGGGAACTAGACGTAACGCATATACACCCAGGTATACACAAGGGAGAGGCACTTTCACTCAGACCCAGAGGCAGACAGCATCGGAACGCTGAGGAGGGCAGACCGCTGGCCAGCGTGAGTTACTGGAGGTGTCCATGAAGTATTCTCTTTGTCCTCAATAAATCAGTTGAGGCGACCATCTTTGCATAGGCTCGTTATTTCTGCCTTTTTCAAAATTAAAAGATCCTAACACAATCTATTGCTGAGCACACACTCACTCACACATACACACTCTATGTGGGGCAATCTATGTGGGGGAACTCAATGGACTTGATCCATGTTTTTAGACTGTGGGAGAAAACCCACACGGACACGGGGAGAACATGGAAATGCTGAGAGGCGAACATGCTAACCACTAAGCCACCGTGCCACCCTGATAAATAACTCTGTAGAAATATTATATTTAATAGATTACTGATTAAATATTACCATAAGTATGATAAGACTTGTGACTGTACACTGGGGTTTTAACCTGCTTACTGGAGTTCTCTATTAACAGTTTATTTTTAAATTCTATTTAGGTGTTTAAGATCAGATGTAATACATTGGGAAGGGAAAAGACAGGAGATAAAAAAGCCCCAGACTATGCTCCTAAAGAAGCACAATTTAGGAACCAAAAAAAACCCCCACTTTTATTTATGACAAAATAGATATAGACATGGTCATGATTTTTGGACCAGCTGCAATTTAAAGACCGACAGGCATTTTGCTAGCTTGAATATGGGGTCTTCAGCCCGGCTAGCTCAGTCGGTAGAGCATGAGACTCTTAATCTCAGGGTCGTGGGTTCGAGCCCCACGTCGGGCGAGTAGTTTTTTTATTAAGTTGAAAGCTAATCATTGCCAAATGTGTTGACAGTGATGATAATTTCTTACTGCTTATTGACCTTACAAATTTCCTTGCATGCGTTTGAGCTATTTCTTTTCGCTCAATAAGCAGAGCAAAGAGAAATGAAGACAACTACTTACTCTACTTCTGTATATAACATGACAAATCAAGCATCTGTAAAACTGCAATGTCCCTCCTGAGATTAACAAAATATTCTGATTCATGTATGGGATTATTTTGTAGTTTGGATTCCTGGCCTGCACCTATTTAGTGTATTTAGAATGGCAACTGTGGTGTGCCGTGATTGTATAGTGGTTAGTACTCTGCCTTGTGGCCGCAGCAACCCTGTTTCGAATCTGGATCAAGGCATATAAGAAAATAACCTCATTATTAATTAATCAGTATTGGAAAAGATGTTTTGTACAATTAGAAATAAGCGTTTGGATGTGTTTAATGTTTGATAGTATACTTATAGTATTAAAATTAACTAAATAATTTCAAGTTTCGGGACATCTCTCATTAACCGGCTCCAACTGTGGTAGCTTTCTCTAGTGGACGTTAAAGAAAGTGTTATCAAGTTATCAAAACACATGACACTGTCAAGTTGGGATGTCGAAACCTGGGATAAAACTGGTTACCTCTAGTCTAGATCTTCAGTCTTACGGCCTTCTAATTAATCATTAATAACACCATGATTAGTTTGATGTTCACACAGTTGTATATAACGCAACATTGAATCTCTATAACAGATGTTTTTAAAAAGAATTGTGTCAGAAGTGGGATTTGAACCCACGCCTCCAAACAGAGACCAGAATCCTCATGTGGGAGGTGAGATACCTTGAGTTTGGCCCGTTAGACCGCTGGGCCATTTTGACGTTATTTGGTATCTATAAGAACTGTAGAGAGATTGGAGACAAAAGAATGTCACATAAAAATTTAGTTCATTGTAGTACATAGTACATATGTATATAATGCAACATTGAATCTCTATAACTGATGTTTTTACAAAGTCTCTTTTTGGGTACTTATTAAAATTTATAAACTTATTGAAATAACTTCATACTAAAAATTGTCTTTATAACATGCTGTATTCACTTTATACTGGAGAATATTAAAAGTGTTGAGTTAAGTACTTAAAGGGGGCACCCAGATTTGAACTGAGGACCTTTTGATCTGCAGTCAAATGCTCTGCCACTGAGCTACACCCCCACAGAGGTGCCACTTTAGCATCAATAAACATGTTACAATGTTCTTGTTCATAATCATAATCAGAATACTTTATTAATCCCCAAGGGAAAATTCTGTTATAATAAAGAGAATGCTGTGAGAATGCTACAGAGTGAGAATTAGCGCCACAGTGAGGTGGAATCACCAGGCGACATTCATCACTAGAGCGAAATATGTGTGTTTTAAAAATATGGAGTGAAGATTAAGAGTCTCATGCTCTACCGACTGAGCTAGTCAGGCTGTAGACCCATATTCAAGCTAGCAAAATATTTGCTTGGAGAACTCAATTGACTTGATCCATGTTTTTGGACTGTGGGAGGAAACCGGAGAACCCGGAGGAAACCCACGCGGACAACATGGAAACTCCAGCGGGAATCCCTAGCACTGAGAGGCAAACGTGCTATCCACTAAGCCAGTGTTTTCTGAAATTACTTTTAACAAATATAAATGTCATTAACCCTTTTAATTTACTATAATCTTCTTCAGATAAACTGTATGTTCTGTTTGTCAAACTTAATGGATTATAAGGATGAATTTTGGATTAGTTTCATCTACACCTGCAGATTTAAACCGCTAAAAACTACCAAACCGAGGTAACCAGTAACTAACTCCTTTAAATTTACTGTTTAAAAATATAGGAATAGTTTAATAGTTTACTGTTTCACACTTAAAATTATACTCAAATGAATCTGTAAAATAAAATCTGGTTTACTTTGTTACACTTGTTCAGTCCGGTTTTGTTTCATTCCCGGGCAGAATGTCAAATGCCATTGTTTGGTAACAAAGTGCACTTTAAAGTGTATACCCTATACGGACACCTAGGGTACATACGTAGTGTACGCTGCGCCATTTGGTACACCACCTTTATTTGAATTAAAGACGCTTTCACGTGAAGACATATTTAGACACATTTTGTTGTTAAATGAAAACTAATCTTTTACTAATTTTCTAAACATTTTTTAAGAATTTAAAATATTATGTCTGAAGTGGTATTTGAACTCATACCTCCAAAAGGACACCAGAACCCTCAAGTGGACCATGAAACACTTTAAGGTTTGTCCACAGTTAGACATTCAGTGACCCTGTTATGGGTGTGGTTATAAAATGCAGGACAATTAAGGAATTTCTTTAGACAGTAAATAGTATGTCATATTTTTTTTTCTTTAATCAGATCCAACAATCATCCAGTAAAATTCTGGGCCTCCTGAAAATATTCCACCTTTACTATTTTAACTTATTTACATTCAAGATTATTAAAAGAAATAAAAGTCCAGAGGCAGTTTTATTTCAGAGTTCACAGAGCTTAGAGTGTGAGAGGTACCTGGAGACTGTTCCAAAAAAACAAGTTAATTTTGCTTAAATTCGGTTCCACAAAACAGGCTAGAACTTAGCCTCACTCAGAATCTAAAGCCTTTGATGTTGTGCAGGACTCAATATGATGAATGATGAAGAAAATGTAGTCTGTTACTTTATACCATAAAAGCATCTTTAATATGATTTTTAAGAAACAGTTCAGGTTTTAATAACTTAAGATTAATGTTTTATTTATAAATAATAAAGATATGATAACTCATTGCCCAGCGATGGATTGGCACCCTGTCCTGGGTCTATCTGTCCAGCGCCCAAGATGTTCTCCCCTGGATGGGCATGGGGAACCCCACCACGACCCTAATAGAGGAAAAAGCGGGAGATAATGAATGAAAGGAATGAATGATAACTCATTTCATACTTATAATATAATTAAATATAATTAAACTCATAATTATATTTGATGATTCATGATATTAAAGTTTTGATTATGTAACAAAAGCTGTATAGTTTAACTAGTAGCATCTTTAATCTGATCATCAGGGTTTGAATTTCTGTCTTAAAGAAAATCATCAGCAGTTTTTTTTACAATGTCTTGAATTATTGGCATTAAATCTCTTGTTTACTCTCTCTGATTGATTCATTTACATTTACATTTAGTCATTTAGCAGATGCTTTTACCCAAACGCTTTTTTTTATCCTTTTATACAGTTTGTAGTAAACACTCCATCTATTACATGTAAATTCCTGTTGTTTTCATCTTCATCTCTTAGCAAAAGATACATTCAGAGTAACGCCGAGGTTGTGAGTTTTAATCTCCAGATTATTCATTTGCTTTCAAATAAAATACTTTAAGTTAAGTTAAGTTAAGTTAAGATGAAAGCCAGACTTTGTGTTTTTAGGCGCTTGCCATAACCCAAATTCAACCCAGGGTTACTGAAGTAAAACCCTGCAATATACAAATAATTACAGGATTATGGGACGCCAAAATGTCCTTTTAAATGCCTTTCATTGAACAGACTTTAATGAAAAAGCAGTACTTTTTCCAAATTCTTATTTTGCCAAACATTCATGGGCTTATACAAACAGCAACGTAAAAATCAAAACATTCCCATACCGGGAGTCGAACCCGGGCCGCCTGGGTGAAAACCAGGAATCCTAACCGCTAGACCACATGGGACAATGAGCACCATTCTAAATTTGATTTAATTAAGCTTAATTAGATGGCTTTGAAATTTTTAATACAGCCCGAACCGCTCGACGTACAGACTCGGTTCGAACACCGTTGCGTAGGGAATGTTCACGAGACCTGTGCTATGTATTTTTGGAGTTTGTAACATTTATAGTTTTTAATAAAATTAAGTTTAAAAAATCAAAAATCCCCATAGAAATGAATGGGGCTGATTTTTGAACGACCATAACTCGGCCATTTTTAGAGCTACAGACACGAAACTTCAGAGACTTAGACTGGGGGTAAATCTCTGCAAAAATTTTTAGGAAGATTGGACTTTCCGTTCACTTTTTATCGATCTTTGAATATCACCCCATTATTTCCTATGGCAGCTGCTAGAGTGGGTGACAGATCCCCACTCTGTTTGAGAAATGATTCTGTTTTCTCCAAACAAACCTCTGTAAAATTGTGATACTTTCACCTAGAAACTCCATTTTACCCTTAAACGATAAGTATTTTAGTTCTTTCTAACATGACAAAGGCTCATGAGGATTGAAGTTTTACTTTTCGAGCTATGAGCGTTTGTTTGGCAGGAGTGACTGAATCTCTCCCATAGACTTCCATTATAACGGTTTGTCAAATACCTCTTCTAAGTTTTTAAATCGTCATAACTCGGTCAGTTCTAAATCAATCTAAATCTAAATCACAGGCAGAGATTCTGTCTGGAACAATAATATATGACATATCTGGTCTTTTGTAACGGCATCTGAGTTTGGTTGAGAACGTTTCAGGTTCAAACTGAAAACTTGAGCTTAATGTTAGGGTAATGTAAATTAAGCTGAATTACATTAAAGTTGTACATGAGATCAGTGTAGCATAAGGTCTTGCAGTTTGGAAACCTGGGCTGCACCTAACAATCTAACTGGGTTCAACTCTCGCCATGTGAGGCCCCCATTTCCCCCCCCCCCAACATCAACTTGCAAGTTAGAACTTTAAAGGCTAAATATTCCTGCAGGTTTAAGGGCAAAGTGGTGTGTTGTGATCGTGTAATGGTTACTACTCTGTGTTGTGGCTGCAGCAACCCTGATTTGAATCCGAGTCATAGCAAGCTCTCTTCAAAGATGAACTTTTTTTTTATCAATCAATTAATCCACTGACCATGTGTTCTTTACATTTGTTTAGATTAGATTAGTTTGTTTGTCTAAAGTTGGTATTATTGAAATTGAGTGATGTAATTAGCAAAATATACTGCTACTAAGTTAAGTGGAAGAAGATTACAATTAATAACAAATGTATTAAAAGCCCTTTGATTTCATTAATAAGCATTGCTGAGAAGACTTTCAAAAAAATTTAACATTCAAAATCAGGTGCTACTAAGTTTGGAAAATGAATCACTTGAATGAGCGTGCTAACCATCACATGGAACCAAACTAGAGCACATGGTCACGCATGCCGGTTCTGTTAATAATCTTTGTGTCACAACTTCTGTTTTAAAAATGAAAATAAAATAGTAATTGTCGGCAGAATCTGATGCCTTGTTCTTTAGATATTATTAGTCTAATGTTCTAAACTGGATTATTGTTTGAGTTTATTTGCCTTCGTGAGTCCAGCATTCCAACCATTACACCATGGAACCACCCAACAAGAGCACAAGAACATCGGTTCTGTTTACAATTCTTATCATACAATTTGTATTTTAAAAATGTTAAAGAAATTTAAGAAATTAAACCTGAAGTTTTTGACTGAACCTAAATAATGTAGTGTCAAGTTCTGCCAAAACCTGGGATAGTACTAGGAATTTTTAAAGCTTCATGCTAACGCTCTGCCAACTGATCTATTTCAGCAGAAAACCACCAAATTTAGCAAAATATACTTCTATATAATATTAGGTGTAAAAAGTTTTTTTTTTTTTCATTATTTCAATGTTCTTTTTTAATTGAATATAGATCTAAATTTGAGAATAAAAAATAAGAATAGAAAAAAAGTCACTATAGGTCCTTCAATAGCTCAGTTGGTAGAGCGGAGGACTGTAGATGATAAAACAGGCATCCTTAGGTCGCTGGTTCGAATCCGGCTTGAAGGAAGACTTTTTTGCGTTAGGTGAATTTGATAATGAATACAACAAACAAAGCTGACCTAATAGCAAAATAAGACAAATGGTGTTTTTAAATAATGCATTCGGTGTGAAAGACTAAAATTGTCAGGGCTTCTACAATAATAATCAATTCTCACCATTTCATCTCTGAGGTTCTATACTGTAGCGACCCATGTGTAGCCGCATTTTATGTTGCACGTGGGACTCTCCATTTTGGCGTGCAATCACAGTTTGGCAGGTTGCCCTGCCAATGGGAAGTTGCCCCGTGTGTTTTCCCGGGATGCGCCGCGGTTTACAGATATAAAAGGGAGGGGGTTTGCATGTCTGCGTTGTTGGAGTTCTGGAGTTCTATAAGGTTACGTACATGTTAAAGACAGACAGACATTTTGCTATCTTGAATATTGGTATTTCAGCCAGGTTAGCTCAGTTGGTAGAGCATGAGACTCTAAGTTTCAGGGTAGTGGGTTGGGCGAGCATGCTTTTTATTCAGTTGAAAGCTAATCATTGCCAAATGGGTCAACAGTGATGAATATTTCTTACTGCTTACAACTAACCTTACAAATTTCCTTGTGAAGATCGCTAAGTGAAAATAAAGGAAGCAAGAGACCAGCAGTAGTCGTGGCCGAGTGGTTAAGGCGATGGACTAGAAATCCATTGGGGTCTCCCCGCGCAGGTTCAAATCCTGCCGACTACGCGCTCACAGCCTTCTCATTTTTAAAGTTTGTGGCCTCTTTAGAAGGTCATGGAAATGTTGTTGTACTTACAGCATGTAATTCACCGACACACTGAAGATCGCCAAGTGAAAATAAGGGAAGCAAGCTTTCAGCAGTAGTCATGGTCGAGTGGTTATGGTGATGGTCTAGAAATCCTTCGAGATCCCCCTGGGCATGTTCAAATTCTGCTGACTATGAGCTCACAGTCTTTTTGATTTTAAAGTTAGTGGCCTCTTTGAAAATTTAGGGAGGTGCTGTTGTAACTATACGATAAGAGTCACTGACACAGTGAAGATCGCCAAGTGAAAATAAGGGAAGCAAGAGCTCAGCAGTGATCGTTGCTGAGTGGTTATGTTGATGTCCTTTGGTAGCCCCCTGCACATGTTCAAATCCTGTCGACTATGAACTCACAACTTCTAAAGTTAGTGGTCTTTTTGAAGGATTATGGAAGCGTTGTTGAACCTATACAATGTGAATCACTGATACAGTGAAGATCGAAAAGTGAAAACAAGGAAACACAGCAGTAGTCAAGGCCGAGTGGCTCAGGCGATGGACTAGAAATCCAATGGTGGTCTCCCAGCGCAGGTTCAAATCCTGCCGACTACGCAGTCACAGCCTGTCATGGATCATGGATTCGTTACCTGTGGTTCTTTCTTGATGGTGTAATGGTTAGCACTCTGGACTTTGAAGCTATTCTTTTCTATCTGATTCTATTTCAAATTTTGGTGGAACCAGTGTTGGCCTGTAAAGTTGTTTTCTAAAATGTCTTATAATAAAAATAAAAGGCATTAACCTTTTTAACTTACTATAATCTTCTTCCACTATACTGTATTTTTACATCAATCATTATTTAGAGCAGTATCTTGCTAATTAATTTAATAGTTTTGTGCTGAAATAGCTCAGTTGGGAGAGCGTTAGACTGAAGATCTAAAGGTCCCTGGTTCGATCCCGGGCTTCGGCAGAAGTTCACAGAGAGAAGTTTGTTGTCTGTCATGTTCAAAATTCAATTACCGTTCACATGTATACTAGACAATCAAAAGAAAACATTGGATGCAGCAGACAATTGTAGCACTTACTACATATATGAATAAGAGTATTGTTGTTGTGGTTGGACCAGGACTAGGTTCGTGGAAGAGCAGTAATTGGCTAGATAATAACGGAACAGATAAACAAAGAAAATACCACAGACCAAAAGTTACTTTTAGAATTGCCGGCTTTATTAAAGAGAAGAATTATTAGAAATGTAGAAAATTATTATTTAGCAATAGGATCCTTAAGACATTACATACAACATATAACATATAGAAGAAACAATTGCATATAATGTAAAGAAAATTAAACAGAATGAGGTTTACTCAGTTTACAGGTTAAATCAAGAAAATAAATTTTAAACTCTTAATCCCTAGTTAACTTTAGTTTAGTTAGTTTCAGTAGATTAATATGTATCTCATTGAGCTCTTATTAATGTTCTCGGTTTAGTTATGGTCTACAGTTATTTTAATATAACTAATTTTAGTTTTTTAATTATCTATCTAGAGTGTTAATCAATTTAGGCCTATTTTCATTATAATCAAATCAAAACATTTGATATTACCCTCTATCAGTAGGTTATTACAACCAAAACAAAACATAGGCATCTCACTAAGCCCACATGAGAGAGTTAACATCAGTAAATGCAGTTTAAATAAATCTTACAGTTAAACACATTCATAAAACACAATAAATTGAACACAGTATGTATAATCATGAAGTATTAAACGGTTTACTGTATCAATGTCCATTAAATCAAATCCTTAGTGCTAAACAGTCCTTTAGAACAAAAAGGGGCGTTTCCTTTCGTGCAGCAGCGCGAGCACGCTGCGCGCTGCACATGTGATCCAGAGAAGTAACGGTTAAACTTAAACAGTCTTACCGCGGCTGATAATCGGTCCTCGGCAAGGAAATGTCCGTTTCCCCGAATGGAAAAGAGAAAAGAAAAACAAACAGATCTTTCGTCGCACAGGCACACAGTTCAGTCGAAGCTCCTATCTCGGGTGGCTCGCCATCTCAATCACGCGCTGGATGCACGAGGCTCAAAAAGTTTATTTTATTTTTTTTTTTCCTTCCGTGAGTCTCACATCAAATAAAACACGAAATAAAATACTGAATAAAACAAAATTTATAAACAGAAAGGTAAACAAAACTCTTATAGAATAAAATAAATAGTCAGATGACTTTAATTATTTCTTTTGTTCTGGAGCTACTCGCACGTGTCTTCATCTGTTCACGACTCACACTTTTCCGGAAGAGAAGGACCATCGATAAGGCCATTGGCCAATAGACATAACCCTTAAATTTCAACCAATGATAATTTACCAAACCATGAAATAATATTTATTTATTATTTTAAATTTTTTTTTATACTATTTATCTATTTTTAGATGTTATTAATATTACTAAAATAAATTATTTAAATTATTAATTTCTGCTTAATATTTATTCTTATTTATTAACAATTAATTTAATTATTTAATAACTAATGCCCACTTTCATCTGGGTTACAATCACATGGGGTGCCCATGGCTGCTGCTAAGCATTAGTTTTTACATGAAATGTCTTTGTTTTCGTTATATATATAGCCTTTTGTCAAATAAAATCATCCTGTCACAAATGTCCGTCTTTCCCCGGAGATGAGCGGCTCCGCGGGGAAATCGCGAACGCCGCATAATGAGCGTCTCCCGGGATCCGGCTACGCGTCAGCCACAGCGTCAGCCGGTCTAAACAGAGGGAGACGCTCCCACGAGTGCGACCTGCGCAGAACGAATGCGCAATAACACACCGTGGCAGAAATGCTGATGGAGAAAAACTGAGACACCGGGATAAAATCCAAAACTAGAATTTATTTAAAAAGTGGTGCCGAAGCACCAACAGAACAAAGTAAACGAACAAAGCAACATCGGGTAAGGTAACCACAAATTAAAGACGTGCACTAACCCAACCAATCACCCAAGTGAGATAATCAGAAAGCAAACGAGGGACAGCTGCCGCAGGTGATTGTTACACATCCTAATTTCTGTTAATATATATTTTTTTAATGATGTGTGCGCTTTAACCCATTTACGGTGCTCTAGAAAAACATGTAAAATATTTTAAAAAATCTTTAAAAAAAACACGCTTATAGCGCCATCTTGTGGTGAAATTTTTAACTGATTCGACTATCAGTCGACTATAGGGAAAATCTGACGAATCAGATTCGACTATGAAAAACCTTAGTTGAATACAGCCCTAGTGGGCAGTAACGGTTATATCGCATGAAGCTCACGCACACATTTCCGTACGCAGAGGGAGTATAAATGAGGCTTAAGGATGAATTTTGGATTATGAATAGTTTAATAGTTTACTGTTTTAAACTTAAAATTGAACTCAAATGAATCTGTAAAATAAAATCTGGTTTACTTTGTTACACTTGTTCAGTCCGGTTTTGTTTCATTCCCGGGCAGAATGTCAAATGCCATTGTTTGGTAACAAGGTGCACTTCAAAGTGTATACACGATAAGGACACCTAGGGCACATACGTAGTGTATGTTGCGCCACCCTTATTTAAATTAAAGACGCTTCCTCGTGAAGACATATTTAATCACATTTTGTAGTTAAATGAAAACTAATGAACCTACATTAAACAAATGTTAATAAATTACTTGTATTGTGATTATTGTTGAAGTTGGAGTTTAAATAATCAGAAAGTGAATAATGGGTTTTTACACTTTCCTGCTGTCTGTTTCTTCACTGTTGTCAGTTAAATCATTCTTTTTAGAGCTACAGGAAAACATTTTTTAAGAATTTAAATGATTATGTCTGAAGTGGGATTTGAACTCATACCTCCAAATGGACACCAGAACCCTCATGTGGACCATGAAACACTTCAAGGCTTATCCACAGTTAGACTTTCAGTGACCCTGTTATGGGTGTGGTTATAAAATGCAGCACAATTAAGGAATTTATTTAGACAGTAAAAAGTATGTTATGTTTTGTTTTTTTCTTTAATCAGATCCAACAATCATCCAGTTAAATTCTGGACCTCCTGAAAATATTCCACCGTAATTATTTTAAATTATTTACATTAAAGATTATTAAAGGAAATAATAGTCCCGAGGTGGTTTTATTTCAGGGTATGAAATAAAAGAGTGTGAGAGGTACCTGGAGCCTGTTCCAAAAAACGAGCTAATTTTGCTTAAATTCAGTTCCACGAAACAGGCTAGAACTTCAGCCTTACTCAGAATCTAAAGCCTTTGATGTTGTGCAGGACTCAATATGATGAATGATGAAGAAAATGTAGTTTGCTACTTTATACCACAAAAGTAACTTTAATATAATTTTTAAGGAACAGCTCATGTTTTCATAATTTAAGATTAATGTTTTATATATCTGATCAGATTATAATCTGATCATCAGGGTTTGAATTTCTGTCAAGGTCTTAAAATAAATCATCAGCATTTTTTTTTACAATGTCTTGAGTTATTGGCATTAAATGTCTTGTTTACTCTCTCTGATTAATTCACACGATCTTTCAGGAACTAACCATAAAAAAGAGGTTCAAATTGTACATGAAGCTCATGAATGTGAATAACTCTGAATGTGAACCAGTGCATGGGGATGTAGCTCAGTGGTAGAGCGCTTGCTTTGCATGTGAGAGGTCCTGTGTTCAATCCCCAGCATCTCTATCAGAAGTACTATATTTTTAATTCTGGTTCTGAAGCTTTTAGTCATTTATCAATGTTGTGTGACAGGACTCGTCATGTCACAGAACATTTACATAGCAGCAAACAGGCAGGTAATTCGTTTTCACTAACTTAGCCACAGCACAACTTCCAACATTAAATATTAAACATTAAAGTTAACATTAAAAAAAGTTAACTAGAAAAAAGTATAAGATGAGTTTAAAGATAAAGCGTCCAGCCAAAAAAAAGGAAACTCATTTCGGCTGCTTGCCTAAAGATTCTTACATCACTGATGCCTGTTATATCTCTAGTTCTGACTCTTGGTTCTTTCTGTATTCAAAATAGTACAATATTATAATAGAGCCTTAAAAAGGAAGTTGTGAGATAAACATTTTACTTTCACAAAAAAACATGGGTGATCGAGCAACTGGCCTTCATATATTTTTTTAACCGTTTCCTGGACTAGCTCACACAGACCAGACTACTTGAGAGCACTACTTGAGAGCCCTAAAAAAATAACAAAAGAAATCTGTCAGAAGTGGGAATTGAACCCACACCTCAGGTGGAGACTGCAACCTGAACACAGCGCCTTAGACCGCTCGACCATCCTGACTCCAAAAGACATTAGTCTTTTGGCCTCAATTGATGCAGCTGTATTGTATCAGTTTTATAGAATAATATATTGTCCACTCATTTAAATCAGTCCCTCCTCTCACAACAAATTAAGTTTAACTCCAGCTGTTTCAGTGCACTGTTGAACTCCATCACACAATATCAGTGACAGAAGTTACCACTATCATCAGAACATGCTTCAACTTATTGTCTCAGAGCTGCTTTATTAAACCTGCATGTGAAAGTTAGTGGAGTTTGTTCAAAGATTTTTGTTGTAATTCATTTATAACAGTCAGGATAGGTGAATTGTTTAAGAGCTCTGGCTTCAAATCCCACTGCTGAATTTTTATTTTTGTCAGAATGGCCGAGTGGTCTAAGGCGCTGCGTTCAGGTCGCAGTCTCTACCTGAGGCGTGGGTCCGAATCCCACTTCTGACAGATTTCGTTTGTTATTTTTTTAGGGTAAGTATTAATAGATTAACCTTGGGAGGATCAAGGCTCAGCAGGGAACTCATATTCCCTGAGCGACCGAGCAGAATCAACAGTGTAGTAAAGCCATGTACATATTATGTAGTGATCAGTTGTCCGTAGTAAACAATTTGAAAAGCTATGGTAGTCCAGGTGGCACGGGGGCTTACTGGTTAGTACGTTCGCCTCTCAGCACTAAGGATTCCTGGTTTGAATCCCCATCTGGGTGGAGTTTCCATGTTCTCCGCGTCTCTGGGTTCGAACCAGGAATCCCTAGTGCTGAGAGGAGAATGTGCTAACCACTGTGCTGCCGATGTAAACAAGTATTTTTCTAATTATTTCTTTAGACTGTTTTTTAAATTGTTTTAAATAATACACACAATAACATACCCAAACTTGAAATCCAGTTTCTGTAAAGTCCACTAAAGAAAGCTACCACAGTTGGAGCAGGTTAATGAGAGCTGTCCCGAAACATGAAATTATTTAGTTAATTTTAATACTATGAGTATACTATCAAACAGTAAACACATCCAAATGCTTGTTTCTAATTGTACAAAATAACTTTTCCAATACTGATTAATTAATAATAAAGTAATTTTTTAGATGCCGTTGCCCGGATTCGAGCCGGGGCTGCTGCGGCCACAACGCAGAGTACTAACCACTATACGATCACGGTACACCACGGCACACAGAACACCACCATTGCCATTCTAAACAGGCATACTTCATGTATGTTATTATGTCTGTGAGATGTTAATCTCAGAAGGGACATTGCAGTTTTACAGATGCTTCATTTGTCATGTTATATACTGAAGTGGAGTAAGTAGTTGTCTTCATTTCTCTTTGCTCTGCTTATTGAGCAAAAAGAAATAACTCAAACGCATGCAAGGAAATTTGTAAGGTCAATAAGCAGTATGAAATCATCATCACTGTCGACACATTTGGCAATGATTAGCTTTCAACTTAATAAAAATATTACTCGCCCAACGTGGGGCTCGAACCCGCGACACTGAGATTAAGAGTCTCATGCTCTACCGACTGAGCTAGCCGGGTTGTAGTCTCCATATTCAAGCTAGCAGAATGCCTGTCAGTCTTTAAGTTGCAGCTGGTCCAAAAACCGTGACCATGTCTATATCTATGTTGTCATACTGTATATAAAAGTGGGGTTTTTTTGGGTTCCTAAATTGTGCTTCTTTAGGAGCCTAGTTTGGGGCTTTTTTTATCACCTGTCTTTTCCCTTCCCAATGTATTACATCTGATCTTAAACACCTAAATGGAATTTAAAAATAAAGTGTTAATAGAGTGCTCCAGTAAGCAGGTTAAAACCACAGTGTACAGTCACAAGTCTTATCAAACTTACAGTAATATTTAATTCATTATCTTCTGCTTTATCCTATATTAGGGTCACGAGGGGGTTCCTCATTCCCATTCAGGGGAGAACGTTTCGGGTGCTGGGCAGATACACCCAGGACAGGGCACTGGGCAGACACTCACACACTCCATATGGGGCAATTTGGAGTACTCAATTGACTTGATCCATGTTTTTGGACTGGGGGAGGAAACCGTAGAACCCGGAGGAAACCCACACAGACACAGGGAGAACATGAAAACTCCACCCAGATGGGGATTCGAACCGGGAATCCCTAGCGCGGAGAGGCAAACGTGCTAACCACTAAGCCACCATGCCACCAGGTAATATTTAATCAGTAATCTATTAAAAATTATATTTCAACAGTGTATTTATCAGAAGATAAATCTCCAAAATGTGCCAAAAGTTGCAAAACTTCATAACTTGCCTTGTGAGAGTATCATGTATTGCTACTACTACTACTACTACTACTACTACTAATAATAATAATAATAAAAATAATCTTACAAAGCGCGGCATGGCTTAGTACGTTCGCCTCTCAGCGCTAGGGATTCCTAGTTTGAGACTCCAATCTGGGCAGAGTTGCCATGTTCTCCCTGTGTCCGTGTGGGTTGAATTCTCAAAATTGCCCCATATAGAGTGTGAGTGTGTGACTAGCGATTAACAAAGTATTCTGATTCATGTATGGGATTATTTTGTAGTTTGGATTCCTGGCCTGCACCTAGCAATTTACTACGAGTTAAATGAGTGTATCTACAATGGAAGCTGTGGTGTGCCGTAATCTTGTAGTGGTTAGTACTCTGCGTTGTGGCCACAACAACCCTGGTTTGAATTTGGGTCATGACATTTAAGAAAATAACTTTATTATTAATTAATCCATTGTTGGAAAAATTATTTTGTACAATTAGAAATAAGCATTTGGATGTGTTTACTGTTTGATAGTATACTCACAGTATTAAAATTAACTAAATAATTTCAAGTTTCGGGACATTTCTCATTAACCGGCTCCAACTGTGGTAGCTTTCTTTAGTGGACTTTACAGAAAGTGTTATTAAGTTGGGGTATGTTATTGTGTGTATTATTTGGGCAATTTAATAAACATTTTTTTTTAAAATCAGTATAAAGAAATAATTAGAAAAATATATTTTTACATGGCTCTCAGTGGCTTAGTGGTTAACACGTTTGCCTCTCAGCACTAGGGATTCCCGGTTCGAATCCCCATCTGGATGGAGTTTCCATGTTCTCCCTGTGTCCGCGTGGGTTTCCTCCGGGTTCTCCGGTTTCCTCCCACAGTCTAAAAACATGGATTAAGTCAATTGAGTTCTCCAAATTGCCCCATGTAGAGTGTGTTTGTGTGAGTGAGTGTGTGCAGAGCGATGGCGCCCTGTCCTGGGTGTATCTGCCCAGCGCCCGAAACGTTCTCCCCTGGATGGGCATGGGGAACCCCACTGCAACCCTAATATAGGATAAAGTGACAAAATGAATTAATGAAAAAATATGATTACATCAAGAAGAACATGATTTATTGAGTTTGTTTTAACAATGTTTACCACAAACACTAAGAAAAATATTAATGTTTAGAAAATTACAATTAAGCACATTAAGAATCATTACAATACTTGATAAAATCAACATAAAATAGTCAAAGAGGTCTTTATTGTCATTTCCTCAGAATACGAGATCACAGAAATATGAGATAAGGAATCTTTGGGATCTTGGTCCAAAACAAGTAAATCAGGACTAAATTTACTTCAAACTCTGTCTGATTTCTGTTGGATTGGTGGGGTTGCATTCCTGCAGGGTGGACTCACTGGACTAATATTCATTCATTCATTCTCTTCCACTTTATCCTATATTAGGGTCGTGGTGGGGTTCCCCATGCCCGTCCAGGGGAGAACGTTTCGGCCGCTGGGCAGATACACCCAGGACAGGGAGCCAATCTATCGCTGGGCACACACTCACTCAAACAGACACACTCTATACGGGGCAATTTGGAGAACTCAGTTGACTTGTTCCATGTTTTTGGATAGTGGGAGGAAACCGGAGAACCCTGAGGAAACCCATGCGGACACGGGGAGAACATGGAAACTCCACCCAGATGAGGATTTGAACCAGAAATCCCTAGCGCTGAGAGGCGAACGTGCTAACCACTAAGTCACCGTGCCGCCAGGACTAAATAGTTTTTGAAATTGTTGACTACGGACAACTGATCACTTCATAATATGTACATGGCTGTCCTACACTGCTGATTCTGCTCGGTCGCTCAGGGAATATGAGTTCCCTGCTGAGCCTTGGTCCTCCCAAGGTTAATCTATTAATACTTACCCTAAAATAGTAACAAAAGAAAACTGTCAGAAGTGGGATTCAAACCCACACCTCAGGTAGAGACTGCGACCTGAACGCAGTGCCTTAGACCACGCAGCCATTCTGACAACAAAAGACCTGCTTCTTAAACTATAAAGGATATATACAGATGTGAATTCAGCAGTGGGATTTGAAGCCAGATCTCTTAAACAATTCACCTATCCTGACTGTTATTTACATTTACATTACATTTAGTCATTTAGCAGACGCTTTTATCCAATGCGACTTACAAATGAGAACACCACAAGTCAGAAGTTATGGAGAAAACCAACTATACTGTAAATTCATCAAACCTGATTGTTATTCGATGCTACAGCCCCTCCCCCTGTTTTTCTTTCTTTTTCTCTACAACAGGTGTTTGTTAAAGAGATGCATCTTCAGTAGTTTCTATGTTATAAATGAATTAGAACAAAAATCTTTGAACAAACCGACATAAGTTTCACATGCAGGTTTTATAAAGCAGCTCTGAGACAATAAGTTGAAGCATGTTCTGATGGTAGTGGTAACTTCTGTCAGTGATATTGTGTGATGGAGTTCAACAGTGCACTGAAACAGCTGGAGTTAAACTTTTAGTTTGCTGTGAGAGGAGGGACTGATTTAAATGAGTGGACAGTATATTATTCTATAAAACTGAGTGCTCTGTACATATCACTCTGTCTTCCATTAACTTCACTGGGATTCAATTTCATCTTATATCAAATATTAACTTCGCTGTTAAAGCTGATACTATACAGCTGCATCACTGGAGGCAGCAGTTACAGGACCATAATATCAGGACAAAAAAATCCAATACTAGGACTTTAAAGGAAACTGTTTATTAGTACTTTATTAAATTACTAGTTAAACACTAGTTAAATTGGTTTTATTGTGGGATATAATGTGAAGCTATTGTTTATTAGGAGAGTTAGGAGAATGCAAAAAAGATTTCAGGTCTATGATTGTCAATCAAATTTGATAATTCATGAAATTCATGATTTTTTCGATTAGTCAATTGATCTAAAAACTATTACTCTAATGTGATTGTGTTTGGAATTAAATTATCTCCTTTAAAATAATGAAAAATGAAAACCTTTAATGTTGAAATATTTTCTTTAATTAAACACAGTGCTTTTAAGGGCTCTATTGAAACACAAAGATGCTTTCACATTAAAAGTTTCATCAAAGATAAAATTTAAGCAAAATTTCATTTATTTTTCTTTTAGAAACCCTGAAAATTTTAGTCTTTCATACTAGCTCACCTCTCAGCACTAGGGATTCCCAGTTCGAATCCCAATCTGGGTGGAGTTTCCATGTTATCCACGTGTCTGCGTGGGTTTCCTCCGGATTTTCCGGTTTCCTTCCACAGTCCAAAAACATGGATCAAGGTCAATTGAGTTCTCCAAATTACCCCGTATAAAGTGTGTTTGTGAGAGTGAGTGTGTGAGCGATAGATTGGCGCCCCCACCCCACCCCCGCGACCCTAGTAGAGGATAAAGAGGAAAATAATGGATGGATACTAGCTCACAACGAAAACTCTATTAGAGAGCACTGTTTATCAAAAAAACTGTTGTCATTTTTCAAAGAAACTGGAGCCTTAATGCAGTGCTCTGCCCCCTAACTAATCTGAAACAAAACATGAGACAAAAGTGCTCGCAAGCAGTCTGGTCTGTGTGAGTTAGTCCCAGAAATGGTAAAAAAATATACCATTGAAGGCCAGTTGCTAGATGTTTTTTTGTGAAAGTAAAATGTTTATCTCACAACTTCCTTTTTAAGGCTCTATTATAATATTGTACTATTTTGAATACAAAAAAAGAACAACCAGTCAGAACTAGAGACATTACAGGCATCAGTGGTGTAAGAATCTTTAGGCAAGCGGCCTAAATGAGTTTCCTTTTTTTGGCTGGATGCTTTAGCTGTAAAATCATCTTATACTTTTTTCTAGTAAACTTTTTTTAATGTTAACTTTAATGTTAAATATTTAATGTTGGACGTTGTGCTGTGGCTTAGTTTGTGAAAATGATTTACCTGCCCGTTTGCTGACGAGTCCAGTCACAGAACATTGATAAATGACTAAAAGCTTGTTACACTGTAAACATTTTAGTATATTTAGTTTAATTAACTAAATGTAATAAAATGTGCACAGTTTAATATATTTTTTGTTTTTAAACGTTTTTGTGAATTTGATGGTAACAATGTAAATATAAGATGTCAATGTTTTACCACAAGATGGCAGTAGGTACAGATGTACATTTATAGTGCTTAGGTATACAAAGAGGAGAAAGTTTGAACTGGATAAACAAATACATATTTAATAATGAAGTGCACTAAATGCAGCTTTACATCCTGTGTTTTACACCCTAGATAGTGAACTAATATAAGAACCGTAGATCTATTTAAGACACAAAGATTCTTTGCTGTAAAAATCACTGACTCTTTTTTTGGGAATCGACTCTAAAATTAGAAGGTTGTCAGTTTGTTCTACCATTCTTTTTTAATCTGCTCTCTACTTCATAATTTGATCAGTGTTTTCTAAATTATTTTCTTTTAAAACCCCCCCTTAGGAAGAAGTAAACTTTTTGCGCCCCCCCCCCCCCCCCCATAAAAAAATGGGATGAAAAAGTATTTTTACCCGCCCCTGTATATCATTTGTCTATAAATTAGTTCTAAAAACAAATCTTTTATAAAAATTCCCTTTTTTAACAATAAAAAAAAAAAAAAAGAAATATAGATCAAATTTTGAACAAGAAACATTTTTTTAAATTTTGTTTTTTAGGGTTTGTAACAGAACGAATAATCCTTATTTAAAAATAAACCCTTTTTTTAAATCTGGCATTTGATACTGAAAATGAAAATAAATAAAATTAATAAAAAAATAAAAAATTCAAAAACTCACAATATTTAAATTCAGGAGCACAAATTTATTAACATTTACCTACAAAACTAAAATGAAAACGACAAATTTTTCTGTTTTTTTTTTTTTTTATCAAAATGAGGAAATCGGGAAATAATGTCTCTAACGGCCCGTTTTAAAAACACGCTTTCGAAACAGCTTTCTAAAGCATTAATAATTGCTGGTTTTAGCGTCCACTTTTTCGGTTTTTAAAAACTCAAGCGGTTTTTTAGGGGGGGATGGGGGGTATTCTTTAAGGGCGTCTTCATTATTTGGGTTTACGGGTGGGCCCCGCCAAAATTTAAGACCCAGAAGACACGTTTGGTCTTTCTTCTCTCCCCACCTTAGTTACCTTTAAGCCCGGGGTTACTACACTTTACAAATTTCCTCGTTTTTAAATTTCGGTTTTTACTTTTGTTGCTTCATTTTCTCCCTTTTCTTCCTATCTCTGTTAATATTTCTCCATGTTGTTCTCTGAGGGTTTGTTCATTACCTTAATATCACTTGCTCTTGGGTATCTTGT
>JAFMOC010000123.1:722500-1218974 GCA_019802505.1 Corydoras sp. C115 | reverse complement strand
GCATAAAACAACCATAGTGATAAATAAAGGTCGATTCATCAGCCGTTTTTATCGGTTAACCTTCATTTTCATTTTCAGTTTCTCACGTCCATGTGCCGTGATGACCTCTTGTAGTTCTCGTCACTTTGTTTCGCTTTGTTTTGTTTCTCAATCATACTTTGTTAGTTCCCTTTAATCTGTAAACTCCCCAAAATCACCATGGAGACGGTATCATTTGAGTAATGGCTATTTGTCAGTGCCGCAGTGACAGTGAGGTTAAATATGGAAATTAAACAAGCGAACAGTGTTCTGCATATTTTACTTATTGTAGGTGATGAAAGTGTTATTATACTCTTTTGTTTTGTCATATTGATGTTTTTTTTCTTTTGAAAATGCTTTGAAGAAATAAAAATATTTCATTTTTGGGCGGCACGGTGGCTTAGTGCTTTGTTCTCCTCTCAGCACTAGGGATTCCCGGTGCGAATCCCCATCTGGGTGGAGTTTCCATGTTCTCCCCCGTGTCCGCGTGGGTTTCCTCTGGGTTCTCCACTTTCCTCCCACAGTCCAAAAACATGGATCAAGTCAATTGAGTTCTCCAAATTGCCCCATATAGAGTGTGTCTGTGTGAGTGAGTGTGTGCCCAGCGATGGATTGGCACCCTGTACTGGGTGTATCTGCCTGGCGCCCGAAACGTTCGCCCCTGGATGGGCATATGGAAATACCCCCCCCCCACCCCGCGCGACCCTAATAGAGGATAAAGCGGAAGATAATGAATGAATGAATGAAAAATATTGAATTTTTTAAAGAAAAATAAATAAATAAATAAATTATAATCAATATTAAAGAGTTGTTTACTTCAGCAAAACATGGATTTAGTTATTTCTAAGGCCCTCATGGCCGCACCTGAGTTTCGAAGTGTTGGATGAGACTCCAGACAACCGATAGATTCCATCAGTGATTCCATGCTCTTCAATAAAATCACTGCAGCTGCGGAGCACTTGTGGGACTAGAGACAGATAAAAAAAGACAGAGATATAAAAATATAGAGATATAAATAAATATAGAGATATAAATAAATATAGAGATATAAATAAATATAGAGATATAAATAAAGTATAATAAAGATATAAATGCTCCCAGCTGAGGTCTTACTGTTTTGTCAGACGGTTCACTGATAACAGTCAAAGCTCTCGTGTTAAACATAAGATCCAATCTTTATCGGCAGTGGAGAGCCAAAATCATGTAAATACGTTCTTATCAGCAGAATGCACAGCGGTGCGAAACTAAACTGGCTTTAAGAGTCACGTCTTTATACGGGTGGCCACTATGGTGCCTTTCTTTGTCTATCTGAACAAAGAGCTATAAAAAAAAAGACAATTGTCCTACAATAAATAATGTAGAGTTAAGTAAGGAAGAGCAGCACTTTAAATCACATCCTGTACATGTACAGGGGCGTGTACAGGGGCATCCTGTACAGGGGCGTGGTTGCTCAGTGGTCAGGGCGTTGGGCTACCAATCTGAAGGTTGGGGGTTCAAATCCCAGGTCCACTGAAGTTACCAATGTGGGTCCTTGAGCGAGACCCTTAACCCTCATTGCTGCAGGGATGTTGTGATGAACCCTGTGCTCACCTTGTAAGTCACTTTGGATAAAAGCGTCCAAAAATGACCAAATGTAAATGTAAATGTACATCCTATATTATATTTATTTGAAGTTAAAGTTCAAGTAATTTATTTATATGACGATTTTTACAATAATACATTGTCACAGAGCAGCTTTGCAGTGTTACAAGCCTTAAAACCCCCCAAAAGTGACAGTGGCAACTCCCTGTCATGTTGTTATTTTATGAAAGAAACCTTGTGAGGACCAAGGCTCAGTGGGGGGGCTAATCCTGCTTGAGCGGCCGGGCAGCATCAATAGCGTTGGACGGCCATGTACAGATCGTGTGGCGATCGGGTGTCCGTATATAACAATCGGAAATGTATTAAAGTCCATTGAGGGCATCTCGCAGGACCGCCAGTCCAATTTGTCGTATTTTACTTTATTATGAGAACTTGAACACAAAATAGAATTATTGAAAGGAGCTGAACTGCCTTAAGGTTCGTTCCAACACTCTGACCTTCAGTCCAGTCTTTAAAAACATGTTCAGCAGTGTTTTTTGTGCGATCCATTTTGCATACAGTGCTCACACACAGAGGACTGTGTCCTTCATTTAACCCATCAGTGCAGTGAAATCCACACTGAGTGGAGTGATGGGCAGTACACGGCGACCGGGGAGCAATTGAGGTTGGGTGTCATGTTCACAGACACTTCAGCCGTTGTATTTGGTGGGACCGGGAATCGAACCGGGGAACTTCAGGTCACGATGCTGGTTCCTTAACCACAAACCTATGACTGCCTACGTTCTTATACTGCAGTCGCATTTCTATAGAACCTTTCACAGATACAGTATCACAACGTGCTTTACATTCATTCATTCATTCATTCATTCATTCATTATCATTATCTAGGGGAGAACGTTTCGGGCACTGGCCAGATACACCCAGGACAGGGCGCCAATCCATTGCTGGGCACACACTCACTCACTCAAACACACTCTATATGGGGCAATTTTGGAGAACTCAATTGACTTGATCCATGTTTTTTGGACTGTGGGAGGAAACCGGAGAACCCGGAGGAAACCCACACGGACACGGGGAGAACGTGGAAACTCCACCCAGATTGGGATTTAAACCGGGAATCCCTAGCGCTGAGAGGAGAACGTGCTAAACCACTAAACCACCGTGCCACCGCTCTGTAAATTAAAACCAGAATTTTAAAATGACTCCTCAAACGTAGAGGGAGCACTTTAGTTATTTATTATTTACTAAAACTAATATAAAGTGGGGCGGTACGGTGGCTTAGTGGTTTAGCACGTTCTCCTCTCAGCACTAGGGATTCCCGGTTCGAATCCCCATCTGGGTGGAGTTTCCATGTTCTCCCCGTGTCTGCGTGGGTTTCCTCCGGGTTCTCCGGTTTCCTCGCACAGTCCAAAAACATGGATCAAGTCAATTGAGTTCTCCAAATTGCCCCATATAGAGTGTGTCTGTGTGAGTGAGTGTGTGCCCAGCGATGGATTGGCGCCCTGTCCTGGGTGTATCTGCCCAGCGCCCGAAACGTTCTCCCCTGGATGGGCATGGGGAACCCCACCGCGACCCTAATAGAGGATAAAGCGGGAGATAATGAATGAATGAATTAATGACTGAATAAAATAAAGTGATCTTATTTGCTTATTGTGCTTACACACACAGAGTAATGATGTATTAATTACAGCAGTAATTACTTACCTTCTTGATTGGTTGCTGTTAAATGTTCCATCAGGTCGCAACCAAACACCTTATCTTTGCTGCCCCCTTTTCTTCGCCCTCGTTTCATGTTGAGACCTCTGGACCACCGTTCACATTCAGGAGCGTGAGTACGATCAGTGATTTTTGGGCAGCAGATGAGAAGCGACCATCCTCTGGTTATTGTTGGCTGAATGTCGCGGTTGGTCTTTGCACTCGAGTTGTGCAGGAGTTTGAGGGATTTGGCATCACTGCTTCACCGATCGCATGTTCATTCTGCTCTGACTCTCAGTGAATCGCCGAACGTCTGAAATCTGCAGAGATACAAAAAGAAAAGAATCTAAATGTTATACAATCACGACCCTAATAGAGGATAAAGTAGAACATAATGGACGGATCTTAATGGTTTTTATATTTAAAATTAGAAGAAATTGTAATCTGTTCAGGGCAGGACGGTGGCTTAGTGGTTTAGCATCTTCTCCTCTCAGCTCTAGGGATTCCCGGTTCGAATCCCCATCTGGGTGGAGTTTCCAAATTGCCCCATATAGAGTGTGTCTGTGTGAGTGAGTGTGTGCCCAGCGATGGATTGGCGTCCTGTCCTGGGTCTATCTGCCCAGCGCCCGAAACGTTCTCCCCTGGATGGGCATTGGGAACCCCCCCCTCCCGCGACCCTAATAGAGGATAAAGCAGAAGATAAGGAATGAATGAATGTTATACAATCATATAATATCATGTATAAGGATTAGTGGCTTAGTAGTTTAGCATGTTCTCCTCTCAGCACTAGGGATTCTCAGTTCGAATCCCCATCTGGGTGGAGTTTCCATGTTCTCCCCGTGTCCGCGTGGTTTTCCTCTGGGTTCTCCGGTTTCCTCCCACAGTCCAAAAACATGGATCAAGTCAATTGAGTTCTCCAAAATTGCCCCATATAGAGTGTGTCTGTGTGAGTGAGTGTGTGCCCAGTGATGGATTGGCGCCCTGTCCTGGGTGTATCTGCCCAGCGCCCGAAACGTTCTCCCCTGGATGGGCATTGGGAACCCCCCCCCCCCCCCGCGACCCTAATAGAGGATAAAGCGGAAGATAAGGAATGAATGAATGTTATACAATCATATAATAACATGTATAAGGATTAGTGGCTTAGTGGTTTAGCATGTTCTCCTCTCAATACTAGGGATTCTCAGTTTGAATCCCCATCTGGGTGGAGTTTCCATGTTCTCCCCGTGTCTGCGTGGTTTTCCTCCGGGTTCTCCGGTTTCCTCCCACAGTCCAAAAACATGGATCAAGTCAATTGAGTTCTCCAAAATTGCCCCATATAGAGTGTGTCTGTGTGAGTGAGTGTGTGCCCAGTGATGGATTGGCGCCCTGTCCTGGGTGTATCTGCCCAGCGCCCGAAACGTTCTCCCCTGGATGGGCATTGGGAACCCCCCCGCGACCCTAATAGAGGATAAAGCGGAAGATAAGGAATGAATGAATGTTATACAATCATATAATAACATGTATAAGGATTAGTGGCTTAGTGGTTTAGCATGTTCTCCTCTCAATACTAGGGATTCTCAGTTTGAATCCCCATCTGGGTGGAGTTTCCATGTTCTCCCCGTGTCTGCGTGGTTTTCCTCCGGGTTCTCCGGTTTCCTCCCACAGTCCAAAAACATGGATCAAGTCAATTGAGTTCTCCAAATTGCCCCATATAGAGTATAGAAGTGTGTGAGTGAGTGTGTGCCCAGCGATGGATTGGCGTCCTGTCCTGGGTCTATCTGCCCAGCGCCGAGATGTTCTCCCCTGGATGGGCATTGGGAACCCCCCCGCGACCCTAATAGAGGATAAAGCGGAAGATAAGGAATGAATGAATGTTATACAATCATATAATAACATGTATAAGGATTAGTGGCTTAGTGGTTTAGCATGTTCTCCTCTCAGCACTACGGATTCTCAGTTTGAATCCCCAGGAATACTCAACAAAGATGTTTGAAACGTATATTAAATACAGTTAAAAACGGTATTAATTCAAGTGGGCGCATGGTGGCTTAGTGGTTTAGCATGTTCCTCCCGCTAGTTCCCGGTTCGAATCCCATCTGTGGAGTTTGCATGTCCTCCGGTTGTCTCCGCGTGGGTTTCCTCCGGGTTCTCCGGTTTCCTCCCACAGTCCAAAAACATGGATCAAGTCAATTGAGTTCTCCAAATTGCCCCATATAGAGTGTGTCTGTGTGAGTGAGTGTGTGCCCAGCGATGGATTGGCGTCCTGTCCTGGGTCTATCTGCCCAGCGCCGAGATGTTCTCCCCTGGATGGGCATGGGGAACCCCCCCACCCCCCCCACGACCCTAATCGTGGAAGATAATGAATGAATATATACAACGAATGTGAACTACTGTATTTACATCGACGTCGATTGGAAATGTGCCTTCATTGCTCCTCCACATCCTCACCGTCTGCAATTAATCTGTATTAGGATTAAAATCTTGACATTTTCGAAAAAATCCAGTCCGACAGAACACACGGAGGCACCTGCTGAGAACGTCGGAGTTCTACCATCTCTGCTTCCTACTCTCTGGTTTTGTGTGAGCGTTCTCGAAGGTCACACCCTCACGACCGTCTTCACTTTTACTATCCGTGCATTCTTGTTGCAAGGAAAGACGAAATCGTTTTCAGGTGGCCGACGTATCTCACGAGGCTCTTTTCTCTCGAGAGTGCTCTAAAAAAACCCCAACTCAGCCGCCACCGTTTGCTGGTACAAATTCGTCCTACCCCCCCCCCCCCCCCCCCATCATTTTCTCTGTCTTTCTTTCTTTCTTTCTGTCTCGCTGCGCACGGAAATGAGCGACCTCGGCGTAAGGCCTGCCTCTCCCTGTGCATCAGGCATTATGGTGTCAAAGAACTCTTCAAATCCGTCCCTACGACCTTCCGATGGACAGAAAACGAGCGGCCGACGGTCGACCCGCACCGTGTCCGGGGTCGACGGGACCGACGGAGTTTTGGAAAACACCGGGCGAGTTAGGAGAAAAGGGACTTTAAAGAAGCGCTCTTACCTTTTTCGCTGCACCGGCACAAGAAACAGCCCCAGTAGCATCTGTGACGCAAGAAACCACCAAACTTCCCTTCATGACTTCCTGACTCGTTGCTCTCTGTTTGTCTTAATTCTCCATTTCTAACCTTCTTCAGCGTTCTTAGCGGTTGACACTTGTAAAAAAAGCATGTAGATGAGTGGATTTATAACGCCGTGCGTTGTTTTTAATACTTGCATGCAGTCGTTTTAATACTCACCTGGGGGTACCGTTAATACCGTCAGCAATCGGACAAACTGGAATCAACGTGTGCCAAGAGGGTTCTTTATCATTTTTCATGACACACAGGTTTCCTTACGATCTCAAAGGGAACGTCAGCGCCATTATTCTGATACATATACGTTATTTCAGCGAAGAGCAGACACAAGTGTCCTCCACCTTGAATTATTCTTCAAGAATAATTACATATCTTCTGCTTTATCCTCTATTAGGGTCGCAGTGGGGTTCCCCATGCCCATCCAGGGGAGAACGTTTCGGGCGCTGGGCAGATAGACCCAGGACAGGGCGCCAATCCATCGCTGGGCACACACTCACTCACACAGACACACTCTATATGGGGCAATTTGGAGAACTCAATTGACTTGATCCATGTTTTTGGACTGTGGAAGGAAACCGGAGAACCCAGAGGAAACCCACGCGGACACGGGGAGAACATGGAAACTCCACCCAGATGGGGATTCGAACCGGGAATCCCTAGCGCTGAGAGGAGAACATGCTAAACCACTAAGCCACCATGCCGCCCACCTTGAATTAATACATTAATAATTGACGTTTTTAACTGTATTTAATATACGTTTCAAACATCTTTGTTGAGTATTCCTGACAAAATAGCGTTCGTCTGCGTCCAAATTAGCCGTCTGTCCGCGTGGGTTTCCTCCGGGTTTTCTGGTTTTCTCCATCCATCCATTATCTTCCGCTTTATCCTCTATTAGGGTCGTGGGGAAGGGGGGTTTCCCCATGCCCATCCAGGGGAGAACGTTTCGGGCGCTGGGCAGATAGACCCAGGACAGGGCGCCAATCCATCGCTGGGCACACACTCACTCACACAGACACACTCTATATGGGGCAATTTGGAGAATTCAATTGACCTTGATCCATGTTTTTTGGACTGTGGGAGGAAACCAGAGAACCCGGAGGAAACCCAAGCAGACACGGGAAGAACATGAAAACTCCACCCAGATGGGGATTCGAACCGGGAATCCGTAACACTGAGAGGCGAACGTGCTAAAGCACTACCGGTTTCCTCCCACAGTCCAAAAAGTTGGATTAAGGTTAATTGAGTTCTCCAAATTGCCCCATATGGAGTGTGTCTGTGTGAGTGAGTGAGTGTGTGCCCAGCGATAGATTGCCCCCCTGTCCTGGGTGCATCTGCCCAGCGCCCGAAACGTTCTCCCCTGGATGGGCATGGGGAACCCCCCCCCCCGCGACCCTAATAGAGGATAAAGCGGAAGATAATGAATGCATGAAAGTTTATGACTTAGGGCGGCATGGTGGAGCTTCCCGGTTCGAATCCCAATCTGGGTGGAGTTTGCATGTTCTCCCCGTGTCCGCGTGGGTTTCCTCCGGGTTCTCCGGTTTCCTCCCACAGTCCAAAAACATGGATCAAGGTCGAATGAGTTCTCCAAATTGCCCCATATAAAGTGTGTTCATGTGAGTGAGTGATAGATTGACCCCCTGTCCTGGGTCTATCTGCCCTGGTCGCACACCCCCCCCCCCCCCCCCCCGCGACCCTAATAGAGCATAAAGCTGAAGATAATGGATGAATGTCCTTGATTTTCTTTTGTCTGTTCTAATTAGAGGTAATCGCCAAGAAGCTCGGTTCTCCCTCACGTTACGACTTCCTAAAAAGTAAATTTGTGTTAACGGCTGCAGTGTCCACATCACTGTCTCTGAGCTTTTGCTGATGTGATGTCAATATTGTCCCCCCCCTCCCTTAACTACTCAACCTTGAGAACCTGATAAAGTTCCTGTGTTGATGTGACTCCCAGAGATATTGAGGAAATGTTGCAAGCGAAGCAGATTTTGGTTTCGCACTCGGTGGCGTCACTCGGAGCACGTGGTCGCCCCGTTTCCTCTTAATCACGACGGCAGGAGTGTGATGAGCTGATGAGTCCTGAAAAGGAATTAAGAGTCACACCGAGAGTCCATGAGAACATGAGAACCTGTGTGGACTCTGAGCGTCGGCTGAAATGGCTTTCGTCCGGTTTCCTCTTCTTGGTCTTTTTGGTTTCCTCTGATGCATCGTTCTCGGTGGAAGTGGCGTGGCGTCGTGGACGTGGAACTCAGGGGCGTGGGTGAGGGGACTGGATCACCTGCCGGAGTTTCCACTCGTGGTCTGTGAGCAGGTATTAAAGGAGAGGTCAAACATGGGGCGTGGAGTGACCCCCATCTGGGTGGAGTTTCCATGCTCTCCCCATGTCCGCGTGGGTTTCGTCCGGGTTCTCCGGTTTCCTTCCACAGTTCAAAGACATCCATCCATCCATTATCTCCCGCTTTATCCTCTATTAGGATCGCGGGGTGGGGGGGGGGGGGGGGTTCCCCATGCCCATCCAGGGGAGAACGTCTCGGGCGCTGGGCAGATAGACCCAGGACAGGGGGGCAATATATCACTGGACACACAAGTTTTCGGACTGTGGGAGGAAACCGGAGAACCCGGAGGAAACCCACGCGGACACGGGGAGAAAATAGAAACTCCACCCAGATGGGGATTTGAACGGGAAGTCCCTAGCGCTGAGAGGAGAACATGCTAAACCACTAAGCCACCGTGCCACCCCAGTTCAAAAACATTCATTCATTCATTCATTATCTCCCGCTTTATCCTCTATTAGGGTCGCGGTGGGGGGGGGGTTCCCCATGCCCATCCAGGGGAGAACGTCTCGGGCGCTGGGCAGATACACCCAGGACAGGGCGCCAATCCATCGCTGGGCACACACTCACTCACACAGACACACTCTATATGGGGCAATTTGGAGAATTCAATTCACCGTGATCCAAGTTTTTGGACTGTGGGAGGAAACCGGAGAACACGGAGGAAACCCACACGGACACGGGGAGAACATGCAAACTCCACCCAGATGGGGATTTGAACGGGAAGTCCCTAGCGCTGAGAGGAGAACATGCTAAACCACTAAGCCACCGTGCCGGCCCAGTTCAAAAACATATTCAAGGTAAATTGAGTGCTCTTAATTGCCCCATATAGTCCTCCCCCTACATCGACCCTAATAGAGGATAAAGCAGAAGATAATGAATGAATGAATGTAATATGTTATAATATTATAATGTTATAATATAACGTGATGGGCGGCACGGTGGTTTAGTGGTTTAGCATGTTCTCCTCTCAGCACTAGGGATTCCCGGTTCGAATCCCCATCTGGGTGGAGTTTGCATGTTCTCCCCGTGTCCGCGTGGGTTTCCTCCGGGTTCTCCGGTTTCCTCCCACAGTCCAAAAACATGGCTCAAAGGTCAATTGAGTTCTCCAAATTGCCCCATATAGAGTGTGTCTGTGTGAGTGAGTGTGTGCCCAGCGATGGATTGGCGCCCGTCCTGGGTCTATCTGCCCAGCGCCCGAGACGTTCTCCCCTGGATGGGCATGGGGAACCCCCCCTCCCCCCACCGCGACCCTAATAGAGGATAATGAAGATAATGAATGAATGAATATAACGTGATAATCCTTATTCATGTTATTATACGATTATAACATGTAATTGCTCTCCTGCGCAATGTTAATATGGGGGTCAGGTCATTATGTGTGTGCGCGTTTCGTGCGTTGTTTACGGTAGCGCTGCTCCGGGGGCAGCGGAAGCGCTCTTGTCGGTGTGAGTGTGGCCGTCTCCGGGTTCTCTGTGGTTCTCCGCGGTTCTCTCTGAGCTCGCCGCTCGGTTCTTCGGGGTCCGTTCGCCTCGCGGCGGCTGAAGTGGGTTCGGTTCCGTTAAAGCAGACGAGGCGGGCGAGAACGGAGGAAATCCGCGCGAACGAACGAACGAACATCCCAAAATGGCCGAGTTCAGCTTCCAGGAGCAGCTGCTGTCCGTGATGGAGGTCGTGGCTTCGGCCGCGGCGGAGGAGATCCAGCGCCGGGTGGCGGACAGCTGCGCGGTCATCCGGGTGGAGCTGTCCCGCAGTCAGAGGGACATCGACCACCTGAAGAAGAAGTGCTTTCTGATGGAGAACGAGCTGAGGAAGGTGCGGGGCAGAGGCCGGAGGAAAGGTGACCATCAGCTCGCCTTCTGACCCTCCATCCATCCATCAGCTTCAGACCTATACTCTACTAGGGTTCCCCATGCCCATCCAGGGGAGAACGTCTCGGGCGCTGGGCAGAAACACCCAGGACAGGGGGGCAATCCATCGCTGGGCACACACTCACTCACACAGACACACTCTATATGGGGCAATTTGGAGAATTCAATTGACTTGATCCACGTTTTTTGGACTGTGGGAGGAAACCGGAGAACCCGGAGGAAACCCACGCAGACACGGGGAGAAGATGGAACCTCCTTCCAGTTTCGAACCGGGAATCCCTAGTGCTGAGAGGAGAACATGCTAAACCACTAAGCCACCCTCTCTGATGATCCATCCATCATCTTCCACTTTATCCTCTATAAGGGTGGTGGTGGGGGGGGGGGTGTTCCCCATGCCCATCCAGAGGAGAACGTTTGGGGGGGGGGGGGCAATCTATCTCTGGGCTCACACACACACACACTCTAAATGGGGCAATTTGGAGAATTCAGTTCACCTTCATCCACGTTTTTTGGACTGTGGGAGGAAACCGGAGAACCCGGAGGAAACCCACGTGGACACATGCAAACTCCACCCAGATTGGGATTCGAACCGGGAATCCCCAGCGCTGAGAGGAGAACATGCTAAACCACTAAGCCATCATGCTGCCCCTCTCTGATCATCCATCCATTCATTATCTTCCGCTTTATCCTCTATTAGGGTCGCGGTGGGGTTCCCCATGCCCATCCAGGGGAGAACGTCTCGGGCGCTGGGCAGATACACCCAGGACAGGGGGGCAATCTATCACTGGATACACACTCACTCACACAGACACACTCTATATGGGGCAATTTGGAGAATTCATCCATGTTTTTGGACTGTGGGAGGAAACCGGAGAACCCGGAGGAAACCCACGGGGAGAACATGGAAACTCCACCCAGATGGGGATTCGAACCGGGAATCCCTAGTGCTGAGAGGAGAACATGCTAAACCACTAAGCCACCATGCCGCCTCTATGATTTTAAATAAACGTAAATACCAATAGTGATGTTTTTGACTCCCCCCCCCCCCCCCCCCCACAGTGTTCATTTGCAGCACGTCGCCGAAGATCTCTCTCCAGAACGTCTGTAACCCAGAGACGAACGCCCGCAGAGCGGAACGCAGAGTTCTACCCACACAGCAATGTTCCGACCTGCCGACGGCGAACGAGCAGCAGGTACGAAAATCCCGACGTCTGTGAGTCTCTGATGAAGACGCGAGAGCGAGAGGGCGTGGCATTATCACCAATAAATCACGGGAAAGCCGGGCGGTGCAGTCACACCTCTTTCTCCTGATTTATTTACAATAGTACACAACCTCGCGTGTCTTATTGCTTTTATAAAACGCTTACAAACATTCTGTAATAATAATAATAATCAAATAAAAAAGAAATTGATGGCAAAATCGCAAATAAACAGGACTTTCGTGACCGAGTCCAGTTTTTAAAATAAACGCAGATTGCAGCGTAACATGGTTATGGTTTTAATCGATCTTAACTGCCATCTAGTGGCCAAGTTACAGAATGCAGTTTATAAAATCCATTATCTTCTGCTTTATCCTCTATTAGGTTCGTGGTGGTGGGGGGGGGGGGGTTCCCCATGCCCATCCAGGGGAGAACGTTTCGGGCGCTGGGCAGATAGACCCAGGACAGGGGGGGCAATCTATGGCTGGGCACACACTCACTCACACAGACACACTCTATATGGGGCAATTTGGAGAACTCAATTGACCTTGATCCATGTTTTTTGGACTGTGGGAGGAAACCGGAGAACCCGGAGGAAACCCACGCGGACACGGAGGAGAACATGGAAACTCCACCCAGAGAACGCTTCGGGCGCTGGGCAGATACACCCAGGACAGGGGGGCAATTTATCGCTGGGCACACACTCACTCACACACACACACTCTATATGGGGCAATTTGGAGAATTAATTTGAACTTGATCCATGTTTTTGGACTGTGGGAGGAAACCGGAGAACCCGGAGGAAACCCACGCGGACACGGAGGAGAACATGGATACTCCAGCCAGATGGGGATTCGAACCGGGAATCCCTAGCGCTGAGAGGAGAACGTGCCAAACCACTAAGCCACCGTGCCGCCCCAGTTTATAAAACGAATCAGGAAAATAATGTATTGTATATCCATAGTGTTATATCTGGTGTTCCACAGTTTGAGAGCCACTGCAGTGACGACTCCAGAGATTAATTAAAAAAAAAACATTAATTTATCACAGAACGTATTAGAGGCGATTAAACAAATAAAAAACTTAGTGGTTTAGCATGTTCTCCTCTCAGCACTAGGGATTCCTGGTTCGAATCCCCATCTGGGTGGAGTTTCCATGTTCTCCCCGTGTCCGCGTGGGTTTCCTCCGGGTTCTCCGGTTTCCTCCCACAGTCCAAAAACATGGATCAAGTCAATTGAGTTCTCCAAATTGCCCCATATAGAGTGTGTGTGTGAGTGAATGTTTGCCCAGCGATAGGTTGGTGCCCTGTCCTGGGTCTATCTGCCAGCGCCCGAGACGTTCTCCCCTGGATGGGCATGGGGAACCCCCACCACGACCCTAATAGAGGATAAAGCGTGAGATAATGAATGAATGAATGAATGAATGAATGAAGACAGGTGAGATTTGCCTTTAAACTCGTGGTTGTTTGTTGCTTTAGGGGTTTCCGGCGGTGGAGGACAGATCAGCAACCATCGTTAAAGTAGAGGGGACTGAGAACGAGCAGCCGTGGGACAATAGAACAGGTGAGACACGTCCTCTTATCCAACTTCAGGACCTGGTTTCTGAAGGTCACTTAGTTTTGTGCAACTAAAGGAAAGGACCGGCAACGAGGGACGTTGGGACATTAATTAAAAATGCAATTAAAACAGTGATTTAATTCTGTAGAATATATTCAGGACTAGGGGTGAGCTGCAATATTTGCTGATTCGACGATTCGATTCGGAGAACCGTAGTCGACTATGAACCTCATTGTCACATCCTGTCCTGAATCCCCCAGAGGTGAGCGGGTCCGCCGGACAACGCGGACGCCGCTCGCGCATTGATGAGCGTATGTGCAGGCCACGAATGTGACCTGCGCGGAACGTCAACGCAGCGACACACCGTGGCGGAAATGCGAAAGGAGGCCACTGGAACACCGGGATAAAAACCAAGCAGAATTTATTAAAAGATGGTGCCGAAGCACCAACAGAACGGGGATAACAAAAACAGAACGTAACGTTGGGTATGAAAACCACAAAACAAAGACGTGCTCAGTATTCAGGAAAAAACAGACTAAATAGAAAACCAACTAAACACGTGACAAACCCAACCAATCACCCAAGTGAGATAATGAGAACCGAAAACGAGGGACAGGTGCAGCAGGTGCTCGTGACCCTCATAGTCGAATGTACCATTTTGACCACATGGGGGCGCCCATGGCTGCTGCTAAGCATTAGTTTTTACATGAAATGTCTTTGTTTTCGTTATATATATAGCCTTTTGTCAAATAAAATCATCCTAATTTCTAGAAAAAAAAAAAGAAAAAAGAAAAACAAAAAAAAAAGGTTTTCTTTTGTTAGAAAAACAAGTAAAATGCTTATAGCGCCATCTTGTGGTGAAATTTGAACTGATTCGACTATCAGTCGACTATAGGGAAAATCTGACCAATCAGATTCGACTATGAAAATCTGTAGTTGAATACAGCCCTATTCAGGACAGAGGTCAGGGTGAAAGGAATGCAGATGGGATTCGTTAGAGGGACCGGACAGGTGGGACAGGTGGGACGTTTTGGAGACACAAGTTTTAGGGACATGAGTTTGACGTGGATGCGAGACGTACAGAGGAGGGAGGAGGTGGATATCAGCAGAAGGATGCTGAGGATGGAGTCACATGACAGGAGGAGGTTGGACGGATGGAGGCGTACAATGACTTTAAAGTGAAGTTTAGCGAATATTTTTCAGATCGATCAATATTCTGGGATCTGGATCTTGATCCTATCCCGTCTCTGACATGAAGACATGAAAAAAAAAAAAAAAAAAGTTTGGTTAAATGAATGTTAAAGACGGCGAACAGATTACAATTTCCTTTCATTTTAAATATAAAAACAATTAAGGTCCATCCATTACCAGGTTGTTTTTTTTTGGGGGGGGGGGGGGGGGGGGGGGGGTTCCCCATGCCCATCCAGGGCAGGACATTTTGAGCCCTGGGCAGATACACCCAGGACAGGGGGGCAATCTATCGCTGGGCACACACTCACTCACACAGACACACTCTCTATATGGGGCAATTTGGAGAATTCATGTTTTTGGACTGTGGGAGGAAAGCGGAGAACCCGGAGGAAACCCACACGGACACGGGGAGACCATGGAAACTCCACCCAGATGGGGATTCGAACCGGGAATCCCTAGTGCTGAGAGGAGAACATGCTAAACCACTAAGCCACCATCCTGCCCTGAACAGATTACAATTTCTTCTAATTTTAAATATAAAAACCATTAAGATCCGTCCATTATGTTCTACTTTATCCTCTATTAGGGTCCTGGGGGGGGTTCCCCATGCCCATCCAGGGGAGAACGTTTCGCTGGGCAGATAGACCCAGGACAGGACGCCAACTCATCGCTGGGCACACACTCACACACACAGACACACTCTATATGGGGCAATTTGGAGAATTCAATTGACCTTGATCCATGTTTTTGGGACTGTGGGAGGAAACCGGAGAACCCGGAGGAAACCCACGCGGACACGGGGGAGACCATGGAAACTCCACCCAGATGGGGATCCGAACCGGGAATCCCTAATCGCTGAGAGGAGAACCTACTAAACCACCATTAAGATTCCAGATTCCAATTTGTTTTTTAAGTAAAAGATGAAATTGAGCCCCGAAAAAAGAACTTTGTTCTCCTTTTTCCCAGCAGCTCAGTTCGCTTTCGAGCACCTCGCAAACGAAACCCATGATCTGGAACCAGAGGCGGCGGCAGGTCAGAACCGGTTCCCCGAGGACATGGAGGGACAGAGGACACACTTCGGCGACAAGGGCAGCGAGGAGAGCGCGAGCAGATCGAACCTTCAGGTCAAAACCGAGAAGGAGGACGAGGAGGACAAGGAGGTTCCCGAGGTCATACTGGTGGAGGCGTCGGAGACGAGGACGGAACCGGCTGACCGGCTGCCGTGCGACCTGGCGGGCTTCCCCCGGCCTTTGGAACTGGGCGTGGAACGCTCCGAGGACGGCACGATTCCGGTGGACAACGATCCGGCGGAGCTGTACGGCGCCAGACCGGACCCGCCGCAGCCGGCCTGGTGCCGGGATAGGACCCACGAACCAGACCACATCATTCAAACGAACCATCAGCAGAACAGGAGCGCAGCCGCAGCCGCAGTCGCAGCCGGCGTGCCGTCCCAAGCCGGACCGTATCTAGGCCGAGGGCGCGGCGGGCACCGGCGGTTCCGTCCGCAGCGGAGAACCGGCATGGACGGCGAGCGGCGCTTCAGCTGCTCGTACTGCGTGCGGACGTTCCTGCGCTTCAGCCAGCTGAAGGAGCACCTGCGCAGCCACACGGGCGAGCGGCCGTACTCGTGTGCGCAGTGCGGCCGCAGCTTCACCAAGCAGGGCAACCTGATCCGCCACGCCGTGGTGCACAGCGGCGAGAAGCCGTACCAGTGCAACCTGTGCGGCAAGTGCTTCACCCAGCGCTCCAGCCTGAAGTCCCACCAGAAGACGCACACGGCGGACAGGGACGGCGCGCCGCACGGCTTCCCCACGCGTCACCCGGGTCGGGAACCGATGGACGGCCGGGCTCTAGCACACGGCAGGGGGTTCCTTTAGCGCCCGGCGCACGCGTCTGCTTCACGACCAGCTGCCGTCAAAAAGGGCATCGTGGGTTCGTTTTGGGTTCATCAACAAACTTTCAAAAAGCGAAGAAAACTATGACTGTGGCATGAAAGAACCTTTCAGGGTTCTAACCCTGCAGTGAGAACGCTGGGCTCTGGGAACGGAACCCGCCGCGCACCTTCACATTATTTATTATTACGATATTAATAGTCTAAACGGGGGCGGCACGGTGGCTTAGTGGTTTGGCACGTTCGCCTCTCAGCGCTTAGGGATTCCCGGTTCGAATCCCCATCTGGGTGGAGTTTCCATGTCCTCCCCGTTGTCCGCGTGGGTTTCCTCCGGGTTCTCCGGTTTCCTCCCACAGTCCAAAAACATGGATCAAGTCAATGGAGTTCTCCAAATTGCCCCATATAGAGTGTGTCTGTGTGAGTGAGTGTGTGCCCAGCGATGGATTGGCGCCCTGTCCTGGGTGTATCTGCCCAGCGCCCGAGACGTTCTCCCCTGGATGGGCATGGGGAACCCCCCCCACGACCCTAATATAGGATAAAGCGGAAGATGATGGATGGATGGGTTCTAGTCCCTGGTTTTAATTAAACTCTTCTACATGTAAATCCCATTTTAATAGCCAAACCCTGACAACTTGGTAGCATCCATCCGTTATCTTCTGCTTTATCCTCTATTAGGGTCGCGGGGGGGGGGGGGGGGGGGGTTCCCCATGCCCATCCAGGGGAGAACGTTTCGGGCGCTGGGCAGATACACCCAGGACAAGGGGCAATCAATCACTGGACACACACTCTATATGGGGTGATTTGGATGATTCAATTGGCCTTGATCCATGTTTTTGGACTGTGGGAGGAAACCGGAGAACCCGGAAGAAACCCACGCGGACACGGGGAGAACATGGAAACTCCACCCGGATCGGGATTCGAACCGGGAATCCCTAGCGCTGAGAGGAGAACATGCTAAACTGGTTGCAACCGTCATTTTTTTTATTTTTATTTTATGTGGGGAGTTGACTTTTTATTTAAGATACAAACACAAATAAAATATCAGGATGGTTTCCAACGTATGTTTAATACCTGATGGACCTCGTACAGAGGGGCTCTGATCGTTTACGACTTTCGGCTTTTGTAATATGGCAGAGGTGTTGAGTCTGAGGCAGAGGTGTTGAGTCTGAGTTATTTGGATACTGAAACCTTTTACGACGTTCCGGGTTAAACAGTCCTGACTGAATGAACAGTGGCACCTACAGTTTGGAAGGTGATTTCAGACACGGCCTCACCTCTGCGTGATTAACACTAAAGGCATATCAGCAGCCATGTCTCCCGTTTGTTTAGATTTTACTCTATTTTATTATTTTTTCAAATGCCTTTGAAAGTGTTTTTATTTTTATGATTTCTAAAGTTCGTCCCGCTCGTTACAGATTTCACAAGAGCAAACCTGAGATTGCGTTCGGTTGTAATTATACATTTGTGTATCTGTGGGCTTTAAAGCTGATGAGTGATGACGATGTTGGTTCGGATAATTAAAACACACGGATGAATTTTAATGCCACGGCGGTCGTCTGTTCTCTGCATATCGATTTCAGCGTGCGAACAAAACTAGGGGTGTCTTCAACTAAGGATTTTCATAGTCGAATCTGATTCGTCCGATTTTCCCTATAGTCGACTGATAGTCGAATCAGTTAAAATTTCACCACAAGATGGTGCTATAAGCGTGTTTTTTAAAAAAGATTTTTTTTTTTAATATTTTACTTGTTTTTCTAGAGCACCGTAAATGGGATCCCCGTTCTGGACTTTTTTCCACTTCAAAGGAAAAACCTAAAACACTCAGATCAATGAGTTTTAGGATGATTTTGTTTGACAAAAGGCTATATATATAACGAAAACAAAGACATTTCATGTAAAAACTAATGCTTAGCAGCAGCCATGGGCGCCCCCATGTGGTCAAAATGGTACATTCGACTATGAGGTTCATAGTCGACTATGGTTCTCTGAATCGAATCAGCGAATATTGCAGCTCACCCCTAAACAAAACTAAATTTTTGCAAATGACATACGGTTTGGAAGTTGAGGTGTGTTTTAAAATTCAGCAGGCAAACAAGGGCTGCCACCACTATTATAATCCCATCCATACATCAAAATTTAATCTGATTTAAACGTGTTTTTTTTTATTTACTCAATATTGAATGAAACCTGCAGAACCTTACCTGGATTAGTTGCAGTGTATTTTACTTTGTTTTTTTTTGTTTTTTTGGGGTGAGGGGAGGGGGCTCTTGAGTGAAGTAAAAGGACCTTTTTAATGCGCTGCGGCGTCCCGTTGTTAGTCACCCTGCAGGCCTTCCCTCGTTTTTCTCAGCTCCACTAAAGACTCTTCATACTCCTCCTGAAGCTCCTTATTCTGCATTAAAAAAAAACACAGATTAATAACGGAACACATTTTGTTAGATTTGCGCTCATTATTATGGTTTGGGTAATAAACTGACACCCTGATTTTTTCCCTACACTAATAAAGACCTGACACATCAGCTGTTCACGGTGTATATATATATATAAATAATATACAGTACATTAATTCTATATCTAAATTAAACTATATCTAAATCTAAAGGTGACTAAGAAATTCAGATATTATTTGTGTGAGTAAAAAGATTTCATTTAAACAGATTTTCTAAGTATTATTTTTATGAAATGTCACTCTTTAAAAATGTACAAATCCTCATAAAGGTGCTAGTAATTATTTTAAAGCTTTTTGAATTGACCGTAGTTAATTAACTCTTATAACTCGTATAGAACACGGTAATAACAGTAGATTACAATATTACTAATTAGAGTTTTAATATGGCGGTTTCAGTTTTACTTGGACTGGTACAAAACAATCATAATAATTATGATTATTAATAATACAAAAATAATAATGTGATTTCAAGTATTTGCACAATAAAAAAAAAACAAAAAAATTTAAAATTAGAATAAACTAAATGAGGTTTCCTTTTTTTTTTTTTTTTTATATAAATAATTTGTGCCAAAAACGATCGACCATAATGTAAGTTTTTTTTTAAAAAAAGAACATTAAGTGGCATTTTGTTCATAATCTCAGATTTTAATCTGAGAATAACTGGCCGGCAGAGGGCGACGTTTAACTAAAAAAAATCTCCATCCAAACTGAACATGATTAATACTTTAGATTGAAAACTGCACAGAAAACGTATTTAAGTTTAAAAAAAAGTAGAGAATTATCTAATAAAAACTGGAATATGAAACAGAAGCAGTACACACTTTATAAATCTATTTACCTTACATTATATATATATTGTTTGTTAATATTTGTTAATATTTATATTAATATTTCTTAATATTTGTTTGTTAATAAATAACATTATATATATTATTTACCTTACATTATATATATATATATATTTATTGACACACTCACTGACCCATCGTTTCCAGAATCCTCTGTAATCACAACATTCATTTTTTTGTCCAGAGTTGACTTTTTTTTTCTCTCCAAGATCTTGTATTAATAAGGTGTGTATCAATACTACACTACTGTAACAGCGCCGCCTGGCGGATTAATGCAGGGCGACAGACCTTAAATATATTATGGGCCCATACTTAAGCTATCATCGTTCTGTTACATGTCCTTATGTTTTGATGGGACAATAAATAATATTTATAGTGAGGAAGAGATCGTTTATAGAATGTTTTTCTCGGTTGGTAAACGTGGTGGCGACTTAACTTCAACATTCATTCATTCATTATCTTATCTATTAGGGTCACGGTGGGGTTCCCCATGCCCATCCAGGGGAGAACGTTTCGGGCACTGGGCAGATACACCCAGGACAGGGCGCCAATCCATCGCTGGGCACACACTCACTCACACACACACACTCTATATGGGGCGATTTGGAGAACTCAATTGATTTGATCCATGTTTTTGGACTGTGGGAGGAAACCGGAGAACCCGGAGGAAACCCATGCGGACACGGGGAGAACATGGAAACTCCAACCAGATGGGGATTCGAACCAGGAATCTCTACTAAGGTTGCGGGGGTTCCCCATGCCCATCCAAGGGAGAATGTTTCGGGTGCTGGGCAGATACACCCAGGACAGGGCGCCAATCTATTGCTGTGCACACAATTAACTCACAGACACTCTATATGGGGCAATTTGGAGCATTCAATTTACCTTGATCCATGATTGTGGACGGTGTGAGGAAACCCACGCGGACACGGGGAGGACATGGACACTCCACCCAGATTGAGATTGGAACCAGGAATCCCCAGCGCTGAGAGGCCACCGTGCCCATCCATCCAACCATTATCTCCCGCTTTATCCTTTATTGGGGGGGGGGGGGGGTTCCCCATGCCCATCCAGGGGAGAACGTCTCGGGCGCTGGGCAGATAGACCCAGGACAGGACGCCAATCTATCACTGGACACACAGACACTCACTCACAAACACACTCTATTTGGGGCAATTTGGAGAACTCAATTAACGTGATCCATGTTTGTGGACTGTGGGAGGAAACCGGAGAAGCCGGAGGAAACCCACGCGGATACGGGGAGAACAGGGAAACTCCACCCAGATGGGGGATTCGAACCGGGAATCCCTAGCGCTGAGAGGAGAACATGCTAAACCACTCAGCCCGCGTGCCGCGCCTGTGTAAATATTAAAATAGCGAGCGTCCACATTAATGAAACGTACTCGCGGCCTCTACTCTGATATTTACGGTAGCGCTCGGGGAAAGCGGAAGTGGAGGCTGGCCCCGGTGGGATGCTCGCTGCGGCCCGGTGCGGGTCCTCTGAGCGCGGGGTCGTGCTGAAGGCGGCGGCTGGGTGGAGGTTCTGAGGTGAACATGCTCTCGGAGGAGAACCCGGGCGGCGGCGGCGGCGGCGGGCGGCGTTCCCCAGCAGCGTGGCCTCCGTCATGTCGGTGCTGGCGCGCTCGGCGGTGGAGGAGATCAGTAAGCTGTACGAGGACGGCGTGCTGCTGCTGCGGCTGGAGATCCGAACCAAAGACTCCGAGATCGAGCGGCTGCGGAGACAGCTGCACAGCGTCCAGAGCGAGCTGCGGCGGGTCCGAGCGGCCAGCTCCACCGGCACATCCACCACCAGCAGCAACAACACCACCAGCACAGGTAACCACCAGCAACAACACCAGCACAACCTCCAGCAGCAGCACAGGTAACCACCAGCACAACCTCCAGCAGCAGCACAGGTAACCACCAGCACAACCTCCAGCAGCAGCACAGGTAACCACCAGCACAACCTCCAGCAGCAGCACAGGTAACCACCACCACATCCACCAGCACAACCTCCAGCAGCAGCACAGGTAATCACCAGCACAACCTCCAGCAGCAGCACAGGTAACCACCAGCACAACCTCCAGCAGCAGCACAGGTAACCACCACCACATCCACCAGCACAACCTCCAGCAGCAGCACAGGTAACCACCAGCACAACCTCCAGCAGCAGCACAGGTAACCACCAGCACAACCTCCAGCAGCAGCACAGGTAACCACCACCACATCCACCAGCACAACCTCCAGCAGCAGCACAGGTAACCACCAGCACAACCTCCAGCAGCAGCACAGGTAACCACCAGCACAACCTCCAGCAGCAGCACAGGTAACCACCAGCAGCAGAGGTAACCACCAGCAGCACAGGTAACCACCAGCACAACCTCCAGCAGCAGCACAGGTAACCACCAGCACAACCTCCAGCAGCAGCACAGGTAACCACCAGCACAACCACCAGCAGCAGCACAGGTAACCACCAGCACAACCTCCAGCAGCAGCACAGGTAACCACCAGCACAACCACCACATTTACCAGCAGCACAGGTAACCACCAGCACAACCTCCAGCAGCAGCACAGGTAACCACCAGCACAACCACCAGCAGCAGCACAGGTAATCACCAGCACAACCTCCAGCAGCAGCACAGGTAACCACCAGCACAACCTCCAGCAGCAGCACAGGTAACCACCAGTACATCCACCACATTTACCAGCAGCACAGGTAACCACCAGCACCACCACCACATCCACCAGCAGCACAGGTAACCACCAGCACCACCACCACATTTACCAGCAGCCCAGGTAACCACCAGCACCACCACCACATCCACCAGCAGCACAGGTAACCACCAGCACCACCACCACATTTACCAGCAGCACAGGTAACCACCAGCACATCCACCAGCACAACATCCAGCAGCAGCACAGGTAACCACCAGCACCACCACCACCACATCCACCAGCAGCACAGGTAACCACCAGCACAACCTCCAGCAGCAGCACAGGTAACCACCAGCACAACCACCAGCAGCAGCACAGGTAATCACCAGCACAACCTCCAGCAGCAGCACAGGTAACCACCAGTACATCCACCACATTTACCAGCAGCACAGGTAACCACCAGCACCACCACCACATCCACCAGCAGCACAGGTAACCACCAGCACCACCACCACATTTACCAGCAGCCCAGGTAACCACCAGCACCACCACCACATCCACCAGCAGCACAGGTAACCACCAGCACCACCACCACATTTACCAGCAGCACAGGTAATCCCCACCACATCCACCAGCACAACATCCAGCAGCAGCACAGGTAACCACCAGCACCACCACCACCACATCCACCGGCAGCACAGGTAACCACCACCACCACCACCACATTTACCAGCAGCACAGATAACCACCAGCACAACCACCACCAGCAGCACAGGTAACCACCAGCACCACCACCACCACATCCACCACCAGCAGCATAGGTAACCACCAGCACAACCACCACATCCACCACCAGCAGCACAGGTAACCACCAGCACAACCACCACATCCACCACCAGCAGCACAGGTAACCACCAGCACGACATACGAGGATGTATGATAGTGTGGCAACTTATTTGCGGAATTACAGTGAGTGGGGAAATTGTTGTTTATGAGGGGATTACAGTAGTTGTTGCAACCATTGTTCATGAGGAATAACAGTAGTCGTGGCAACCTTCGTTCATGATGATTATAGTAGTTGTGGCAACTGTTGTGCACGAGGGATTATAGTAGACGTGGCGACTGTTTCGGAGGGATTATAATAGCTGTGCCAAACCTTTGTTCATGATTATTATAGTAGTCATGGCAACCTTTGTTCATGATGATCATAGTAGTCGCGGCAACTGTTTCTGAGAGATAAGAGTAGTTGTGGCAACCGTTGTGCATGAGGGATTACTGTAGTCTTCGCAACCGAATTTTGGACCGGGTCCTACCTCCTGAAACCTTGGTGTGAAGCTGTCGACTCAGCAAAAAGCAAACAGCCAATCATGTTGCACGTGCGACTCTGAGACCTCGCGGTCCTGTCGTTCTACTGTAACAGATGGGATAGGCTTCAGATTTGAACTGCAAACAAAAAGCACACTATAGGTCACTTACGACACGCGTCTTCAGTTCCAACCTCACGACCCGAAATAGACTTCAAAGTGGACGGCTCCCGTTTGCAGCTGGACGCCGGCGGTCAGAGGCTCGCCGTCCGCTGCAGACTTTAAAACGAATTGTAATCAGAAGCTTTGAAGTCGAAGCCTCAAAACTCCAAACTGAGCTTTAAAGCTTCTGACCTGCATTCATCTCAGACATCAAAGCTGCCGCTCCAGAACGAGACTTTAATGTTTACAATCGAGGGCTGGGACGATGTATCGACTGCGTCGATGTAATCGATTACGAAAATACATCGATATTCATAACGACGGGTCAACAAAATGGAGGCACCTACCGAAAAAAGGATGGATTCATTTGGAGAGCAGCAGCTAAAAAAATCGCCTGCGTGCATCTAAAATATTCACAACACCGGGGAGCGCTGTCTAAAGATTAGTATTTTTTGATATAAGACATTTCAGTGATATTAAAAGACACATTTTAAAATATTACACCATCATTCTAATATGCTTTCAAACTGTATTTGATTAAATATTATATAAATTATATATATATCTCAGCGCTAGGGATTCCCGGTTCGAATCCCCATCTGGGTGGAGTTTCCATGTTCTCCCCGTGTCCGCGTGGGTTTCCTCCAGGTTCTCCGGTTTCTTCCCACAGCCCAAAAACATGGATCAAGTCAATTGAATTCTCAAAAAAAAATTGCCCCATATAGAGTGTGTGTCTGTGTGAGTGAGTGTGTGCCCAGCGATGGATTGGCCCCCTGTCCTGGGTCTATCTGCCCAGCGCCTAAGACGTTCTCCCCTGGATGGGCATGGGGAACCCCACCGCGACCCTAATAGAGGATAAAGCGGAAGATAATGAATGAATGAATATAAAATATATTTTAACATTAAAGGTTTTTATTTAAATTATTTTGGAGACGATATCTTGATTCCAAACACAAGCACATTAAAGTAACAGTTTTTCGATTGATCGACTAATTGGAGAAAAAAAAAAATTGTTAGATTAATCGATAGGAAATGAATCGTTAGGTGCAGCTCAATTACAATCAGAAGTATAAAAAAACAAAAAAACTGATCTAGATTCAGATCTAGAGCTTTAGGATTCACATCACACTTTAACTCGGACTGATTCTGACATCGGGTGGCACGGTGGCTTAGCGGTTGGCATGTGCTCCTGTCAGCGCTGGGGATTCCCAGAGTATCCATGTTCTCCCCGTGTCCGTGTGGGCTTCCTCCGGGTTCTCCGGTTTCCTCCCACAGTCCAAAAACATGGATTAAGGTCAATTGAATTCTCCAAATTGCCTCATAGAGAGTGTGTCTGTGTGAGTGAGTGTGTGCCCAGGGATAGATTGGCGTCCTGTCCTGGGTGTATCTGCCCACTGCCCGAGACCCCCCCCCCCAAACCAAAAAAAAAAAAAAAAAAAAAAAAAAAACTTTTTGCTTTCACCACGATCTTAAAAATCTATTAAAAATGAATGGCACCTTTCGCGTTCAACATTTTCCCAATTGCTCCGAAATGTTTGTTAATGTTTTGATTAATTTTATATTTGCATGCTCTCTTGTAAATCAACTTACTGACACGAAACCTCTGTGTGTGATTATAGACTTTTTTTTTTTTTTTAATTCTAAAACATTTGTGTCTAATTTTTTTTTTATCCTTTGAAGCGGCAGATGAAGTGAGCCGTGCTGGAACCCATCAGAACCTCACGAAACCTCGACCCGAAACCGATGAGCTGGATGGCGAAACGGAGGAACAGGAGCAGAACACGAACTCTTCAGAGGAGACCCCCTGTCAGGACACGGATGAGGACGCGTCATCGCTCTCGACGGGCACGAACACGATACCTCAACCTCACGCCGCCGATGAGCTCGACCACCCACCGTTCAGCGGCGAAGCTGCGGAGGAAGATCCCGAGCTGCGGAAGAAGGCCGAGCTGGTGATCCAGACGGTCACTGTGAGCGAGGACATGATGGAGACCGGCTCGGAGTGCGTCGTGATTGAGGACGTGGCGTCGGGGACGTGGCCGCCGGGGGTCGCCGTGGACGAGGCCCAACGTGCGGAGGACCCCGACTGCGCCATAGTTTCGGAGCGAGCGCCTCCGAACGGGGCCGGCCATCCGCTGATCTCCTCCGTGTGGAGTATCGGCTCCGGCCCGCCCCGCCCTGCCAACCAGAGGACAAACAGAATAAGCATGGAACAGATCATACAGCAGAGGATGATGGTACACTGCTGGAACGACGGCGCCCAACCCACTGTGGACTCCTCGCGCCGGGGAGCGGACAGAGCGAACCCGGCGGTGCCGCAGAGGCCGCCGTTTCCTGCGCCGCCTCAAGACGCCTCCGTCGGCCCCCTGGCGCTTCCACCGGGCAACAGGGTGGCGTTCGCGGTCGACGAGGCGAACTTGGGCCGGGCGCGCCTGCCTCAGAGGACTAACCCGGTTAAGGAGAAGTGGTTCATATGCTCGTTCTGCGGGAAGAGCTTCGACCGCATGAGCCACCTGCGGATGCATCACCGGACTCACACGGGAGAGAAGCCGTTCGGCTGCGGCCGCTGCGGAAAGCGGTTCTCGCAGCAGAGCAACCTACGCACACACTTAAAAACACACGGCGACTTCAACGTCCAGACGATACCGGTTTGAAAACAAAGCACATTTAGAAACGTTCGGCTTTGCCGTAGACCCGGGTTTTACTCTTAGCCAATTTTATTTTTACAATAAACCAAAACTTTACACTCTGATGTCTGCGTCTGGAGTTTTGGCTACAAAATACAAAAAAAAAAAAATATATATATATTTTTTACAAATACAAACATAGATTACTATACTAAACTATGGTGACCGTTAGGGGTGAGCTGCAATATTCGCTGATTCGACTATTCGATTCGGAGAACCGTAGTCGACTATGAACCTCATAGTCGAATGTACCATTTTGACCACATGGGGGCGCCCATGGCTGCTGCTAAGCATTAGTTTTTACATAAAATGTCTTTGTTTTTGTTATATATATAGCCTTTTGTCAAATAAAATCATCCTGTTAATATTTTTGTTTAAATGATCTGTGCGCTTTAACAATAGGCTACACATTAATAAAGCTCCCCCTGCAGTTAGTTGCACATTCCAAATGAGCAGAGCTGAACACGCTACCGGTGTACTATGGCTTTTATAGGTTTTTCCTTTGAAGTGGAAAAAAGTCCAGAACGGGGATCCCATTTACGGTGCTCTAGAAAAACAAGTTTTTTTTTTTAAAAACCACGCTTATAGCGCCATCTTGTGGTAAAATCTTAACTGATTCGACTATCAGTCGACTATAGGGAAAATCTGACGAATCAGATTCGACTATGAAGATCCTTAGTTGAAGACACCCCTAGTGACCGTTGTGCATGAGTGACTATAGTAGTTGTGGCAACCATCATGCATGGGGGATTACTGTAGTCCTGCTGACTGGTGGGTATAAGCGATTATAGTACATCGTGGCCACCTGTTGTGCATGAGGGGATTATAGTAGTTGTGGCAACTGATTTTTCGACCTGGACATCCATCTTGGGACATTGCTATAATTTTTCACAGTGGGTATTAGGATTGCGATTAAGGTTCTGTGCACGTTCTACAGGTCCGTACATCATGGGAGGAAACGGGCGCTTCCAAATGCGAGTCATGAAGTCATGAGGAGAACCTGCCAACTTCACACAGTCACAGTGTTGTAGGAGGTGTAACCAGCGGGAAACAATTCTAAACGATTCGATTCGGAGAACCGTAGTCGACTATGAACCTCATAGTCGAATGTACCATTTTGACCACATGGGGGTGCCCATGGCTGCTGCTAAGCATTAGTTTTTACATGAAATGTCTTTGTTTTCATTATATACAAAGCCTTTTGTCAAATAAAATCATCCTAATTTTTAGGTTTTTAGTTTTTTTTTAGGTTTTTCCTTTGAAGTGGAAAAAGTCCAGAACGGGGATCCCATTTACGGTGCTCTAGAAAAACAAGTAAAATATAAAAAAAACACGCTTATAGCGCCATCTTGTGGTGAAATTTTAACTGATTCGACTATCAGTCGACTATAGGGAAAATCTGACGAATCAGATTCGACTATGAAAATCCTTTGTTGAATACACCCCTAGAGAATACAACACGGTGAGGACAGAAAGCCGGCGTGCGTCGCAGTCCGCTCGCTATCTGCTGCATCTGCACCACGAGATTAACAGAGACAATAGTTCCGAGTCTGACACGTTTCCTCGAACCGCGAAGAGCACACACACACGATCTGTTTACTCGAAACCTGAGGTACAATAGATCCCTAAAGCCTGTTACTCAGGGCGTCCATTCACTTTGATCCTCCACATTTTTGTCAGTCGAGTCGAGCCATTCTTTAAATGCCTTAACGCAGACGTTTGTAAATTAAGATCTCATTCTGTGTAATCTGTCCTTTCAGAGATGATTCTCGTTTTTTGTCTGAAGCAAACGCCCGCGGCGACGCGACAACCCAACCACACGTGCCGGGATTTCGAAACGATGGGATGGTTTCGCGCTGAATGGTCAGGCGCACACCCTAAATGATTCTGTAATTAGGTTCTGCTCGGCTTAGAACTACCGTAGGGTTCTACATCCATGCATCACATTAAACTGATTAAAGCGTGGTAGCTCAGTGGTTGGGTTATCAATCTGAAGGTTGGGGGTTCAAATCCCAGGTCCACTGAAGTTATCAGTGTGGGTCCTTGAGCGAGGCCCTTAACCCTCATTGGTCCAGGGATGCTGTGATTAAATGTATGTGATCTATTTTGCCTACGGTACACACACAGAGAAATGTGGCCTCCACATTTAACCCATCCGTGCAGTGACACACACACACACACACACATAACATGCTCGTTAACACTTAATTTCTAATCAGCCAATCACATGGCGGCAACTCGGTGCATTTAGGCATGTAGACATGGTCAAGACAATCTCCTGCAGTTCAAACCGAGCATCAGTATGGGGAAGAAAGGTGATTTGAGTGCCTTTGAACGTGGCATGGTTGTTGGTGCCAGAAGGGCTGGTCTGAGTATTTCAGAAACTGCTGATCTACTGGGATTTTCACGCACAACCATCTCTAGGGTTTACAGAGAATGGTCCGAAAAAGAAAAAACATCCAGTGAGCGGCAGTTCTGTGGGCGGAAATGCCTTGTTGATGCCAGAGGTCAGAGGAGAATGGCCAGACTGGTTCGAGCTGATAGAAAGGCAACAGTGACTCAAATAGCCACCCGTTACAACCAAGGTAGGCAGAAGAGCATCTCTGAACGCACAGTACGTCGAACTTTGAGGCAGATGGGCTACAGCAGCAGAAGACCACACCGGGTGCCACTCCTTTCAGCTAAGAACAGGAAACTGAGGCTACAATCTGCACAAGCTCATTGAAATTGGACAATAGAAGATTGGAAAAACGTTGCCTGGTCTGATGAGTCTCGATTTCTGCTGCGACATTCGGATGGTAGGGTCAGAATTTGGCGTCGACAACATGAAAGCATGGATCCATCCTGCCTTGTATCAACGGTTCAGGCTGGTGGTGGTGGTGGTGTCATGGTGTGGGGAATATTTTCTTGGCACTCTTTGGGCCCCTTGGTACCAATTGAGCATCGTTGCAACGCCACAGCCTACCTGAGTATTGTTGCTGACCATGTCCATCCCTTTATGACCACAATGTACCCAACATCTGATGGCTACTTTCAGCAGGATAATGCCCCATGTCATAAAGCTGGAATCATCTCAGACTGGTTTCTTGAACATGACAATGAGTTCACTGAACTCAAATGGCCTCCACAGTCACCAGATCTCAATCCAATAGAGCATCTTTGGGATGTGATGGAACGGGGGATTCGCATCATGGATGTGCAGCCGACAAATCTGCGGCAACTGTGTGATGCCATCATGTCAATATGGACCAAACTCTCTGAGGAATGCTTCCAGCACCTTGTTGAATCTATGCCACGAAGAATTGAGGCAGTTCGGAAGGCAAAAGGGGGTCCAACCCGTTACTAGAATGGTGTACCTAATAAAGTGGCCGGTGAGTGTATATATACATACATACATACATACATTCATTCATTCATTATCTCCCGCTTTATCCTCTATTAGGGTCACGGTGGGAACCCCATGCCCATCCAGGGGAGAACATCTTGGGTGCTGGGCAGATACACCCAGGACAGGGCGCCAATCCATCGCTGGGCAATATATATATATATATATATATATATATATATATATATATATATATATATATATATATATATATATATACATATATATACACACACACATACAGGTGGGCAGCCGTGTATATGTAGGATTAGGTGCCATGCACTTTAGTCATATTGCTTGTTGGGAACCGGGAATCGAACCGGGGCCCCTGGACAGTGAAGCTGCATTAATACCTCATTAACACGTACATTTTAAATCAGCATGTCTGTAATTAAATCATAAACTTCAGATGTAAAAGATAAAGACTGGGTTAAAACAGTACAGGATTTTCTGAGTAACACATAAAAAAAAAAAAAATACAGGATTTTCAGATTCATAAAGACAATGGAACAGCTGGATAAACCATCTTGTGCAATTCTACGTAAAAATCACGTCGTTGATTTCTCATATACAGTAAGAAAAGACTTTACTTTAAAATCATCTTAATTCACATTTTCTATGCATTTCAACAAAATTTGTCATGCCACTACGTTACACAGCCTCCAGCTCAGGTCTTCTTTTTAGTTTGTTGCGTAAACAAATGGAACCTGTCCATTAAAACGAGGGTTGTTCTCGGTTAAGGACTTATGTGGAACTAAAACATACATGTTTATGGTTTAAAACTCAATTTATCTTCTGCGTTCTTCCTAAAAGGGAACGATTAGAGTGCTCTTTATTAAAGTTACTCCATTTCATGGTGGAATAGAGGAGTCACCCTGAGCTCACGCCGATACGTTACGCTGGGTGACCGGAAATCAACTGTTTTTAAATGTAAACGTATTTTGCAATAAACAGAATGCACTTGCTTGATCACCACAGCAGGTGAAGTGTTGTTTACAGTTACATGAGCAGACGATTCGGACTCGCTCTGTGCTATGGGAACTAAAGCCGAGGCCGAGTTTCGCAGCATAGTGAATGTGATCAAACGTGGATTTGTGAATGAGCAGGTGAGGTAATGGACATCACCTGGGACTTGTCTGCATTAACCGTCTTTGTGTCAGAACCTCCTGCTGCACAGAGAATAAAAGAAATAAGAGTCCCAGGGGAAATCCATCACCTGACCCGCATCCCTGGCTGATGGCACTCCCCGTACCGAGTGCTTGGTTCAGGACAGTTCAGGATTCAGGTTTGTTTCCACTGGAAACAAAAAAAAAAAAAAAAAAAGAAAAAATATTCAGCTGATAAAACACGACTCAAAGACAAAGACCATCGGACCATCACTTCTCCAAATATGCAAACACTGATAGTGCAAAATGATCTGTAGTAGAGCAGAGGTTGGGGAAACCTCTGCCCCGAGGGCCCTAAATGGCCCCCTGCTCAACTGTCCCGCCAGATTTCACAATCTGTATGTTTAGGTTTTATACAGACAGCAGTGACACTGTGCAACTAATAAATCTAATCTAATTTAATAACTAATAAACTGATTGCCAATTAGAGCCACGTTTGGAAACATTATTACAAATATATAATGTTGCGTTAGCCATTTTGTCGTGTCGTTTACATTCTTAAAGTTGATTTTTTTTGTCACTATATAGTTTACCGCATTCTTACACCACTTACCAAAAGTCTGGTGTCTTTGTACATCACTGAAGTTTGAGGCTCAATCAGATTTGTAAATATTAATTTGAACCCTCGTGGGAATAAGGTTCCTCACCTCTGCTCTAGAGCAGTATTTCGTTAAGCTACAAGCAACATCGTCCAGTTTAAAACGCACAAATACTCCCTGCCCCCAACCGCCACCATCACCGTCCAAGCAAAGTCGTGGCTAGCCCATGCGTCTTAACACACTTGGTTGACCCGTTGAGTTCTCTGACCAGCAGCAGTTCTATTCAAAGTGGAGAGATCGCACTCCATTCTTACAGGTTCGGCAAGTGTGGGGACCCTAAACGGCCAGTAGAGGTCAACAATGCTTTATGAAATGTTAGTGGCGCCACTGCGATCGTCACATGGGTTTCATCCAGCATTGAGGAACCAATGGACCAGTTGAGGAACCAATGGACCAGTTGAGGAACCAATGGACCAGTTGAGCATCAGCCACTGATTGTTCTGCTTGGTTAGTTCCATCCAAATTCCCAATGTCATGCCTGCAGTCAGACTGTAGTCCACTTAGTAAAGGATTGGGGGGGGGGGGGTAGTAATGCATCCGATGTAAACTGCTTATGAGCCTGACATACAGTCTTAACGCCGAGGATCCACATCGTTACCACAGTGTTCCTTCTTGGTGAGAATTAGATGTCAGACTGATAAACATCACCCTCCTCGGTCCTTAAGGGTCCATTAGATGATTTGGCTATGTGGATGTAGTATTATTGCATTCCTATGAGATTTTGGAACGAGTACGCCGTTGCTGTAGTGAAAATGGTTTGCGATTGTTTCTGAGAGCTGATGATAACTCAAACTGCAGTCCCCTTCCTCTCCCTCCAGCACACCCTCTCTCGGACCCCATCCGTCTTTGTCTGAGCCTCCATCTTTCTGATGTCCTGAGCTGACAGACAAGGGTGCAGGGCTCCGGTCACCTTGATGTTCAGAATCCTAACAGAGAGAAACAGACAGGGGAAGGGGGTTATGGGTAAATCTCACATGGCACATTGAGCTGATGAGCACCGTTAAAAAATATCAAAAACAAATTTACTCTTCAGGGCGGCACGGTGGCTTAGTGGTTTAGCACGTTCGCCTCTCAGCGCTAGGGATTCCCGGTTCGAATTCCATGTTTTCCCCGTGTCTGTGTGGGTTTCCTCCGGGTTCTCCGGTTTCCTCCCACAGTCCAAAAACATGGATCAAGTCAATTTGAATTCCCAAAATTGCCCCATATAGAGTGTGTCTGTGTGAGTGAATGTGTGCCCAGCGATGGATTGGCGCCCTGTCCTGGGTCTATCTGCCCAGCGCCCGAAACGTTCCCCCCTGGATGGACATGGGGAACCCCACCGCGACCCTAATAGAGGATAAAGCGGGAGATAATGAATGAATGAATGAATGAAATTTACTCTTCGAAAAGATCAAATTAAAATGTATACTCTCAAACATTTTATCATGTTTTAATATATCAGGTGCATTTTGTAGTTCTAAAATTCCAGACTGTAGTCCATCTGTGTTCTGTTGGTTCTCTGTTGGTCAGCCGCATCACAGAACAGGTATCATTTGGGTGGTGGATTGTTTATGGTCAGTTCTGCAGTGACACTGATGTGGTGGTGGGGGGGTTTAGTGCAGCAGTGCTGCTGGAGGTTCAGTTCTCCACCTCAGTGACACTGCTGGGATAGGACTAATGCCCCCACCCAATAACCCCTGCTCTGAGGTGGTACTATTGGGGTTCTGACCATTAGAACAGAGTACACAGTATGTACTGTAGAACACACACAGATGGACTACAGTCTGGAATTAAAGAACTACAGAGTCCATCTTTACAGGAAGTGGAACTCAGAACATGAATGATAATTGGACCAGAAAGTGGGCGTGTCCAATCTTTTGACTGGTACTGTATGTTACATACAAAAATACTGGTCAAACAGCCGTCCACCCATCCAATATCTTCTGCTTTATCCTATACTAAGGTCGTGGGGGTATGTTTCGGGCGCTGGCAGATACACCCAGTTCATGGCACCAATATATGGCTGGGGACACTCACTCACACAGACACACTCTATATGGGGCAATTTGGAGAACTCAATTGACCTTGATCCATGTTTTTGGACTGTGGGAGGAAACCGGAGAACCCAGAGGAGACCCACGCGGACACGGGGAGGACATGGAAACTCCACCCAGATTGGGATTCGAACCGGGAATCCCTAGCGCTGAGAGGCGGAGGTGCTAAACACTAATGGTCAAAACCGCCCTGGTCAAACATTAAGTGACATTTGTGGGAGGAGCTGAAGCTCAAGGTGAATCGGTTCCCGTCTGATGCGCCTGTGTGACAGATCGGCTAATCGCTCATAGTTTTGTTGTTGAACGTTTCTCTCTAGGGTTCTCTGCAACGCCGCTCACATTTCCCAGCACGCTCACACGACTGCAGTACATCGTAATGACACCGAACTCAACAGACTGTGAGGAATGTTCCAGAAGGTTCCACTTGCGCCTCTTGAACATGCTCATGTTGTTATGTTAAGTGACATGTCCTATTGTCCTCTTAAGACGCACAGCTCCTTTCTCAGCCTCAGATTAAATCCAGAATTTGCTGAGATGCAGGTAAACCGATTCGTCCATCTCATGGTATGTCTTATCTACATGTTATTTCACGTCTCTTGAGTCAACTTCTGAAATCCAGCTGCAGGTGCAACTTATGTCCTTCCAACAGAATACAAATTCATTCATTCATTATCTCCCGCTTTATCCTCTATTAGGGTCGCGGTGGGGTTCCCCATGCCCATCCAGGGGAGAACGTCTCGGGCGCTGGGCAGATACTCCCAGGACAGGGCGCCAATCTATCACTGGACACATACTTACACAGACACACTCTATATGGGGCAATTTGGAGAATTCAATTGACTTGATCCATGTTTTTGGACTGTGGGAGGAAACCGGAGAACCCATAATTTTTAATCAATTTGATTAATTACAGCACTGCTGTGTTTGATTTAATTGGGCCAGAAGAACCAGCACCAACAACATTTAACCACCAGTATGTCTCTGCAGGACGGGGAAACATCCGCCACCTAAATAAAACCTGCTCTCTGACTATTAGAGTCCTGACTATTAGAACACACTGTTAAGAGGACTAACATAATGTAGAGAACAGCAGAGGTAAATTAAGGCAAGTCACTTTGTCCAAAGGGGTCAGAATTCTTTGTAAAGTGTGTTGGTCATTGAGGTGAGTCTAATTTAATACAATTAGACTTCTGTCAGTGCAAGGGATTCCCGGTTCGAATCCCCATCTGGGTGGAGTTTCCATGTCCTCCCCGTGTCCATGTGGGTTTCCTCCGGGTTCTCCGGTTTCCTCCCACAGTCCAAAAACATGGATCAAGTCAACTGAGTTCTCCAAATTGCCCCATATAGAGTGTGTCTGTGTGAGTGAGTGTGTGCCCGGCGATAGATTGGCGCCCTGTCCTGGGTCTATCTGCCCAGCGCCCAAAACATTCTCCCCTGGATGGGCATGGGGAACACCCCCCCCCCCACCCCGACCCTATTAGAGGATAAAGCGAATGGATGGATGGATTTCTGTTATTATTAAAATCAGATGATACAAGTGGGTATTTTGGGGTAATATTATATTTAATACACACAGATCTTCTGCAGGGTTAATTATTTATCTACCCAGTTTAATGTTTTTTATAAGAAAGGGTCAAAAAGTACTTATTAAAACATTTTTCAATATCTGTTTTCCATAAAAGCAATAATTAAAACTTCATCATGACTTCATCATGCGGGTCCGACAGCTTACCAAATATATCTGGCTGCTCTTCACGTAGGACTCCACTCGGTCCAGGTGCTCCCGTTTGTCTATATCCATCTCCCTCCTTATGCTTCCTCGATCGGAGCGGGATGCTGGGTAGATGGCAGGGCGGCCCAGGCTGTCGAAGTCGGCTTCTCTGAATCGGTCCCTCTGTTGACAGATTGTAGTTTTGAAACAAAAATGTGCGGGTTTTGTATTGTAGACCTTTTTTTGTGTTTGCTGCTGTATTAGTTCTAATACACAGAGTCATACAGTATCGGTCAAAAGGTTGTCCACTTATCATTCATGTTCTCAGTTCCACGTCCTGTAAAGATGGACTTTGTGGTTCCACAATTCCAGACTGTAGTCCATCTGTTTGTGTTCTACAGTACATACTGTGTACTCTGTTCTAATGCTCAGAACCCCAATAGTACCACCACAGAGCAGGGGTTATTGGGTGGGGGCATTAGTCCTATCCCAGCAGTGTCACTGAGGTGGAGAAATGAAACTACACTAAACCCCCTTACCACATCAGTGTCACTGCAGAACCGACAATAAACAATCCACCACCCAAATGATACCTGTTCTGTGATGCTGCTGACCAACAGAGAACCAACAGAACACAGATGGACTACAGTCTGTAATTGTGCATCTACATGGTAAGTGGAGGAAAGAGATGATGGAGCCAGAAGGGGACATGTCCAAATTTTTGACTGGTGCGGTGAGTTAGGACAGAACTGGACATTGTACCTCCAGAGAAAACGTGCTGTTTTTCACAGAGGAGTTCATTCCGATTAGTGCACAGTCCTCAGTCTGGGGAAAGAAAAGGGCAACATGAGCTGAGAACATGTCAGATCATGTGATTGTACAAGCGTTAAAAAAACATTAAGCCAGCGTTTCTGTAACATTAGTCGAGTTCATCACTGAAACTCTCATTCCAGGCCTGACCAACTGGTAAACCCACATTCCTGTTTCTACAGCTTGACATATTTGCACATAGTTCTTAACATTTTATCACACGGGATTATCGTCAACGCATCTATAACTTCAAACAGAGTCAGTGTGCAGAGTTAAAGACGCCGAGCCTTTTGTTTGTTAATCTGAGTGTGGACAGCACCATTTCGACAAGTCGCCAAAAAACGGTTCGCCAACGCTCGTCCATCATCCCACCGTGCCTTTTCCGTTTAAAGTGAATAAAATAATCAGCTGCATGAGAAGAGGTTATAAAGGGTGACGGTTATATTACTGGTAGCTGTACTGAACCTTTGGACCGAGTAACAAAAATCAAAATCAATATTTTTACGAGGACTGAATCCAGAAACCATTTCCCATTTTATCTTTGGGTGTGGATTTTAATTCCCGTCTTCCTGTGTATGTCACCCACAACATGTACAAACATACCATGTGGCAACAATACAGTGAAAGCAAAAAAGTGCGTTCCTATTAATAACCAAAAACAGTTCCATTTTAAGAGAGCGTACGTTGGATATGTACAATAAGCGTGTTATTCAGTCCCTTTGTCCCATGTGTGCAAAATCAGGCACGTTGCAATGCATTTTACACAACAGTTTACAGACAATTTGCAGGCACATGTAAAAATCTTGTATAAATATTTCATAGAGGAATGAATGATAGTTCTATAGATGTTACCAATGCAGAGACCTGATGGAAGATCAGCTTAGAATGAGAAGTCTTCAAAAAAAAAAAGCTACTGTCAGTGTAATGTGTTGGTATTGCAGTACTATGGGCTCCATATAGTGTTAATTGTTAATGCAGTTTAGGGTCAGAAATGTCCTTTGCTGTAATTACTAACAAAAAGAATAACTGTGAAAACAAGCTTTCCTCTAAAATAATACAAATGTTCTGTAAAGTTTGACATCGGAGACAAAAAGTAAAATATCTATCAACAGACTGGTTTATTTCACCTAAAAGATACACACTGTAAATGTTCAATTCTGTGTATGTGACTGAAAAAGAAAAAAGAAAAAAAAAAGTACCTCCTACATGAGAACACGCATCTCATTTACAGTATTATAGATTATACAGTACAGGTTATTGTACGTCTTATTATAAAACCGTAAGCCTTTACATTAAGACTCATCCCCCTTTCAACTATATCTGTCATCCACAAGACATTAGTGTAGACACTCTGTGATTCAAGTTGTTCCAAACAGTTTGTGCAGGGCACTGGAGGCCCCCCTTTTCTAAAGAACTTGACCTTTCTAAAATAATAATGGACCTTCTCCAAAACCGTTGCATATTGAGTTTACAGGTTAAAGATAAGGACAGACCCCCTTAGTTTTATTAAGTTTTTTTAATTAGTTTTATTATGATTTTTTAATAAACTGAATTTAAACAAATAATGACCCACCTCCATATTTGTGTTTACATCAGATATACGCCATTTCACGTATTTCCTGGGTTTTTTATTAGTTCCACCGGGATTGTAATTTAACATTAGCATAAGGGAGCAGTGTTGTTTATTTACTGAGGCCAAACTATTAAAAAATTACCTCTCACTTATTTTATTCATAACAACTTATATTTCTGAGTAATAAAATCTATTCTCACTGCAAACGCATAAAAAACATTTATCATAACATTCTTAAAGTTTATCACGGCAAAACAAGAGGATCAGAGATGATACCTGTATCCGGAGGTCATTACTGAAGGAGTTGAGTCTCCTCATGGAAGCATTTCTTGAGATGTTGTTAATTTCCTCTCTGGAAAATCAAACAAAATAAACAAAAATAAAAAAAAAAAAAGTAAAAAAATAAAAAAGCAAAAAAAAAATGAAAAAAAAAAACTGTCTAAATAACAAGCAAAATATTTTTTCAAAAATCTTAAAAACCATCCCTATATCGTATTAAATTACTAAAAACAAGAACATTAATTAACTACCATAGAAAAGTTAAAATTAATTACAATTTTTTTTTAATTCATGGTTTGTCAGCAATGATGAACCATTTTGTCAGTTATTCGGATAACGGGAAGTTGGGTGTAATAACATTTGCAAACTTTTACCAGATACACAGATGAAGCTAATATAGGGGTGGTAATAATAGTAATAATAATAATAATAATAATAATAATAATAATAATAATAATAATAATAATAATAATAATAATAATAATAATAATAAAAATCAGGTGTGTCCACGAAACAACGAAATAAACACATTTAGGTTTCTGTTCTAAAGCTAATAAAATAATTTACACACCACTCTCTTTCAGATTTTAAGATGTCTGTGCTTATTACATAATTCCATATATTTAATACATGTAAAATCTAGAATTTTATCTGGATAGAAAACACTAAGCCCCTTACTAAAGACATCAGATTGTCCGTTGTGGCATGAAACGGATTGTCCGTTGTGGCATGATTTTTTTTAGTCCACACTATCTCTTTCCTGTTGGGATCACATGTTCTGTAGACTCTATATTTCTAATTCTGCAACACTACAATTATTCACTTATAATTAACTAAAAGCCACTTGATTGATTTTTATTCCATCAATATTAATTAGATTTGACATCAGTTTAAAGACAGTTCAAGCTTACTTGGTTTCTCTGAGCTCTGACTTCAGTTTCCGGGTCCTGCGTCTGTGGTGGCAGGTCACCAGAAGAATGACGATGGCCATGATGACAACCAAAGCCCCGGCTGCACCACCCACGATAAGAATTAGGAGGTTGTTAAAAGGGGCCTCAAGTCGAGAGGTTCCAGCTTGTTAAATGAGAACAAAAAAAAAAACTTAGGTGCTTTTTTAAACCCAATGGGGGCAGTGTGTTTATAAATACCAACAATGTCACTATACATCATTAAAAAAAACCTTGTTTATAAAAATAAATTCATTACTCAAGTTCATTACTCAAGTTCACTTACTCAAGTTCATTAAGATGAATGAAATGCAAATGCTCATTTTTAAGGGTAATACATCAGAACTGGCAATTAAACAAGTGTTTTGATTAACAGACAGGTCATAAGTTTATATGTTATGTAATTTTTTTTCAGTTTTCATTGTAGTTCTATTTTAAATAAATGTTCTAGAGTCGTGTGATCAAAGGCAGCTGAGTTCTTACTGGAAAAAGGAAAACAAAAGAGGAAGTTAAAAAAGGAAAAACAGTGACAGAAAAGCGTGATTTTATTTTTATATCAGCTTAAAAAAACCTCACTCTTAAAATGAGTGTCAATGCTTTTAAGACAAAATTATACATCGAAACAAAAGAGGAACTTTACTACAGACCCTCCAACCAGAGACACTTTCTAAAAATAAAAGCATTAAAAATAAAATCTGTAATTTGTTGATTCACTTAATTGAGTTTTCAATCATATGAAGTGCTGAAGTGAAAAATAGGTCAAAATAAATACATCAAGAATTATTCTTTTTTTCTGTCATTTTATTTGGTAATTAAACCAGATTTTATTTGGCATTTGTTGCAATTATGAGAAAGTGTTTTAATATGTCTGAAAATATATATATATTTTTTAAATTATATCATAAATTACATTTACATTGTAAAGTTTATATAAAAATTATAAGCACCAATAAAGCTTCAAGTTTACACATGTTCTTTTTAAAGACCTGAAACCTATAACATTCATTCATTCAATCATTCATTATCTCCTGCTTTATCCTCTATTAGGGTCGCGGGAGGGGGGGGGGGGGGGGGGTTCCCCATGCCCATCCAGGGGAGAACGTCTCGGGCGCTGGGCAGATACACCCAGGACAGGGGGGGCAATCTATCACTGGGCACACACTCACTCACACAGACACACTCTATATGGGGCAATTTGGAGAACTCAATTGACTCGATCCATGTTTTTGGACTGTGGGAGGAAACCGGAGAACCCGGAGGAAACCCACGCAGACACGGGGAGAACATGGAAACTCCACCCAGATGGGGATTCGAACCGGGAATCCCTAGCACTGAGAGGCGAACGTTCTAAAGCACTAAGCCACCTATAACATACTTTTTAAAATTACAGTTAATGTCGATTGCAAGTCAGGAACCATCAACATCGCGGTACCATGTGACATCAGGAGAAGTACAGCCCATAAAGGTTTTTGGGACAGACTGGAGGACGTCGCCCGTCAGTCTATTTTGTCTTACCTGAAATTTGGACGTCCACCTCTGCCTTCACTGAGCCCACGGTGTTTTTGGCCTCACATTCATAAACGCCTCCATCGGTAACATTCAAGGGACGATTGAAAAGGAGCCGGTTTTCCACCATGGAAACATCTTTAGGCAAACCCTCGCTGCCCTTCCTGAACAAACACAAATAATAAATATAAAGAAGATGAATATATATTAGTAACTCGTTTGCTTGATCAGTTTACAGGAAGCTGAGAACCTTAATAAGCAGGTCAAAATCTCACATTGTTCTAATTTACTTTCTGCTGACACTTTATAAAACCATGGTTGTTTTATGCTTGGCGGTACGGTGGCTTAGTGGTTAGCACGTTCGACTCTCAGCGCTAGGGATTCCCGGTTCGAATCCCCATCTGGGTGGAGTTTCCATGTTCTCCCCGTGTCCGCGTGGGTTTCCTCCGGGTTCTCCGGTTTCCTCCCACAGTCCAAAAACATGGATCAAGTCAATTGAGTTCTCCAAATTGCCCCATATAGGTTGTGTCTGTGTGAGTGAGTGTGTGACCAGTGATAGATTGGCGCCCTGTCCTGGGTCTGTCTGCCCAGCGCCCGAGACGTTCTCCCCTGGATGTGCATGGGGAACCCCACCGCGACCCTAATAGAGGATAAAGCGGGAGATAAGGAATGAATGAATGAATGTTTTATGCTTTAGTCCTGAAAATAACGTTCTCTTAATTTTAATAAGGCGGGTGGCACGGTGGCTTAGTGGTTTAGCATGTTCTCCTCTCAGCACTAGGGATTCCCGGTTCGAATCCTCATCTGGGTGGAGTTTCCATGTTCTCCCCGTGTCCGCGTGGGTTTCCTCCGGGTTCTCCGGTTTCCTCCCACAGTCCAAAAACATGGATCAAGTCAATTGAGTTCTCCAAATTGCCCCATATAGAGTGTGTCTGTGTGAGTGAGTGTGTGCCCAGCGATGGATTGGCGCCCTGTCCTGGGTCTATCTGCCCAGCGCCCGAGACGTTCTCCCCTGGATGGGCATGGGGAACCCCCCCGCGACCCTAATAGAGATGAAGCGGAAGATAATGAATGAATGAATGAATGATTTTAAAAATGAAGTGATGCTTCTGATGCTGAATTAAGATCCAGAGCTCTTCTCAGGTACTACTCTGGACCGAACTCTGGCCCATCACAGAGCACACACATTTAAAAACACAGTCACACCATTTAATATCTCTTAATAACCTACACGACATGCGTATAGACTATGAGGTGAAGGAAAGAACATGCAAAACACAGAAAGGACCACAAACCCCCGCTCCAGGAATGCAACACAGAACCATCATGGTGTACAGCCAAGTTCTACCCACTGTACCACCACAATGCCAACAATTTTGGTTACTGTTTTTCCTTTTAACTTGGTAATAAATGTACCAATCTGTGCTGCTTTCTATCCAGGGTTTTAGCGGACACGTTTTTATGCCTTTAATGTGGGAAAAGTTCAATGAAACCACCCCGCATAGCAACACATGGGACACACCCAGATACTGAGCACACCGGCAAGATCCCACCAGTGTGCTGAAGGGGGGCCCGTTTCCAAAGACATGTACAGGTAACTACAGGTTCTCACGTTCCAGTTTTCTAACCACACACACACACACACACACACACACACACACACACACACACACACACACACACACACACACAGATGGCATCACAATTACGTGTTCAGAGACATCATTTAATGAGAAATGGATTCTAAAGCTACTTTTTAAATTAGAAACATATTGAACAATTTATCAAAAATGTATATTAAAAAAAAAACATTGATGAAACCATAAGACCAGTCTGGTTACAGGGTTGTTTGTTAAAAAAAAAAAAAAAAAAAAAAAAAAAAACAACAACACTAGTCTGTTATAAACCAAGAAAGGGCATACAGCTGGATGTCCTTTTCAAAGAGCTAGCTGTAGATAACAAACCATATTTAATAAGTCAGTTATTTACATTTTTTGGTTTAGTGGTTTAGCACGTTCGCCTCTCAGCGCTGGGGGATTCCCGGTTTGAATCCCAATCTGGGTGGAGTTTGCATGTTCTCCCCATGTCCGCGTGGGTTTCCTCCGTGTTCTCCGGTTTCCTCCCACAGTCCAAAAAACAAGGATCAAGTCAATTGAGTTCTCCAAATTGCCCCATATAGAGTGTGTCTGTGTGAGTGAGTGTATGCCCAGCGATGGATTGGCGCCCTGTCCTGGGTCTATCTGCCCAGCGCCCGAGACGTTCTCCCCTGGATGGGCATGGGGAACCCCACCGCGACTCTAATAGAGGATAAAGCGGAAGATAATGAATGAATGAAATTATTTACATTTTTTGGTTTAGTGGTTTAGCACGTTCGCCTCTCAGCACTGGGGATTCCCGGTTCGAATCCCAATCTGGGTGGAGTTTCCATGTTCTCCCCATGTCTGCGTGGGTTTCCTCCGGGTTCTCCGGTTTCCTCCCACAGTCCAAAAAACATGGATCAAGTCAATTGAGTTCTCCAAATTGCCCCATATAGAGTGTGTCTGTGTGAGTGAGTGTGTGCCCAGCGATGGATTGGCGCCCTGTCCTGGGTGTATCTGCCCAGCGCCCGAGACGTACTCCCCTGGATGGGCATGGGGAACCCCCCCCCCGGAAGGTAATGGATGGATAGAAGGTTCCTCATGCTCATAGTGTTTAAATCAGGCTGTAACTAAAACTTTGGTAGGACACTAGTCATAAGGTATACAACTTAATAACAGGATTTAAAGCTACATAAGACTGTAATGTAATAAAAAAAATGTCTCTGACAAAAATCGATGCACTAGCCAATTACATTCACAAATATGCACAACTGACGGCGCAAAGTCAGACCGTCCCAAACCATGTGCTGCGATGATGTCTAACCCGAAAGATAAAAGATTGTTAAGGTAATCAAGTCTGCAGACGTTGCCCTTAATGTTCCCTCAGCCTGGTGCCTCTAATCAGACTGACACCCTGTCGTTTTGATGCACATTAAAACGATATTTAAAGCGCAGCACCGTCATTTAAGGCTTAGGACACGTCTCCATGGTCTCCTCCTCCTCCTCCTCCTCCACCTTCTCCAGGATCACCTCCCAATCTCACTGGCTCTGCTTTCCGAGTTCCCCCCCCACCCCACACACACACCCACCACCTCATGTGAAATGGGCTCTTCAGTATTGGGTTGTAACGCTACACCACGGCTTTTATTTTAACACTGAAAAGAGCATTTGGGGGGGAAAAAAAGGCAACGCTCTGGGAGTTAAATGCCTTTTGTTTGCTTGTGTATGATTACATGTGTGAGACAGTAAGAGTGGGTGGGTCAGGTCGGTATGCTGCTCACTTGAGCCGTATGGCACTAATTTTTGCAGTGTCAGGATTCCTCTAAAAACACACCGATTGCACGGGGTTTATATAAACTGGCAAACAAAAGGCACAGCGCTGTGTAGACAGTGAAAACAAGCAGACAGTTGCGCAAGGGAAGAAGTGGGTGACATTATGAGCAAGAATGCAGCGAAAGAGACGGCAAACAGGACAGAGAGAGACATAGACACGGGACAAAGGGGCAGACATGCATTCTGCCAAACAATGCACACACACACACACACACACACACACACACACACACACACACACACACACACACACACACACACACACACACACACACACAGGGCTTAATAGAGAAGAGGGAAGAGGTTACCTGGTCCAGAGGAAGGTATTTGGCTTTGGATTTCCGCCACCTTCACACTTGAGCTCAGCTCCCTCCCGATTCACTGACCAGCTCTGATCATAACCCGTGACCACAGCATCGGGCGGAACTGAACATAGCAACAAATATACACTGTGGTTCAAAAGTCCAACACACTTATTAACAAAATAATTTAAAAAAATGTATTTACTGAAGAACAAAGACCCGTTATTAATTATCAACGTCTTAAGGTAGGAGTTTGGGGCATTGATACGTCTCTGACAAAAAGATATTTACAGTTTAATCGTTATTTTTATGATTGAATTCATGTTATATTTGAGATATAAATAAATCAACACCAATTATAAAGGACTGTTGGTTAAACTGAGCAACATCCATTCATTATCTCCCGCTTTATCCTCTATTAGGGTTGCGGGGGGGGGGTTCCCCATGCCCATCCAGGGGAGAACGTTTCGGGCGCTGGGCAGATAGACCCAGGACAGGACACCAATCTATCGCTGGGCACACACTCACTCACACACACACACTCTATATGGGGCAATTTGGAGAATTCAATTGACTTGATCCATGTTTTTGGACTGTGGGAGGAAAACGGAGAACCCGGAGGAAACCCACGCGGACACAGGGAGAACATGAAAACTCAACCAAGATGAGGATTCGAACCGGGAATCCCTAGTGCTGAGAGGGGAACATGCTAAACCACTAAGCCACCGTGCCGCCCTACAGTGCAACATGTTACTCATTCATTCATTCATTCATTCTTTATGTCCTGCTTTATCCTATATTAGGGTCGCGGTGGGGTTGCGGGGGGGGGGGGGGGGGGTCCCCATGCCCATCCAGGGGAGAACGCCTCGGGCGCTGGGCAGATAGACCCAGGACAGGGCGCAAATCTATCGCTGGACACACACTCAAACACACTCTATATGGGGCAATTTGGAGAAGTCATGTTTTTGGATTGTGGGAGGAAACCGGAGAACTTGGAGGAAACCCACGCGGACACGGGGAGAACATGGAACCTCCACCCAGATGGGGATTCGAACCGGGAATCCCTAACGCTGAGAGGAGAACGTGCTAAACCCCTAATCCACCATGCCGCCCAACAGAGCAACATGTTACTGTTAATTAAAAGCTTTCTTAACTTAAAATAACACTAATCTGAAACAATAAAACAGAGATCCTCACAGTATACCACCAGCGTGTGGCTCAGCCTGCGGGGGCTCTCCAGGGCGGGGTGCCACACCAAGCAGTCCAGCTTTCGGCCGTTCATGCTCCGCAGAGGATGTAGGTAGTAGTTGGAGGTGACGATCCCGTCCTCCGAGCTCTTGTTCTGCGACTGTCCAGGGATGTCGGTGTCCCATGAGAGACGGGGTGTGGGCAGGCCAACCGCACGGCACGTCGCAGCCATTCGGTACGACTGACCTTCCTCTAAAACGACCGGGTCGATCGTCGAGATTGGAATTCCTGAAAGTAATTAAAAAAAAAAAATGCAATTGAGCGAACAAACGTCTGTGAAACGCCTGTACAGGCGAGGAGAAGCTGTAACGGCTTAAAATGGGGTGTTATATAACTCAGGTAAGAATCCCTGTACTTTTTTTTTTTTTTTTTTTTTTTCCCCCATGTAGCGTGTTAACCAGCGTCACTTTTTTCTGTATTCAATTCAATTCTATTTTATTTATAAAGCACATTTAAAACCGCAGCGGACCAAAGTGCTGTACAGCAAAATAACAAATAATAAATGAGGACAGCAGAATAAAATACACATTAAACATATTAAAATGAACAAATAGAAAAGAAATGGAAGAAATAGAAGATCAGCAGGTTAACCAAGTTCGTAGGCCAAAGAAAAGAGGTAGGTTTTAAGGTGGGTTTTAAATTCCTCTATGCCTGTTAACGACCTAATATCCAGGGGTAATGAATTCCACAGTCTGGGAGCAGCAACGGAAAAGGCACGGTCCCCCTTTTGTTCCAAAGGGAGTTTGTTCATCCAGCGAGGAGAACCGGAGGAAACCCAGTTAAACATGGAAACTCCACCCAGATTGGGATTCGAACCGGGAATCCCTAACGATGAGAGGAGAACGTGCTAAACCACTAAGCCACCGTGCCGCCCTACAGAGCAACATGTTACTCCTTCATTCATTCATTCTTTATCTTCTGCTTTATCCTCTATTAGGGTCGCGGTGGGGTTCCCCATGCCCATCCAGGGAGAGGGCAATCTATCGCTGGACACACACTCACTCACACTCACTCACACACACACACTCTCTCTATATGGGGCAATTTGGAGAATTCAATTGACCTTGATCCATGTTTTTGGACTGTGGGAAGGAAACCGGATAACCCGGAGGAAACCCACGACACGCCTCCACTCGTTTGTTTCAAAAGACTGGTCAAACAATTTAACAGACCGAAGTTTTTTGTGCCTTGTAAGGGCACCATGTCAGTACAGTGGTGCCATACCATGAAGAGCCTTAAAAATGGTCAAAAATAAAAGTTTTTAGCACCGCAGGACACGGTAGGGAAGAGATGTTTCAAATCGGGAAATAGGGACGAGATGTTTAATGTTTTATTAAATCTACTCTGAAACACGTTTCTGCCAAGACTCAAGGATATCTTGAGTTAACCTGGGAACATAGTCTACGAACTGCATTTTAAACACGGTCGTCCAGGGATGTGTCCAGGACACAAACTGTGAGGAAACAGATGTGTTACCACCTCCGATTCCACATCCACAGAGTGGAAACAGAAAGACAGGCGTGTCTAAGAAGACGCACAGTGTGTGGACGGAGATCAAGAGCCTCCAGCAGCTCAATCTACTCACACCAGTGTAAAACCACCACCATATCACCGTCACTGCATTGCTAAGGATGATCCACCGGCCAATTAATATCTTAATGCTTTATAGTCCTGACCAAGAGCAGAGGATCTACAGTCTGGAACCGAAAGACCCATCCATCCATCCGTCCATTATCTTCCACTTTATCCTCTAGTAGGTCGCAGTGGGGTTCCCCATGCCCATCCAGGGGAGAACGGTTCGGGCGCTGGGCAGATACACCCAGGACAGGGCGCCATCCATCGCTGGGCACACACTCACTCACACAGACACACTCTTTTATTCCTATATTAGTGTCGCGGTGGGGTTCCCCATGCCCATCCAGGGGAGAATGTTTTGGCCGCTGGGCAGATACACCCAGGAAAGGCCGCCAATCGATCGTTGGGCACACACTCACTCACACAGACACACACTATATATGGGGCAATTTTGGAGAATTCAATTGACTCGATCCATGTTTTTTGGACTGTGGGAGGAAACCGGAGAACCCGGAGGAAACCCACGCGGGAGAACATGGAAACTCCACCCAGATTGGGATTCGAACCGGGAATCCATAGTGCTGCGAGGAGAACGTGCTGACCACTAAGCCACCGTGCCGCCCTAACCGAAGGACCAGAAAGTGAAATTTTGCATTAAGGAAAACTAGGTAAAGTACACAAGGGTGTAGAAAGCAGGAGGTTGGTTTTCGTGGCTGATTGATGGAGATTTACGTGAATGGTTAGCTAACTTCTGTGTATTAAACCAAATGCAGCGTTAGGCACAAGGTATATTTACCCAAGCACTCTTACAACAGACCGCAAACAAACTACATAACTTTATATTGAAGTTACTTTAAAGTCAAACCAGTTTGTCCAAACGATGTGACTTATCTCACATCTGACAGCTGATGATGGGTGACACTCGGACGGAACAACAAACAGAACATGACTTTTCAAAGTACGTTTAAAATTAATACATATTTATTAATAATGTTCGTTTCAGACTGGAGCAGTTCATTAACCTTCACACCGCACAACAAAACACAACACAACGAAGAACGTTCTAAACGCTGCCGCTGACACCGGGTGTGAGAGTGTGTAATGCTATTATTGTCTGATCTTAACAGTCAAGTCATTGTGTTGGCGCAGATGTGTGAACGACCTCAGACACTGATAACATGGCGTCTGAGCATCTTTAATTAAATACAAAGAACAGAAAGTGAGACAAAGTACATGCTCTGCCACGGCCAGGTCTCAACATAACTATACAACTTGAACAGTCTGTCACAAATTACAACAGTTCTATCAACTTGTTTCCTTTATGTGTCGCCACAACAGGAAGATTTGCATATTTTGCACAACTTTACATTATATAGATGTGTGTCCTGGTGCAACCCTACTATTTATTAATTAATTTATATAGTATTCTGTTAAAAATATATATATATAAAAAAAAAAAAAAAAATATATAATATATAATATATATATATATATATATATATATATATATATATATATATATATATATATATATATATAGGCGGCACGGTGGAGTCTGGGTGGAGTTTCTATGTTCTCCCCGTGTCTGCGCGGGTTTCCTCCGGGTTCTCCGGTTTCCTCCCACAGTCCAAAAACATGGATCAAGTCAATTGAATTCTCAAAATTGCCCCATATAGAGTGTGTCTGTGTGAGTGAGTGAGTGAGTGAGTGAGTGTGCGCCCAGCGATGGATTGGCGCCCTGTCCTGGGTCTTTCTGCCCAGCGCCCGAGACGTTCTCCCCTGGATGGGCATGGGGAACCCCACCGCGACCCTAACAGAGGATAAAGCCGGAGATAATGAATGAATGAATATATATATATATATATATATATATATATATATATATATATATATATATATATATATATATATATATTTTTTTTTTTTTTTTTTTTTTTTTGGTCGCTATGTACTATCAGTGAACGAATAATTAAAAACTGTAATTAATTACGGTTAAACCACATTTATCCCCAACTTCAGCCACCCCAACTACACAGCACAGAGACAGTTGAACAGTATCAGCTGTCATTGCTCAGTACATGTACAAGAGATGTACAGGTAATAGAAGTGCCAACTACAAAGTAAAGTGTAATAGATACACAGAGTATAAATACACATCTGAGCAAAATATGATCCATAAATATGTAAAAAAAATTATGAAAATATGGAATAGCTATACACAGAAGTGTGTAAAGTAAGTGGAGTGTACAACATGCAATAATCAGTGCAATAATGAGTAGAACATACTGTAAATATGTCCAGTATGTGTAATGTGCTCAGTAGTTCCTTTAGATTGAGTCATGTAGTGTGGTATAGTGTAGATGTTATGAATGAAGTTCAGCAGTCGTCTATCTATAAAGTGCTCATAATTATCTGTAAGTGGCTTAATGGTTTAGCACACGTTCTCCTCTCTGCGCTAGGGATTCCCGGTTCGAATCCCCATCTGGGTGGAGTTTCCATGTTCTCCCCGTGTCCGCGTGGGTTTCCTCCAGGTTCTCCGGTTTCCTCCCACAGTCCAAAAACATGGATCAAGTCAATTGAATTCTCCAAATTTCCCCATATAGAGTGTGTCTGTGTGAGTGAGTGTGTGCCCAGCGATAGATTGGCGTCCTGTCCTGGGTCTATCTGCCCAGTGCCCGAGACGTTCTCCCCTGGATGGGCATGGGGAACCCCTCTCCCGCGACCCTAATAAAGGATAAAGCGGAAGATAATGGATGAAAAAGGATTATTGTGCACGTGTCTCGGCGGCACGGTGGCTTAGTGCTTTAGCACGTTCTCCTCTCAGCACTAGGGATTCCCGGTTCGAATCCTCATCTGGGTGGAGTTTCCATGTTCTCCCCGTGTCCGCGTGGGTTTCCTCCGGGTTCTCCGGTTTCCTCCCACAGTCCAAAAACATGGATCAAGTCAACTGAGTTCTCCAAATTGCCCAATATAGAGTGTGTCTGTGTGAGTGAGTGTGTGCCCAGCGATAGATTGGCGTCCTGTACTGGGTGTATCTGCCCAGCGCCCGAGACGTTCTCCCCTGGATGGGCATGGGGAACCCCACCGCGACCCTAATAGAGGATAAAGCAGAAGATAATGAATGAAAAAGGATAATTGTGCACGTGTCTCATTAAGGAAGCAGCAACACAATATTACAGCAGGAATTCGCGACAGATTTGCACAACCAAGGAAGACTATCCCAATCCGTGACTAATATCAGCCCACGAAACACTTCAGAGACCAAAACCTTGGAACTGAAAGATTTTAAGCTATATTTAAAGGTCTAATACAATTTAAACATATTTTAAAACCCTTACTCCAAATGTTGAGCTGGATGTGCCTCTCGAAGTTTCCAGAAGGGAAAGCTGTGATGTGGCAGGTGTACATGGCTTGGTCCGACTCCTTTGTGTTCTCGATCAGGAGTGTTGAATCGGTAATGGGGTCAAGGCCCGCGAAGCGCACACGGCCGGCGAATCCGGGAAACTCTGCACAAACACACACAAACTCAGTCAGACGTGGGCACGTCTGTGAACCGGACGCTCATAAAAGTGTTTCGGATAAAGAAAAGCACCTTGCAGCCCATCGCTCATGTGCTTGGTGATGATTTGTTCCTTGGTGCCGCCACTCTTCTCCCTGTACCAGGTGACCTGCACCACCCGGTCATCGTTCTGCGGTCGGAACTCACACGGCAACCGGGTCTCCCCCTCGGTAAAGGAGCGGAGGGACAGGGATGGAGGAGGCTGAATGAACTCGCTTAACGCACGGCCTGGTAGTGTGTCACGGCGAGATAATTTTTTTGGGTGGGGTGGGGTGGGGGGGTGGGGTGGAGAGACGAAAAAAAAAAAAAAAAAAAACACACAAAAGAAAAACGTGTGAACATTTCTGAGCTTTGTTGGAATGAGGCAGGGGTTGGACAGAAACAAGCGTGAACATTCTCAGTAACTTGATTCTGTACAATCAATGTGTGTGTGTGTGTGTGTGTGTGTGTAATGATTAAAGGTAAATAACCCAACTTCTTCAGTTAATATTCAACCCTTTCCAACAAGATCACATTGGAACACAAGGACATTCCCACATGAAGGAAGCCGACGAAAATGAATGGACTTTCTTTTACAGATTTGTTCTGTTAGCTGTTGATCGGGCAAAAAAAAAAAAAAGTATTTACCCCCCTGTTTATTTGTATCGGTTGCTCTACTGGCATTTCCTGTTCATATTTATATTTACTTAACCGTGTGGCACCTCCACTACACAGGGGGAAAAAAAAAAAAAAAAACGAAAGGTGCTCCAACTTGTCACGCAACCTAATAATGTAAACATAAAAGCACAATAAAAGCTCACTCTTTGTTTTTTTGTCATTGGGTTCGATTCAATTCTTTAAAACGTTGGTGTGATGTGTGGAGAATAATGAGGAGAGGAAATGACGGGGACATGACCGCACTGAATACAAGCCTTATAGTGCAATTAACAAAAAAATCTGCTTCATACAGCAATAAAAAAAATCCTATTAAGATCACTAATGACTGTAACCCACATAAAAGATATGTCATTTCACGTTGCCAAAGTACTAGTACTAGGGGGTAATTTTTTCTAAAAAACAAAAAACATATTTGTCCATTAATTATTAAGTCTCTTTTGAAAGACAATTGACGTGTCTGTTGAAAGCAGCCCTAAGGGGCCCCAGGCTTGCCTGCTTTACCGGTCCTAAAACTAGTCCTCTGATAATGTGAGTGCTTCCCTCCACACAGAGCACAGCGACAAGCACTGGAGGTCTTCTCTAAAGCTGCATTACTTCAAATGACTAAACAAATAATCAGCAATACGAAAACTAAAGGGTTTCCCCATAAAGGGTTACGACACCGTTTGAATCATTATAACGCAAAACATATAACAAACACTACACACAGGACGTTTAATCATTCTGAGCTCACACAGCCTGGGGGGGTGAAGTCACTATTTCCACTGGATTGGGAGGTTGGGGCCATAACGACGACATTCTTAGGTCTAAATGTATAAGGGGTGTGGTAGCTCAGTGGTTAGGGCGTAGGGCTATCAATCTGAAGGTTGGGGGTTCCAAATCCCAGGTCCACTGAAGTTACTAGTGTGGGTCCTTGAGCAAGGCCCTCAACCCTCATTGGTCCTGTGATTAACGCTGTGTTCACCTTGTAAGTCGCTTTGGATAAAAGCGTCCAATAAATGACCAAATTGTAAATGTATAAGGTGGGGTTGGAGAGGAGTGATCATTGGTCTCCTCGTCAAACCTGACATCACAATGGACATCGTGGCTTTGTGTCCAGGGCACCAGGGCATGGTCACTCCGAAATGGAAAGAACCCTCCCCTAGATGTCACTCTCTTTGTAACAACATTAAGTGTTTGAATGATCTCAAAAACCAACCAAGTAAAAAAACAAAAAACAAACAAAAAATAAAACAATGATATTTAACAAGCAGGTATTAAAATAAAATAATAAAAACTGCAGACTGAACTTTAATAAGCACTTCCTTTAAGCAGGTATGTGTGTGAGTAAGCTTTCAGTAATTGTTCTCGACTTATTGTCACCTCTGTTGGAATGTCACTCGTCTGCTCCGGGTTCCTGTTTACCTAAACACACCTGTTTTAACTGCGTGGACACAACAATCGGCGTGTTATTTATAAAGTAAAAGGCATAACGCACCCATCGCTGCTGTGAGGAGGAACACAGTCCAGATCAGCCACAACATTCTCTTGGTATCTGCAGCCGCTTCTCTGGAAATCTAGAACCGTGTTAAACTCACCGGCTCAGGACTCGAGCTGATACATCCACAGAACCATCGGCTCGTTTGGTACCTGTCACGTTGTTGTTCTTTTTAAGTTAGAACTCGATGGCAGAGTTCTGTGTAAATCCCACTGCGTTGAGTCAAAACTCCCGAAAAGCTCCACGCCGCTCGATTAAAAATGATAATAATAATAATAATAATAATAAAAAACAACAAATAAACAACTATGAACCTGCAGTCACCAGTCGAACCTTATGAGAACGCTTTCGTGTCGTTTTCATAATTTTCAGCCTGAAAAACAGAGTCGAGGTCGCAGACGAAGCTCCGGCGCGTCCCGTGCGCTCGCGTGCCCCGCAGGTGAAACGGTTCGCGCGCACCTGTTCACGCGCGTGCGTCGAAGCTCCGCCCACCGCAAAGCTCTTTTTGTTTTTTGTTTTGTGTGTCGTTTGAACTTTTCAGTTGCGCTTCCACAAAAAAAAGCTTCACCTGGGCATTGTCTTCCCAAAAAGTGGCCTATCTTTAAACATCCCATCGGTTTGTCGTGCTCTTGTGTAAAGGTTCTTATTTACTAGTGAACGATAGTGACGTTGTTTTTACGTAGGAACAACGTGGACAGAACCCCTTCCTGTGGACATTACATTTACATTTGGTCATTTATTGGACGCTTTTATCCAAAGCGATTTACGAGTTGATCACAGGGTTCATCACAATGAGGGTTAAGGGTCTCGCTCAAGGACCCACATTGGTATCTTCAGTGGACCTGGGATTTGAACCGCCAACCTTCAGATTGATAACCCAACACCCTAACCACTGAGCTACAGCGCCCTCCCACGGTACCGACTGGACGTTTGAAAAGTTCTGTGTGGGAGGATTCCAGTGGCCTGCACAGAACCCTGACCATCAGCATCCTGCACATACAGGATACATCAACTTTCAAGTCCAAGCTTTTCATGCAACACTAGCGATGCAATCAAATTATTATTAAAAAAATATTACTAAAAACCATTCATCCATTATCTTTCGCTTTATCCTCTATTAGGGTCGCGGGGTGGGTGTGTGTGTGGGGGGGGGGTTCCCCATGCCCATCCAGGGGATACGCCCAGGACAGGGCGCCAATCTATCGCTGGGCACACACTCACTCACACAGACACACTCTATATGGGGCAATTTGGAGAACTCAATTGACTTGATCCATGTTTTTGGACTGTGGGAGGAAACCGGAGAACCCGGAGGAAACCCACGCAGACACGAGGAGAACATGGAAACTCCACCCAGATGGGGATTCGAATCGGGAATCCCTAGCTGAGAGACGAACATGCTAAAAACCACTAAACCACCTTACTAAAAACCATGAATACAAAAATGCGGTCAACGTTAATGTTCGCTGTAGCCTCAAGATCCTGTGTTTAATCCCCAGATGAGGCGACAAACAAACGCTAATTATCCTGATTTATGGATCAGATGTAACTCAATGTCATTTGACTTCGTAACCAACAAAGTTAGATCGAAAAACTGATTGAAACTTACGTTTGTACACCTTCGCATTTCAGATTAATGAGTCACATGGTACTCTGCTCTAATTATCTTACAAGGAAATAAAAGTTTCAAGATGAATTCGTTCCGATGGACCTTATAGAGCAATGATTAATCACTGAGTGACAACCACATTTCAGCCAAATGAACCAAATCGGTACAAAAAGTTTTAAAGCACATTTTAAAGCACTTTTCTTAGTTTTGTGATATTTCTAAAGGCCAGTGTCTGAAATGTACTTTATAAATGAAAGTTATTTATGTTTATGTAAAAATTTTTTAATTATTCAGTATATTCAGAAAATAATCAGAATCAATAATGCAGCATTTGCTTTCTCCTAAACTTACTCAACTTACTTGTATATGTTTTCTTAATTATAAATTAATTGAATAAAGATGTGTGCTATATGAGTACATGTAAAAAGTTTAACCAACTTAATAATTTTTAAGAAGAACACCGTGCAATAGCAATAAACGAACAGCACAAGATGCTTTGTGAAATTCTTAGTCAGAATTTATAGTATACTTTACTATATAGTAAAATTAATAGAAATCCTGTATTGAATAACAGTGGTTACCTTTGTAAGACAATCACTGGATAGAAAACAGGGGACAGTAAGTGGAGCTGCTGCTTTACTGAGATGTTCTATCTATGTTCTACTATGATGTCTCTGTGTTTGATGGCATGGTGGGTCTACTCAGAGCTCCAGAGAACACAGAGCGGCCAAACCTGTTCTAATAAGGTTGCATTTTTAAACCATGTGTACAGCTGAAGCACCACAGACACCAGCAAAATATGCAAATAGAACAGTTCGTTATGGTTCCTCGATAAATTTAGATGTGTATATATTCTGAGTTCAGCATGCAGCATGCAGCTGTTTATCCTCGGTGGACAACAGTGACCTCTACAGGCAATGTTCAAAGTGATTTCTTTAAATTGCTAGAGAGTTATAACTAGGAAGAGCAAATGAATTCAGTAGCGAATGTTACAGTTGATTGCAAATGTTTACAGTCGAATTCTAGACATCTAAATTTCATTCATTCATTCATTCATTCATTCATTATCTCCCGCTTTATCCTCTATTAGGGTCGCGGTGGGGTTCCCCATGCTCATCCAGGGGAGAACATTTCGGGCGCTGGGCAGATAGACCCAGGACAGGGCATCGCTGGGCACGCACTCACACACAAAGACACACTCTATATGGGGCAATTTGGAGAACTCAATTGACTTGATCCATGTTTTTCGACTGTGGGAGGAAACCGGAGAACCCGGAGGAAACCCACGCAGACACGAGGAAAACATGGAAATCCACCCAGATGGGGATTCGAACCGGGAATCCCTAGTGCTGAGAGGCGAACGTACTAAAGCACTAAGCCACCGTGCCGCCAAAGCATTTATTACATATTTAAGTATAATAGTCATTATGATCTTATTAGTTGAATGTACTCAATATAAAACTTCATTTTAATATCCATCCATTATCTTCCGCATCATCCTCTATCAGGGTCGTGGTGGGGTTCCCCATGCCCATCCAGGGGAGAACGTCTCGGGCGCTGGGCAGATACACCCAGGACAGGGCACCAATCCATCGCTGGGCACACACTCACTCACACAGACACACTCTATATGGGGCAATTTGGAGAACTCAATTGACTTGATCCATGTTTTTGGACTGTGGGAGGAAACCGGAGAACCCGGAGGAAACCCACGCAGACACGGGGAGAACATGGAAACTCCACCCAGATGGGGATTCGAACTGGGAATCCCTTCTCCAAACTCGAAACATAACATCCAAAACACATGGTCAGGTGTTGCAGCATTAAGAATGATATAAACACACAAATCCAGAGATTAAGATGTGTATTCCAATACGTTTGTCCATATAATGACTAAATATATCCGTTTATCAACAATAAGCAGATATAAAACCTATAAAACGAACGTAACTTTTAAAAACCCAATAAAAAAAGCTGGTCTAGAGGTTTAAAACACAGTGTAAAGCCTCTGAATGTGTTTTTTTAAAAGATCCTAATGAATTAACTGTGTAATATATTAATAAAGACATGTAGACAATACATTTATTTCTTTTACATCAATAACTATCGTTGGTATTTAACTGTGAACTTGTAATGACAAAACATTTACACTAATAATAAAAAAATACTGTAGCGATGATATAAATGCATGACTCAGAAACATGAACGCACAATATAAAAACAATATAAAAACAATATAAAAACAAAGGGCACAGAGGAAGGAACTACATAGACTCGATGAGATGTTAAGTTATTTCTTAAGAAGCTTAATGCTGGACAAATCTTATTTCTTCACGTTCAATGTCTCGTAAGTTTCCTGAGGACGAGTGCCCAACTCCTAAAAACAGACATATATAAGAACTCATTACATTCCAATCCTAAATGCACGTAAATCCATCCAATTAGATGATTCATCACATGAACATGTACCTGATAGATGCCTTCTTTTTTCTCTACACGTTTCTATAAGGGAAAGAAAGATTATGTGAATACATACAGATACAGATGGGTTTCACATCAACACCACAGACAGCTATTTTATATATATATATATATATATATATATATATATATATATATATATATATATATATATATATATATATATATATATATATATATATATATTCATTCATTCATTATCTCCCGCTTTATCCTCTATTAGGCTCGCGGTGGGGTTCCCCATGCCCATCCAGGGGGGAACGTTTCGGGCGCTGGGCAGATAGACCCAGGACAGGACGCCAATCCATCGCTGGGCACACACTCACTCACTCATACACACTCTATATGGGGCAATTTGGAGAACTCAATTGACTTGAACCATGTTTTTTGGACTGTGGGAAGAAACCGGAGAACCCGGAGGAAACCCACGCGGACACGAGGAGAACATGGAAACTCCACCCAGATGGGGATTCGAACCGGGAATCCCTAGCGCTGAGAAGCGAACGTGGTTAGCACGAATCCCCAGTATACATGTTCTCCCCGTGTCCGCGTGGGTTTCCTCCGGGTTCTCCGGTTTCCTCCCACAGTCCAAAAACATGGATCAAGTCAATTGAATTTTCCAAATTGCCCCATATAGACTGTGTCTGTGTGAGTGAGTGTGTATTCAGTGATGGATTGGCGCCCTGTCCTGGGTCTATCTGCCCAGCGCCCGAAACGTTCTCCCCTGGATGGGCATGGAGAACCCCACCGCGAGGATAATGCGGGAGATAATGAATGAATATATATATATATATATATATATATATATATATATATATAGACCACAAATTTTACAACAATCACTTAGAGTTGCTGGTAGTTCAATAGAGTGGGAGCCATGAAGATGCTTAAATACAGCCAACCTCAAGCTTTTTAAGACTCTAAGACTGTACAATTAAAATCTTTAAATTATACTTTGGGCAACACAGTGGTGAAGTGGTTAACATGTTCTCCTTTCAGCGCTGTGGATCCAGGTTCGAAACCCGATCTGTGTGGAATTACCATGTTCCCTCTGTGTCCACATGGGTTATTCTTTGGGTTCTCCGGTTTCCTCCCACTGTCCAAAAACATAGATTGGCTGCTCTAAATGGTCCCTATAGTGTGTGCCCAGCGATGGATTGGCATCTTGTCCTGGGTGTATCTACACAATGGGTCACTAGTATAGAAATGAGTGAAAGATAATGAGATGAGATGAGACATTAAACTATTTATTAAATAAAAGCTATAAAAAACCTCAGATGGATGTATGGATTCATAATTAGATGTTTAAACTATTGAAGAATTTTTGTTTTATTCTAAATTAAGGTTTCCTTCTTCCTACTTCAGCCGTTTCCTGTTAGAAACTTTGCTGTCGCCAGTCTGACTTCATCGCTACATTCACGCCTTATACGTGTTACGCAGAATTAAATGTTGTTCAAAATAAAATAAAACTATATTGAATTTATATTTTGTTCCAAATTTTCATTGTGCAAAAAAGATGCGAGTCTTCTGCAGGTTTACACTTTTGTCTTTTGATGGTATGTGTTTGCCATGTGGCGCCTTTATATGTGAACTTTTGTATGCATTCAAACTCGTCTGTAGAAGACGTTTGTTCGAACATGTGCTTATATATAACTGTTAGTGGTCAATAGGGCGGCAGGAAGTAAGCATTAGTAATAGAGGAAGCGAGGCCAAGAAAAAGAACAAAGTTTAAAGACAGACATTTCTGTAAATAGAAAACAGTGCTTACCTCATTTTTTCCAGAATTCATCTGTAATTTAACATAAGACTTTTAACATCAGCTATAACAACAATTACAGCAACAACAACAAAAACATCTGTGTATATATAGATGCATAATTATTAATGTATCTATTTATTTATTTATTTGCTGATTTATTCATTTGTTTTAACATGAATTCAGCTATTATTATTATTATTATTATTATTCATTCATTCATTCATTATCTTCCGCTTTATCCTCTATTAGGGTCGCGGTGGGGTTCCCCATGCCCATCCAGGGGAGAACGTCTCGGGCGCTGGGCAGATAGACCCAGGACAGGGCGCCAATCCATCGCTGGGCACACACTCACTCACACAGACACACTCTATATGGGGCAATTTGGAGAACTCAATTAACTTGATCCATGTTTTTGGACTGTGGGAGGAAATCGGAGAACCCGGAGGAAACCCACGCGGACACGGGGAGAACATGGAAACTCCACCCAGATGGGGATTCGAACCGGGAATCCCTAGCGCTGAGAGGAGAATGTGCTAACCACTAAGCCACCATGCCGCCTATTATTATTCATTCATTCATTCATTCATTATCTCCCGCTTTATCCTATATTAGGGCCACGGTGTGGTTCCCCATGCCCATCCAGGGGAGAACGTTTCGGGCGCTGGGCAGATACACCCAGGACAGGACGCCAATCTATCTCTGGGCATATTATTATTAATAGTATTATAATTTTAATGACTGGTTCATCAGAGGGCAGCAAGGTGGCTTAGTGGTCAACACGTTCGCCTCTCTGGAGATTCCCAGTTCCAATCCCAATCTGGGTGGAGCTTCCATGTTCTCCCCTTGTCCGTGTGGGTTTCCACCAGGTTCTCCGGTTTCCTCCCACAGTCCAAAAACATGGACCAAGGTAATTGAAATGCTCCAAATTGCCCCATATAGAGAGTGTTTGTGTGAGTGTTTATGTGAGTGAGTGTGTGCCAAGCAATGGATTGGCGTCCTGTCCTGGGGGTATCTACCCAGCGCCCGAAGCATTCTCCTCTGGATGTGCATGGGGAACCCCCCAATTTTTACATCCAATAATTGTAAATAACGCTGTGATTAACATTTAACATAGTTGGATGCATCTGAAATGTTATTAGTGTTAAAGTAACTTTGTACAAAACATAGGATTTGTGTGAAGACAGTCTCACCCGCAGCCTGCAGTAAAGGATCGTCAGCACCACGCCATAGACGACCAGGATCCCGTCAAGAATATAACATATTTGCCCAGTTTCAAGGGCCTCTGAAAGACACACAAACACACTAGTACATTATTGGGTACTCTCATGTGTTTATTCTTCATGTAATATGAAAACAAACAAAAAAAAAAAAAAAAAAAAAAACAAGCAAGTAAACAATAGCGCTCTCTCAAGCACTCCAATAATAATAATAATAAAAGATTAGTTATCTCTTAAACTGTTTAAATATTTTTTTCTTTTTTCAACTTTAATTTTAATTGGGGGTGGGGGGGGTTAGCACATTGGTGGAATGGTTGGTGCTTAAGTCTGAAGGTCCTGGGTTTGATTCCCACCACAAAGTTATTTCCAGATAAAAAAAATAACTCAAACGTTAACATGATCTCCAAAAGAAAAGAAAAAAGCCACTGAAACCACATCTACACGTCTACATCAGTGCATGGCTCACTCAGCGTTCTAAAGATATTTTACGACTTAAACTTAAAGGATTAAGTATTAATGTTAATATAAACCTATATTTATAATGTAGTCAATATTTAATGAGGTTAGAACGTTGCATACCATTCCTGCATTATAAAAGAACCAGATGATACCTCTAGATACCTCTAATACCATTAAGAGAAACAATTCTAAATGTAAGCTTTCAAAGTAAAGAACAAACCAATCAAGGAACAGTTGGGTGAAAGGGCTTTTTTTGTAAATTTACACACAACACAAAGCAAGGTCCAACATCAGTGTGTGACCTCGCAAATGCTTCTCTGAAAAAAACAAACTTAGAATGTCACGGTTGTCCGAATACAGCGTCTCAAGAACTAACCCACCGTATAAAGTATCATAAGGAAACAGCAACATGAACAAACCAGATCATCCTGACTAACATTTACATCAGTCAGCCATAATAATAATAATAATATAATAAAATAATAAATAATATAATCATAACGACTCATAAAATACATTTAAACATATGAAATCAGATTGAAAGCGATAAACAGAAAGTAATGTAGTGGAAAGCATCCCTATCTCCTCTGGTCATTTAAAAACATTAAAAGTGAGTGATATTCTTTACACAGTGATTCTTAAATGGAAATTTAAAATGCTTTACGTCAGTGATATTCTTTTTATAGTTAGCAAGTTGTCAAAAGGGTTCAGCTTCCTGGGTTGAAGTGAAGATAAGATTTACGAATGATAAATAAATTCACACGCATATCTATATTTATCTATGATCTGTCTCATCATCATACCTAACCTATCTCATATCCTATCTAAATGTTATAAATAAAATTTTAATGTAAATAAAATGAGGGCGAACACGCTAAAGCAACAAAAACAAAGCTTGACGTATCAGATAAAATATTTGTTTGATATTCATGTTTAAATTGAAGATTTTTGTAAGATTAAAGTAACAGATTGTGGATTATGTCGATTTTATTTGACAACTTCCCCTAAATGTACCTGCTGTACAATGCTTCTGATTCCAGAACCAAAGGCTGAACAGAGACTGCAAACAATCATCATGATGTTTATTACGAAGTCAGTGGTTGAATCAATGAAAACGTGTGTATAGACTTTTAACAATTCATTCATTCATTATCTCCCGCTTTATCCTCTATTAGGGTCGCGGTGGGGTTCCCCATGCCCATCCAGGGGAGAACGTTTCGGGCGCTGGGCAGATACACCCAGGACAGGGCGCCAATCCATCGCTGGGCAACTTTTAACAATGATTAAAGGTATTCATAGTTACTAAACTGGGTTCTAATATATAAACCATTTGAATGATGGTGTCGCAATATAATCTTACCCGAAATCACTTCATTACAAACTCAAAAGAGGAACCCTTATATATTCTCATTCACAAACATTTAAATCTAGAACAGTTTATATAAACTTATTATATATGTTATATATGATAATAAGGAATAGTTTGAAAGAAGACACTGAAGTTCCGCATAAATTCACTTAGAGAACTCATTAAGAAACACGTTTTCTGTGTTAATATAATTAATAAGCGATGTAGCAGGTGTTTATAAATCATTTTATGTGCTTTTTTATACATAAAATGGTACAAAGTAGACAACACACACATCCTGTACCACCCATGTCCCCAAATAATACACTTTATATTGACTGACTATGATCAAGTAATTAAATACATTCCATAGGTTATGCTTGGTTTAATTAATCAAATTACTATATTTATATAAACTAACTTCACTAATACAAATGGACTACCTATCTAAGACATGATGTAACTCCCCTTTTAAAAATCAAAGGTTAAAACATTACATAAATGTTAAAGTGTAAATGATTAGCGCAGATTAAACCCTGTTTCATTGTTGCTGTCATGTACATTTAAAGAAATCGAATCTTTCAACTGCAAATGAAATACTTATAGCACAATAACGTTGGGTAGAGAGATGAAAAGTCTCACCAGCGCTTCCCACACTCAGGAGCAAGAGAACCCAGAGCGTCGACGTGCTCATGCTGGCAGGTGAAATGAGTTGTTCAGGGGGAGCAGGCTGTCAGACGGATGGCAACTTCAGAGTTATTCAGTTTGTGAAGCAGAGTTGAAACAGGAAACTGTGGGTTGAGACAGAGTAGCCATTCCGGGGTTCTGTGATGTAGACGGCTGAGGAGCCGGCCACAGTTTCACACCATACACTCGCTCGCGCCGTTCTGATCACCCTTTGCGTGCAGACCATCCTGCTACATCGAATGTAAATAGCCATCTTCAATAGCCACATGGTGATGTGATGGCGGTGTTGGTGTTATGCGCTGGTTGGAGTGGAATGGACTCATGGACGCTTCTGGAGTTTGTAAATAATTTAAAACTGCTAATATGAGACAAAGCCAACAATCAAAACACACACACTTTCAAAAAAAAATTATATATATATATATATATATATATATATATATATATATATATATATATATATATATATATATATATATATATATATATATATATATATATATAGGGGCGGCATGGTGGCTTAGTGGTTTAGCACGTTCGCCTCTCAGCACTAGGGATTCCCGGTTCAAATCCCCATCTGGGTGGAGTTTCCATGTTCTCCCCGTGTCTGCGTGGGTTTCGTCCGGGTTCTCCGGTTTCCTCCCACAGTCCAAAAACATGGATCAAGTCAATTGAATTCTCCAAATTGTCCCATATAGTGTGTGTCTGTGTAAGTGAGTGTGTGCCCAGCGATGGATTGGCGCCCTGTCCTGGGTCTATCTGCCCGGCGCCCGAGACGTTCTCCCCTGGATGGGCATGGGGAACCCCCCCGCGACCCTAATAGAGGATAAAGCGGGAGATAATGAATGAATGAATGAATATATATATATATAGGGGCGGCACGGTGGCTTAGTGGTTTAGCACGTTCTCCTCTCAGCTCTAGGGATTCCCGGTTCAAATCCCCATCTGGGTGGAGTGTCCATGTTCTCCCCGTGTCTGCGTGGGTTTCCTCCGGGTTCTCCAGTTTCCTCCCACAGTCCAAAAAACATGGATCAAGTCAATTGAATTCTCAAAATTGCCCCATGTGTTTGTGAGTGAGTGTGTGCCCAGCGATGGATTGGCGCCCTGTCCTGGGTCTGTCTGCCCAGCGCCCGAGACGTTCTCCCCTGGATGGGCATGGGGAACCCCCCCGCGACCCTAATAGAGGATAAAGCGGGAGATAATGAATGAATATATATATAAAAAGAGAGAGAGAGAGAGAGAGAGAGAGAGAGAGAGCTATTTTGACCATTTCCTGTTTGACTTCACACCACACACTGAGGGTTATTCATTCTTTTTATGTGTATTTTTAAACATAGCAAACCCAGAGATCTGTTAGACCCACTTTCTTTACAGTGCCCTCTAGTGGTGACAGTTTGAGAAACGAGACACTTTAGGATCTCTGTGAACCCTCGTTAAAAACTATTGGACTGCAACGTTTCACAGAACACACTCTTAAAGAGGTTCTTAAAGAACAGCCTGATGGTTCTCTGTGGCTGAATCGACCTGCTGCTGGATGTTGGGCAACTCCATGATCTTTGGAACGAGTTGCCCAACCGGTGTGACATCATCAGTTACTAGCCTTGCTCCATTCTCCTGTTGGAAAGACTGCACTGTGCAATAAAAACCGCAGTGCTCATGAGTTCTGTTCGTTCCTTTCTTCTGTTCTGTTCTGCTTTATTTTTGTCCTCTTTTACCTCATTACCAATAACATTAAGTGAGATGGTATTTCACTGGTATTTCTATCACTTATTTAGATTTGGATTTGGTTATTTATTGGACGCTTTTATCCAAAGCGACTTACAAGGTGAGCACAGGGTTCATCACAACATCCCTGCAGCAATGAGGGTTAAGGGTCTTGCTCAAGGACCCACACTGGTAACTTCAGTGGACCTGGGATTTGAACCCACAACCTTCAGATTGATAGCCCAAAGCCCTAACCACTGAGCTACCACACCCTTATTTATCTCATATGCATTGTACGTACATACTACATGCACATGTAGAATTAAAGTCTTGAACTATTTTAATTTTTAGTATCTAATATGTTATGCCCAGTGATGGATTGGCGCCCTGTCCTGGGTGTATCTGCCCAGCACCCGAGACGTTCTCCCCTGGATGGGCATGGGGAACCCCACCGCGACCCTAATAGAGGATAAAGCGGGAGATAATGAATGAATGAATATGTTTATTATGTAGTTCCTGGGGTGGCACAGTGGCTTAGTGGTTAGCACGCCTCTCAGCACTAGTGATTCCCGGTTCGAATCCCCATCTGGGTGGAGTTTCCATGTTCTCCCCATGTCTGCGTGAGTTTCCTCCGGGTTCTCCGGTTTCCTCCCACAGTCCAAAAACATGGATCAAGTCAATTAAATTCTCTAAATTGCCCCATATAGAGTGTGTCTGTGTGAGTGAGTGTGTGCCCAGCGATGGATTGGCGCCCTGTCCTGGGTCTATCTGCCCAGCGCCTGAGATGTTCTTCCCTGGATGGGCATGGGGAACCCCACCGCGACCCTAATAGAGGATAAAGCGGAAGAGAATGAATGAATGAATGTTAATTATGTAGATCCTGGGGCGGCACGGTGGCTTAGTGGTTAGCACGTTCGCCTCTCAGCACTAGGGATCTGGGTGGAGTTTCCATGTTCTCCCCGTGTCCGCGTGGGTTTCCTCCGGGTTCTCCGGTTTCCTCCCACAGTCCAAAAACATGGTTCTCCAAATTGCCCCATATAGAGTGTGTTTGTGTGAGTGAGTGTGTGCCCAGCGATAGATTGGTGCCCTGTCCTGGGTGTATCTGCCCAGTGCCCGAAACGTTCTCCCCTGGATGGGCACGGGGAACCCCACCGCGACCCTAATATCGGACAAAGTGGAAGATAATGAATGAATGAATGTAGATCATTCAGACTCATTCAGTTTGAAAGTCTGAATACATAATCAGGTGTCTTTCATTTCTTTTTTTATTAGCCTCTGAATGCTGATAAAGGTTACGATTATCATAAGAAAATCATTAGAAATTGTTTGTATTATTAGTATTTTTGTTTCTTTAGTTTTATCTTTAGTAAACCCCGAGTGTTAAGTGATAAAATCCCATAACTAAATACTAATCAGAAGGTTGTACATCTCTGCAAAGCTGCCATTGAGTCCCATATTTTTCCTGCTCAAACAAACAGCAGAACATGTGATCACGACTGACCAACCATTCTGCTTATTCTGCATTTTAAGCTCATATGTTTTCAAACACAGAAACGATTTATTCTGCCACGTATGTCTCCTTGAATCTTGTCATGAGATAATCTAGCGAATTGACTGGAGGGTATTTGTTGGCTCCATCGCAGCAGGTGATAACAGCATCATTATCTGGCTGAACGAAGAAAGCCAAAGACTGGCGTGTGCAGGTGGCAGCAGGTGGGAGCAACACCCTATGGACCTGAAAGGAAGTGCCATGAACTGCTCAGAAACTACAAAAAAAACTGGCTTCATTTTAATAATAATTAAAAAAAAAACTATATTTACAGCAGATATGAAGAAATCGCTGGTCCATCGCTGCATCAAGTCTGCAATGTTGATCAGAACGGTTCCAGGAATTGGGGAAGCAGAGACGAATTCACCATGACGATTTAAGACCTACAGATTTAATTATGAAAATTATACAAATATGGCTCAGTCCCATAGTTTAACTTTTTTTTTTAACTTACGTTTTTTAATGGGGGGATATGACAATATTTATTATATGCTAAATATTTACAGGGCGGCACGGTGGCTTAGTGGTTTCGCATGTTCGCCTCTCAGCACTAGGGATTCCCGGTTCGAATCCCCATCTGGGTGGAGTTTCCATGTTCTCCCCGTGTCTGCGTGGGTTTCCTCCGGGTTCTCCGGTTTCCTCCCACAATCCAAAAACATGGATCAAGTTAATTGATTTCTCAAAATTGCCCCATATAGTGTGTGTCTGTGTGAGTGAGTGTGTGCCCAGCGATGGATTGGCGTCCTGTCCTGGGTCTATCTGCCCAGCGCCCGAAACGTTCTCCCCTGGATGGGCATGGGGAACCCCACCGCGACCCTAATAGAGGATAAAGCGGGAGATGTGCTAACCACTAAGCCACCGTGCCACCAATGATAATAATAAACTAAATAATAAAGAATCATTGGTAATCTAATCCTAAATCAGCCAAAAGCTAAAAGCCAAAACTCATTTTACACTATTCAGGATTTTTTTCATCAACTACAACCAGCTGATTAAACACCTGAACATCTGGTTCCTTTTCCCCTTTGCAGTGTTGATTTATTTACCTGCAGACCCTCCTGCTGACCTTGGAACAGGAGTGTGATGCTTCCATAGTCTGAGTGTTCACCACACCGGACCTGATCGTCCTTTAACCTCGCTGTCTGTACTGGTGGGTAGTATAGAGTGCGCAGAGTGGTGGCATTCTGGTTGCCTTAACATAAATAGAAAAAAAAAATTTCAGGGTTTATTCTCAACAAAAAGACAAATAGACTTAAAACATTCAACGGTCTCAATGAATGCCTTGCAAGCTGAAAAACAAAAAAAGGAAGCTTGTTAAAAAGTCACGAGCAAGAGCAAAAGTGTATCTTTAACCATGCCATGCTTCCACTAGGGACATTCTGGAGGAAGAATGTGTGGGGCATCTAACAAAATAAATTCCTTAAAATACGTGATGAGGGAAAATGGGGAGGTTGTGAGATTAAACCGCAGTAAGCGATCCGAAGTCATTGTTAATGAAAGATAAACTCATGGCCATAAATGCACACACCATTACATCTTGAAGGATATGTTGTTGTTGTTGTTGTTGTTCTCCAGTCTCTCCACTACTCAACCAGTACACTGACATCTTGAAAAATAATCGACAGTATTAAATCCATAGTACAAAATCGTTGTGTTAATGGCTGATCGTTAAACAAATTTATACTATTTAGAATATTTAGTGCAACACAGTGCAACTAATTATAAAGGAAATCACGCAGATGAGATCCATCACAACGAACCAATAATGAGAGTGCTTAAGCTACCAAAGGAAAAGCTCAAAAACCCAAACCGGCCCTGTGACTAAACGGGAAGTGCGAAAAATCTTCCACCATTTCATTTCCATTAATTGTCCCTGTGTGAACTTCTTCAAACAGAAAATAGTTTCCAACTTCGAGTTAGTCTGCATTTTTATTTACTATTAAAGCTGGTAATTTACAATACGATATGATTAGACAAAAGAACAGTGCATTTTTTATTGCAGTGATATTAAAAAAAAAAATAATAAATTATACAGTATATATATATATATATATATATATATATATATATATATATATATATATATATATATATATATATATATATATATATCAATAATAAATAAGGCATCTCCCCAAACAAATAAATCATAAAGAAAAAATATTACTTTATTACTAAAGTAATAATATTACTATATATATATATATATATATATAGAACCTGATATAAACACATAAGAAATTATATTATTTGAGGTATCCACAAAGTCCTTTTATGACTTCAAAATTGTATTAGAAATTAATAAATGGACAAATCTGAGGCAAATCAGAAGGAGATATTGGATTTTTTAGCTTCGGTTAAAACACCTCTTTAAAGACACCTTTAGTTGCATGAAACACATCAAGACGGTAAACAATTTTTGCCACTTTGACTGCAGTACAGTGTCATCAATTGTGGCAATGACATAAAATTGTGGCGATAATAAATATATATATATATATATATATATATATATATATATATATATATATATATATATATATATATATGAAAATTTTGTGAGGACCAAGGCTTAATGGTGGTGGGCTTTGGTCTCAGTGGCGGGCTTTGGTCTAAACAAGTTTTTTTCAAAACATGTTCAGAGTGTTCTATTCACAGAGTGCATTGCTTACTTCCAATGTGTCTGTGTGCTGTGAGAAACACGTCTGATTTCAGACCGAGACTGAGGGCCATGGCCCTGAGCACCCGGAGAGCGAGCTCCTTACAGCGCAGGAAGAACTCCACCTGAATGTCCTGAAAGCCTTCAACATCTTCAGAAGGCCAGTTCTGCGGAAGGTGAAGTAGAAACATGTTTTTATTATAAAACTGTGAGAAGAAACTCAGTAACGTCTGCAGAGAATCAAACTTAATTACAATGTCTTTTCTGATGGATGTGATGTTGAAGGCCTCTTTCAGGTCTCCTGGACGACGGGGGTTCAAACTGTGGAAACGATAAGAGTTTAAGAGGTTAACCAGTCGGAGTGAGTAAAGTCTCCCGAATAAGGTGTTATATGTAAGTGACTGATCTGTGATCAGGTTACCTCTCCATCTCTAATGAGACCCAGCCGTGATTGGCGTTCACTTCATAGGAGCCTCGTTTAAAAGCGCTCTTCTTTTCTTCGGGGAGGAGAAAGAACTTTTCTGAAATCTCCATTAGATGATCAACCTGTGGAACGCGAGCAAACATTCACAGCTGGAGTTGTAATAATTATGAATTGCAACTAACTGCATGGAATCTAAAAGATGTTTTGGAAAAACGGCACACTCACGTCTTCCTGATCGATCCCCGTGTTCTTCAGATATACAAACCCCACCTCAGTGAAAGCCCTGCGCAGCTCCTTACAGATCTCCTGCAGATCTTCATCAGTGACATCATCAACGGCAAGGTTGTACACGTTAAAGTCGATCACGGGTATGGCGGTCATGCCGTCAGTGATGCTGGTGACTGAGAGCAGATTGCAGTGTTCAGTGGTTTGAGTTTCAAGATTCAGAGGAAGAGCAAAAACTAGATTTCCAAAACATTAGAGCAGTAACAACAAAAAATACTTCATATAAATATATCAGGCGGAACGGTGGCTTAGGGGTTAGCACGTTCGAATCCCCATCTGGGTGAAGTTTCCATGTTCTCCCCGTATCTGCGTGGGTTTCCTCCGGGTTCTCCGGTTTCCTCCCACAGTCCAAAAACATGGATCGAGTCAATTGAATTCCCCAAATTGCCCCATATAGAGTGTGTCTGTGTGAATGAGTGTGTGCCCAGCGATGGATTGGCGTCCTGTCCTGGGCCTATCTGCCCAGCGCCCGAGACGTTCTCCCCTGGATGGGCATGGGGAACCCCACCGCGAGCCTAAAAGAGGATAAAGCGGAAGATAATGAATGAATGAATGAATGAATAAACATATCAAATTTTTTGTCCCGTTAATAACCTCACAGTGGGAACGATCTGCGCATTAGATTTGCCACAGTTTAACACCAGTTGCCCTTCCTGACACACCCCTCTTATTTACCTGGGCTTGCGATCGGCAGGAATGCACTGATCTGTTCACCCCTAACAGATAATTTAATGTTTCCAATTTACCCATCAGTGAGCCTTTAGATGTCGGAGGAAACCAGAGTCCACACAGAAATGAACTGTTTTCACCTCGTCAGGTAACGAACCCGCAATAACCACTGCGCCACCATGCCGCCCCATATGAACATCTTCTACTAATGAATCAAAACAAATATTTACATCAAATACTGAAGCAGCGCAGTCCTGGGAGGTAAGTGTTGTGGTTTTTCCTCTCACACACGCTTGCAGAGACCACCCATACACACTCACACTATTAAATGCAGCTGGTATGTAAATTTTTGCAATACCTATTGCTGACCAACTGTGGAATGGCCAAAAAAAACAAACTATGGGGTTCAGAAGGGCAAAACTGTCCAATAGGAGCTCGAATAGAGTGAGCCACGTGTGAGCATTTTATAAACAGATAACAGAAAAGAGGTCACGAGATAAGAAACCTGCTTTATGTGCAGATTGTCATAAACATGTTTTTTACTGCAGAGAAAGGAGAAGTGTAAGCTGCTTTGCGTTGAAATGATTTTATTTAAATTCTGTAATGATTGTTTAGTGGTTTCCCAGCTCTAACTAATGGAATCGCTGGGAACAGCCCTCCAAAGTTTACCTTACAGAACTGGAGGTCAGAAATCAACACAAATCAAATAATGTTCTGTTCTTATAATAAACCTACAATACCTGTTGAATAAGGACATTGCATTTGGGTGGATGATATTTCGCATGTTCACTGTTAATTGAAGTTATGACTCCGAAACTTTCTATTCTATTATTCATTATTCATTCATTCATTCATTGTCTCCCGCTTTATCCTCTATTAGGGTCGCGGGGGGGGGGGGTTCCCCATGCCCATCCAGGGGAGAACGTCTCGGGCGCTGGGCAGATAGACCCAGGACAGGGCGCCAATCCATCGCTGGGCATACACTCACTCACACAGACACACTCTATATGGGGCAATTTGGAGAATTCAATTGACTTGATCCATGTTTATGGACTGTGGGAGGAAACCGGAGAACCCGGAGGAAACCCACGCAGACACGGGGAGAACATGGAAACTCCACCCAGATGGGGATTCGAACCGGGAATCCCTAGCGCTAAGAGGCGAACGTTCCAACCACTAAGTCACTGTGCTGTTTATTATTCATTATTCGTTTTTAATTTTAATATATTATGTGGTTGCTGTAAACAATAAAGCACTTCATTTCTTTTACCTCCAAATCTGATACATGTAAATAAATAAATAAATAAATAAATAAAGTGTAAAACTTACAACAGGTTCTTTAATTCCTCACGTGTCTTTTGCAGAAGTGTCGCTCAAAGCAAAACAATCTCAGTCTGATTGAATCATGTGCTCTCTCTCGTTTACCCTCCACTGGAGAGTCACGTGGTTCCTTCGTGTTCTTGTTCCTCAGTAAGGATTATTCATTCATTCATTATCTCCCGCTTTATCCTCTATTAGGGTCGCGGTGGGGTTCTCCATGCCCATCCAGGGGAGAGCATCTCGGGCACTGGGCAGATAGACCCAGGACAGGGCGCCAATCCATCGCTGGGCACAGTAAGGATTAGTGAAGCGCCCGAAACGTTCTCCCCTGGATGGGCATGGGGAACCCCCCACCGCAACCCTAATAGAGGATAAAGCGGAAGATAATGAATGAATGAATAATATAATAATGTAAAGTAAAACTCATGATGAGTTGAATGTTCAGTGGATCAGAGAAAATGACTTGATGAATGAGAGACAATGATTTGATGAATGAGACATTTGCAGCTGTATATTTCAGTGAATTCACCGTAATTTTCTTCATTTGATTGTCGTGTGTGTGTAAATGTGTGTGTGTAAATGTGTGTGTGTGTGTGTGTGTAAATGTGTGTGTGTAAATGTGTGTGTGTAAATGTGTGTGTATGTAAATGTGTGTGTGTATGTAAATGTGTGTGTGTAAATGTGTGTGTGTGTAAATGTGTGTGTAAATGTGTGTGTGTGTGTAAATGTGTGTGTGTAAATGTGTGTGTATGTAAATGTGTGTGTGTATGTAAATGTGTGTGTGTAAATGTGTGTGTGTGTGTAAATGTGTGTGTTTGTGTGTGTAAATGTGTGTGTGTGTGTGTAAATGTGTGTGTGTAAATGTGTGTGTGTGTGTAAATGTGTGTGTTTGTGTGTGTAAATGTGTGTGTGTGTGTAAATGTGTGTGTGTAAATGTGTATGTAAATATGTGCGTGTGTAACTGTGTGTGTGTAAATGTGTGTGTGTAAATGTGTGTGTGTGTGTAAATGTGTGTGTTTGTGTGTGTAAATGTGTTTGTGTGTAAATGTGTGTGTGTGTGTAAATGTGTGTGTGTAAATGTGTGTGTGTGTAAATGTGTGTGTTTGTGTGTGTAAATGTGTGTGTGTGTGTAAATGTGTGTGTGTAAATGTGTATGTAAATATGTGCGTGTGTAACTGTGTGTGTGTAAATGTGTGTGTGTGTGTAAATGTGTGTGTAAATGTGTGTGTAAATGTGTTTGTGTGTGTAAATGTGTGTGTGTGTAAATGTGTGTGTGTGTGTAAATGTGTGTGTTTGTGTGTGTAAATGTGTGTGTGTGTGTAAATGTGTGTGTGTAAATGTGTATGTAAATATGTGCGTGTGTAACTGTGTGTGTGTAAATGTGTGTGTATGTAAATGTGTGTGTGTATAAATGTGTATGTGTGTGTGTGTGTGTGTGTGTGTGTGTGTGTAAAACCTTCTCGTTGGTTCATGGGCGTGTATTTCTAAACACCAGCGCATGCGCCCTAAACCCAATTCTTTTATTTGACAAAGCGAAAGCGGAAAACCTTTATTTATTTATTTTTCTTCGTGAAATTTAAGCAATTTAAAGAAGTGGTTGATTCTGGACCTTTGCGATCATGTCAGAAGCAGACGGCCTGTCGGTGCGTAAGCTGTGGGTTGTTTTTATTTTTGAACCGGGCTCCATTTTAATAACGCGGCCTCCGGTGGCGCCGTCGCCGTGGATTAAACCTCAATAAACATTACATTAAATTAAATTAAAAAAAAGAGGCGCAGACGGAGCCGTGGATTAAACCTCAATAAACATTACATTAAATAAATAAAAGAGGCGCAGACGGAGCCGTGGATTAAACCTCAATAAACATTACATTAAATTAAAAAAAAAAAGAGTCTGCTATAAATTTTTATTTTTGCAATGCGAAAGGAATTCGGGACTTTCAAACGAACAGGTCCAATGTCATAAAAGTTAAAGTTATATCCGAATTGTTTAATGTAGTCGGAACTAAAGAAACGCAGCGCCATGACGGTCCCCTGCAGCTGAGAGACTTACCGACGGAACATCAAAGAGTTCTGCCGTCCGGCTCTTTGATCTCCTAATTAACGTTTACAGCGCGCGCTCGAAACGTCATAGAAATAAAAACAATACTAGCCACGGCCTGTTTTGTGATGACGATTAATAAGAATACTTTATTAATCCCCTAATACTTCAATAAGTTGAAGTATTACTAGTAGTAATAGGATTAAAGTACAAACTAATAAAAATAAGTATCCATCCATCCATTATCTTCCGCTTTATTCTCTATTAGGGTCGCGGGGGGGGGGGGGGGGGGGGGGGGGGTAGATACACCCAGGACAGGGCACCAATCTATTGCTGGGCACACACTCCCACACACAGACACATGAACATGAACACTCTATATGGGGCAATTTGGAGAATTCAATTGACCTTGAGCCATGTTTTTGGACTGTGGGAGGAAACCCACGCGGACACGGGGAGGACATGGAAACCGGGAATCCCTCGCGCTGTGATAAATAAATTAAATTAAAACTTAAATTTACTCCTCATTGGCCAAACTGCACGATTGAAATAAAAATCCGCCAAAGTCAGACCACGAACATGAGAACATGAGAACATGGAAAATTCAAACTGTGTATCCCTAGCGCTGAGAGGCGAACGTGCTCAGCACTAAGCCACCGTGCCGCCCTCAGGTTTTATATATAATAGAAGTATATATACAGAAGTATGTAAACCTCAAGGATTAACAATTCACTTTAAGAAGTACAGTGTTTGAAACAGGCTTGAACCAATCAGACTCAAGTGGACACTCTGTTCTAAGTAAAGAACAGGAATCTGAGTCTGATGTTTACAACATGTTTGTGTATCACGGCATAGGCGAGACGAACCTCTGATGAAAAGGTGTTGCTCATCAGGCTGGAAAAAGGTTATAAAATCATGTTTCAGTGATTGTGTACGACTGAAGCAAATTAAACACCATCGTTCTTTTCGCTAGGAGAAGTCAGCCAAAAGAGCCAAAAACCGTAAAAGACCCAATAAAGACACAACCGAGTTCATTTCTCCAACTAAAAAAAATAAGGTAACTGGTACAATCTCTATTAACAATAGTAACTGTTAACGTGTGTACACGTCCAACATCAAAAGAACACTAAATATGAACAGAATGAAAGAACATTGCAGTATGAACATTGAGCCAAAGATCATGCGAACAAGCTGAAAGAATCTGCAAAATCAATGTGAATATATCACTGTTTAAACAAGACTGTTTGGAATATTCATTGTCATTTGCTTTCAGACTGAAATTCCCATAGTCGACTTCAGCGTCTTCAACCTTAGCATTGATGATCAAGTTGCTGATGAGGATCTGCAGGAAATAAGCAAAGAGCTGCGGACAGCTTTCACCACAGTGGGGTTTGTGTATTTAAAGAACTCTGGGATTGAGCAAGAAGAGGTAAGTTTACAAAAAAAAATTTTAATGTCACCTCCATCACCTTCTGGGTTTAAATGTATACACAGGACATAATGCCACGCCATTGGGCATGGGGGACATCCCATTTGTATCCAAAGTCACAGAGTGATATTCGACTTCACAATTGATTTACTGATATCAAAGTTGTAAATGTTTACATGTGTTTACAGGTCGATCGCGTCATTGACATTTCTCAAAAGTTCTTTCTCCTCCCCGAAGAAAAGAAGAGTCCTTTTAAACGAGGCTCCTATGAAGTGAACGTCAATCACGGTTGGGTCTCATTAGAGATGGAGAGGTAACCTGATCACTGATCAGTCACTTACCTAAAAACCTCTTGTTCGGGAGACTTTACTCACTCCGACTGGTTAACCTCTTAAACTCTTATCGTTTCCACAGTTTGAACCCCCGTCGTCCAGGAGACCTGAAAGAGGCCTTCAACATCACATCCATCAGAAAAGACATTGTAATTAAGTTTGATTCTTAAATTCCCTCCAGTCGTTACACAGTTTTATAATGAAAACATGTTTCTACTTCACCTTCTGCAGAACTGGCCTTCTGAAGATGTTGAAGGCTTTCAGGACATTCAGGTGGAGTTCTTCCTGCGCTGTAAGGAGCTCGCTCTCCGGGTGCTCAGGGCCATGGCCCTCAGTCTCGATCTGAAATCAGACGTGTTTCTCACAGCACACAGACACATTGGAAGTAAGCAAAGTTTTCATTCATTCATTCATTCATTCATTATCTCCCGCTTTATCCTCTATTAGGGTCGCGGTGGGGTTCCCCATGCCCATCCAGAGGAGAACGTTTCGGGCGCTGGGCAGATACACCCAGGACAGGGCGCCAATCCATCCCTGGGCACACTCACTCACACAGACACACTCTATATGGGGCAATTTTGAGAATTCAATTGACTTCATCCATGTTTTTGGACTGTGGGAGGAAACCGGAGAACCCGGAGGAAACCCACGCAGACACGGGGAGAACATGGAAACTCCACCCAGATGGGGATTCGAACCGGGAATCCCTAGAGCTGAGAGGCGGACGTGCTAACCACTAAACCACTAACCTCCTAAATGTCATACCAAGGTATTGGGACAGCCACACATTTAACCTACGATACCAGCCTCCATTCTACTGGGACATTTAAGGGGCGTCTCTTTGAGAATTCTTTTTATTTTTTTTGGAGAAACTGGCCTTCCCCAAACTTCCCACAAAAGTTAAGGGCATACGGCTGTCCAGCATACTGAGTTGGGTGCTTTAATTTGAATCCCACTGTGGCACTGAGCTGAATAACACTGTTTCCGTCTTTGTGAAGCGGACAAGAACGACACCACCCTGCGGAATTTATACTACCCACCGGTTCATGCAGTGAAAGTGAAGAATGGTCAGGTTCGCTGTGGCGAGCACTGCGACTACGGGAGCATCACGCTTGTTTTTCAAAGCCATGAGAAGGGTCTGCAGGTAAAAAGTGCCTTTTTTTTGTTTTATATCAAATAAAGAAATTTCCATTTTCAGTTTCTACTAGGGCTGTCTTCAACTAAGGATTTGCATAGTCGAATCTGATTCGTCAGATTTTCCCTATAGTCCACTGATAGTCGAATCAGTTAAAATTTCACCACAAGATGGCGCTATAAGCGTGGTTTTTAAAAAAAAGATTTAAAAAAAATATTTTACTTGTTTTTCTAGAGCACCGTAAATGGGTTAAAGCACACACATCATTTAACAGAAAAAAAATTAACAGACATTAGGATGATTTTGCTTGACAAAAGGCTATATATATATAACGAAAACAAAGACATTTCATGTAAAAACTAATGCTTAGCAGCAGCCATGGGCGCCCCCATGTGGTCAAAATGGTACATTCGACTATGAGGTTCATAGTCGACTACGGTTCTCCGAATCGAATCGTCGAATCAGCGAATATTGCAGCTCACCCCTAGTTTCTACTTTAAACCACTTCATGAATTTAAGTAGAAAAAAAAGGTTTATATCTAAGTAACTTTTAAGGAATAGATAGCATATGGTGGACCACGTCTGGTTAAGCCACTGCAGGGATGATGGGGGTGCTGGCCCTCATAATAAGAACACATCTCGTACACATCCATTCATTCATTATCTTCCGCTTTATCCTCTATTAGGGTCGCGGGGGGGGGGGGTTCCCCATGCCCATCCAGGGGAGAACGTTTCGGGCGCTGGGCAGATAGACCCAGGATAGGGCGCCAATCTATCACTAGGCACACACTCACGCACGCATACACACTCTATATGGGGCAATTTGGAGAACTCAATTGACTTGTTCCATGTTTTTGACTGTGGGAGGAAACCGGAGAACCCGGAGGAAACCCACGCGGACACGGGCAGAACATGGAAACTCCGCCCAGATGGGGATTCGAACCGGGAATCCCTAGCGCTGAGAGGAGAACTTGCTAAACCACTCGTACACATTTGACAGATAAATAGCAGCGCCATCTACATATCAGCCTTAAAGAGTCAAAGAAAATGACAGTCTAGTAGCCGTCGTTTTGTCTACAGGTCCAGAATAAAGACGGCGAATTCATCTCTGCGCCCCCGATCCCCGGAACCGTGCTGATCAACATCGCGGACTTGATGCAGAGGTGGACCAGTGATATATTCACATCTGCTGTAAGGACGGGTTCTCATTCGAAACAAAAGCCTCATTATATTTAATACAAAATTAATTTGATATATTTAACGACTTAACGTTTGAACTTCAGACCCACAGGGTTTGCTGCCTCCAGCAGGTGACCGAAGTAAACGGCAGTCCATGGCCTTTTTCGTGCAACCGGATAATGACGCCATCATCACCTGTGTGGACGGATCAAATAAATACCCTCCAGTAAATTCAGTGGATTACCTCATGTCAAGATTTAAGGACACGTATGGTTCGAAATAAAGGAAAGTTTTGTTTACATTTTGCTTGGGCATCTGTTTTTAAATAAGGGGGTTGGAGGGTTCCACCTCACTCTATATCTCTTAGCGCTAATTAACTTGGTCTTTAACGCTGAGACATTCAGTGTTTTTAAGAGACAACACAAGACAAATCCATTTCCAAAGCAATTGCTACAAGCAAAAAAAAAAAAAAAGAAAAGGGATGTTCTGGATGGCGGCACGGTGGCTTAGTGGTCGGCACGTTCGCCTCTCAGCGCTGGGTGGAGTTTCCATGTTCTCCCCGTGTCCGCGTGGGTTTCCTCCGGGTTCTCCGGTTTCCTCCCACAGTCCAAAAAACATGGATCGAAGTTAATTGAGTTCTCCAAATTGCCCCATATAGAGTGTGTCTGTGTGAGTGAGTGTGTGTCCAGCGATCGATTGGTGTCCTGTCCTGGGTCTATCTGCCCAGCGCCTGAAACGTTCTCCCCTGGATGGGCATGGGGAACCCCCCTGCGACCCTAATATAGGATAAAGCGGAAGATAATGGATGGGTGGATGGATGTTCTAGACTTGGAACCAGATATTTAAATGATCATTGATCACACTGTATGATTAGCACTTAAATTACCAACCTGTGTTGCTTTCCCACTTGTAGATCTACTAAATTTAATTTAAGGTTTGCACTCTATAGGTCATCGGTGATGATGTTTACAATATGCACCGCATGTTTGCATTAACACTGCTATTTCTTTTACAAATCTAACCTTGAGTTAATTTAAGAACTTTGTTATTAATGTCTATAAATAGTTAAATTAAATTATTGGCTGACCTGAATGGACTGAACAACCAGGTGTTTCCATCAATGGATCTGGAATTCGATTCGTAGGCTAATACTTTACAGGTGGCCCAAAATACACCATGTTCCTCAGAGCCTGGGCATCTGCGTCAATTAATCCTTTAAAAGTGGTGAATAAGTGAAGTATTTATACAGTTAAGATAAAATCATAAACCTAGTTTTCTTGTTACGTCACTAAAGAAGAGGTTCCTTCACCTTCACTCACAGCAACATCAGAAACGATACTCTGATATGTACTTTTTAACAACCCGATTGGCGGCACAGTAACAAAAGAAATTTTACTATCTGTAAAACATTGAAAAAAATGCAATTAGTTATGTCTTACCTGCAACCGAGAACAAACGTCCCAACAGCATCACGGAGTCCGTGACTGAGCAGTGAACATCACAGGTCCTCTTTAAATCACCTTTAAATCACATTACTCTGAATAAATCATCAACCTTCACATGAGAAAAATGCAAATATAAACATAAAGACACACGGAAGATAAATCACAGACATACAGATGAAACAAAAAGACAAAAGTCCTATTCATCTCCTGAGGTCTCTTCAATAAGGACATTGTTGTTCCTAATTGCGATGCCATCGTGTAAGCGGACGAGTACAAAAAAAATAAAAATATGGAACAATGCAAATAAAGAAGTTTGTGATCTATGAAACAGTTTAAAAAAAAAGGGATAAGGAACAAGCAACTGGGTTCAAGACCACGAAGATTGAACACGTCCAAATAAAAAAAAAAGTCAAATATGGTTCATGGTAGGCGCACGGTGGCTTAGTGGTTTAGCATGTTCGCCTCTCAGCGCTAGGGATTCCCGGTTCGAATCCCCATCTGGGTGGAGTTTCCATGTCCTCCCCGTGTCCGCGTGGGTTTCCTCCGGGTTCTCCGGTTTCCTCCCACAGTCCAAAAACATGGATAAAGTCAATGGAGTTCTCCAAATTGCCCCATATAGAGTGTGTCTGTGTGAGTGAGTGTGTGCCCAGCGATAGATTGGCGTCCTGTCCTGGGTGTATCTGCCCAGCGCCCGAGACGTTCTCCCCTGGATGGGCATGGGGAACCCCACCGACCCTAATAGAGGATAAAGCGGAAGATAATGAATGAATGGTTCGCGGTAGGCGGCACGGTGGCTTAGTGGTTTAGCATGTTCGCCTCAGCGCTAGGGATTCCTGGTTCGAATCCCCATCTGGGTGGAGTTTCCATGTTCTCCCCGTGTCCGCGTGGGTTTCCTCCAGGTTCTCCGGTTTCTTCCCACAGTCCAAAAACATGGATCAAGTCAATTGAGTTCTCCAAATTGCCCCATATAGAGTGTGTCTGTGTGAGTGAGTGTGTGCCCAACGATGGATTGGCACCCTGTCCTGGATGTATCTGCCCGGCGCCCGAGACGTTCTCCCCTGGATGGGCATGGGGAACTCTAACGCGACCCTAATAGAGGATAAAGCGGAAGATAATGAATGAATGAATGAATGAATGAATGGTTCGCGGTAAATACAAATGACAAAACTACTGCAAAATGCGCTTTATAAACTTGTTCAACTGAATATCCATTCATTATCTCCCACTTTATCCTCTGTTAGGGTCGCGGTGGGGTTCCCCATGCCCATCCAGGGGAGAACATCTCGGGCGCTGGGCAGATACACCCAGGACAGGACGCCAATCCATCGCTGGGCACACACTCACTCACACTCTATATGGGGCAATTTTGAGAATTCAATTGACTTGATCCATGTTTTTGGACTGTGGGAGGAAACCGGAGAACCCGGAGGAAACCCACGCGGACACGGGGAGAACATGGAAACCCAGATGGGGATTCGAACCAGGAGAACATGCTAAACCACTAAGCCACCGTGCCGCCTTCAACTGAATAAAACTCCAGAAATAAACTAATTTGTATGCAAACATTATTTAAATTTATAAATGCACTACATTGTGTATTCCACATCTCTTTTTTTTAAGTTAGGGCCCAAGCTTGTTGTCAGAGGGGCGCTGGGCGGGTAAGTGCGTCAGCCCCGATTTGAAACCTGTTTTTAATACAGTGTACGGAAGACAAAAAAAAAAAAAAAACAAAAAAAAACAAAAAGCCAAATGTAAACTTTACTTGTAAAACAAGCTGTTTATTCCATAAATCAAGGCAATCACTCGTTCTCATGGAAAAATCATGACATCATAAAGGGTTCCAACTCACGATCAGGAAAGAGAAACGTTCTCGTCACATCGATTCGGTTCATCAAGGTTCAGCGTTCATCAAATTTTGGGAGATTTTTTAATATCGGTTGGGGGGAGGGGAGGGGAGGGGAGGGGGGGGTCCTGTGTGTTTGTAGTGGTCGCTCATCTGTTCAGTGTTAAAGTCTCGTCATTAGACCAAACCCAGACAATTATATGAACTCTGCTACACCTATTGCACCCATGTTTCTGCGCACACACACACACACACACACACACACACACACACACACACACACACAAGCAGACACACCGTCACTTTTCACTCTCACACACACATACAGACATACATTTTAATACCTGTCCACTCGCACGAACGCAAAGAATTACAGTTTATACAATAAAAAAAAAATTCAAATTAGTGCTAAATCCACAAACAATGAGTCAGTAATTAAAAAAAACTAAACAAAAAAAAGACGAGTAAAGTAAAGAATATGGACATCTCTCTTCAGCAGATTTGTGTTTTGAAGCCTTTGAGTCCACGTCCCATGTCCAGTTTCGATCAGTGTACCCAGGTCCAGTTAAGAAGTCTTTATGAAAGGGCGTGCTGAGCAGTTTGGTTTTAATGCTGGAGACCGAAAGGTGACGAGGATTTTATAAATTAAATGCAGGAGACTGTACAGTGGTATCGAGGTCTGGGTCATGTGTGTGTGTGTGTGTGTGTGTGGTGTCGGGTGGTGGCTCGTGGTGCTCAGTATGTGGTACTTGGGGTCTCGCTGGCGGAACTAAACAGAAGGTCTGCTTTTGAGTTGATGAAGTACGTCACGACCAGAGAAACTAATAAAACGGCTATGCCCACTCCAAGTGTCAGCATCTGTAGGACAGTAAGCACATGTCACACGTTAATCACAGATCGGGCTACAAAATGGCTCCGTCGTGAAGAACCGCACAGCTGCTTTGGGTACTCACTCCAAATCAAACTAAAAATAACTGTGCAGTAAATGTATCATCGATGGTGCAATACATTTCAATCATCTGTATGTAATAACTGTAATGACTGTCTGCTGCTTAATCAGACACCATATGTGCAATATTTGATTCATTTTATTGCTGTAGGACTGTAAATATATCGGTGGCTTAGTGGTAGGGATTCCCGGTTCGAATCCCCATCTGGGTGGAGTTTCCATGTTCTCCCCGTGTCTGCGTGGGTTTCCTCCGGGTTCTCCGGGTTCCTCCCACAGTCCAAAAACATGGATCAAGTCAATTGAGTTCTCCAAATTGCCCCATATAGAGTGTGTCTGTGAGTGAGTGTGTGCCCAGCGATGGATTGGCGCCCTGTCCTGGGTCTATCTGCCCGGCGCCCGAGACGTTCTTCCCTGGATGGGCATGGGGAACCCCACCGCGACCCTAATAGAGGATAAAGCGGGAGACAATGAATGAATGAATGAATGTAAATATATAGCTTCTACCCAACCGCTGTTCGGGCACTAAATGGTGCATTGTAAAATTTTTAATTTTTTTTATTTTACATTCATAAAAATTCACTCAGTTCTGTACATTTTTGAACACGAAATATAAAAATATAAATACATTCACTCAGGTTGTACAGTTTTATACACTCTCGTAAATAAATTATTTTTTCTTTCAAATTTTTTGTGAATTGTAAATCATAGTGCTATCTTTAAATCTCTTTATTTGTGTAAATTTAAGTATGTGACACCGAAAGTATGGCACCTTAATTTTGTTATACCTGGTATAATGACAATAAAGATATTCTGAAATAACTGAAAATTAGAAAATTAGGTTTTTATCTTGTGTATATAGAATTCTAACTATTTAAAATTTTTCCTAGTTTAAATCTTTTCTAATGACTGGATACCTTTTCACCCTCCTCTGAATCTGCTGCTGAGAATGTGAATGTGCGACAAATAAAGGTTTATCTTATCTTAACTTATTTTATCTTATTATCAGCTGAAAAGGTCTGGATTATTCTAAACACACTGTAATAAGGAAACCCTGCAGGGCAGAGGCTATTATATCCCCATTACAGGGCAATAAGATGAGTGTCAGTGCAGAATAACATCCGCCACCTAAATCATACCTTCCCAGACAGTGTTAAATGTGTGTATGTAATTCATTCATTCATTCATTATCTTCCACTTTATCCTATATTGGGGGGGGGGGGGTTTTCCCCATGCCCATCCAGGGCAGAACGTTTCGGGCGCTGGGCAGACACACCCAGGACAGGGCGCCAATCCATCGCTGAGCACACACTTAGTCACACAGACACGTACGCATACACACTCTATATGGGGCAATTTGGAGAACTCAATTGACCTTGATCCATGTTTTTGGACTGTGGGAGGAAAACGGAGAACCCGGAGGAAACCCACGCGGACACGGGGAGAACATGGAAACTCCACCCAGATGGGGATTCAAACCGGGAATTCCTAGTGCTGAGAGGAGAACATGCTAACCACTAAGCCACCGTGCCCAGTAATTTATATATAAATTTATATTTATATATGTATATATATTTACATTTATAAATTTATATATATATATATAAATATAAAACATGCACACACTGCAAAAAAGGATTATTAAATCATGATTAAATGCTCAGACGGATTTGTCCCGTTTCTTCACATGATTGACGAATTGATGTCTTTACCTCTAACTGTGGATTTGCGATGAGAAAGATCCGTGCCTTGGTTGTCTTCCACCGGGACTCGGTCCACGTGGAGTACTCTTTGGAATCGTACTCCTTCAGGTCGAAAGCGGGGGATCGTGCGTTGGAACTGTGAACAGCAGCGCGAACACAGAACGGTTCCCCTGCCGTGTGGTTCTCGGAGGCGGGCCCGGACACCCACTCATAAGTGTACAACTGCACAACAAAGAAAACGGAAGACACATCAGTACAGCTTCTTGGTCTGCTTCAATAACTGTTTGTCCTACCATGAAAAAAAAAAAAAAAAAAAAGTACTTATATTGTGCAGATACAAAAAAAAAATAAAAAAAAAATACATACATCACATACAGACTATACACATGTTTTTAAAAAGGTTGACAAATCCATCCATTATCTTCCGTTTTATCCTCTATTGGGGGGCGGGGGGGAGGGGGGGGAGAACGTTTTGGGCACTGGGCAGATACACCCAGGACAGGACACCAATCTATCGCTGGGCACACACTCACTCACACAGACACACTCTATATGGGGCGATTTGGAGAACTCAAGTGACTTGATCCATGTTTTTTGGACTGTGGGAGGAAACCGGAGAACCCGGACGAAACCCACGCGGACAGGGGGGAGAACGTGGAAACTCCACCCAGATGGGGATCCGAACCGGGAATGCCCAGCACTGAGGGGTGAACGTGCTAAACCACCAAGGATAACAAATAATTCATTCATTCATTATCTTCCGCTTTATCCTCTATTAGGGTCGCGGTGGGGTTCCCCATGCCCATCCAGGGGAGAACGTTTCGGGCGCTGGGCAGATAGACCCAGGACAGGGCGCCAATCCATCGCTGAGCACACACTCACTCACACACACACACTCTATATGGGGCAATTTGGAGAACTCAATTGACTTGATCCATGTTTTTGGACTGTGGGAGGAAACCGGAGAATCCGGAGGAAACCCACGCAGACACAGGGAGAACATGCAAACTCCACACAGATGGGGATTCGAACCGGGAATGCCCAGCACTAACGAACGTGCTAAACCACTAAGGATACAAATAATTATTAAAATAATTACCAAATAATAAACCTCACCACCATGTGACCTCACCACTGTAAACGTTCCACTATTTGTTGAATATGAATTAATTACGAGGTCCAATGCGACTTCGTTAAGGTAAAAGTCATGTGCAGACTCTGATTCAGGCTTAACGAGAAACACGAAACTGCTTCTAATGAACAAATATGCCGACAATGCCGCCACCTTCAGTCAAACCCACGTCAGGAATGTGAACTGAAGTGACATCCTGGACATAACATTCATTCTTGGTTGACGTGGTGAAGTGGAAGGTGCCTCTGTTGTGGAACCAGAAGACGAAGGACAAACACTTACGTCTTTACTCTCACCAGGGACGTCCTTAGGGCTCTGGCACTGAGTCTTGTTAAGGCCTGTGACCGTTCCGGTCATGTTGGCTAAAACAAACTTGACAAATGTGGTCACCACATTCCAGTTGTTAAGAGTCTCCATCACGCCAACATAGTACTTCGTAGGTGTCGCCCCTGTGAAGCGCAAAGGCAGCAGTTTAGAGTTTTTGGTAAAATGTTAAAACGCAGGGCAGTTAGAAGAACTGGAAGACTGGAAGGTGAAGGACTCAACGCAAAATGGAGGTGCGCCCGGTTACGGCGTCGGGGGGCAGAAGGGAACGGAACCAGCTGTTGTTGGTTTGCATAGTAAAACTATAGAGCAACTTGGCCATCTGAAGGAAAGAAGAGGAGGAGAGAAAGAAAATAAATAAAATAAAGCTCCGATCTCAAAGCCCTGACGTGATCATGTGAGGTAGTCATGCAAAACCATGTGACTCACTGTTTTCACATCAACAGTGATGTTACTGAGATACCGCTCTTCCCCTCCAGCCTGCTTATAGAGAGAGCGAGCCACCAGGGTGGCCACTTCGGTCAGAGTCTGTAAAGAAGGCGTGAGACATGCAGGCAAATCCATTAGATTATTATTATTGTTATTATTATTGTTATTATTATTGTTATTAAGAAATCGCTGTTGGTTTTGGTGGATAATGAAATGATGTTAATGATGTTACTTTAGCAGCCTCGGTCTCATACTCCAGCTGCTCCTCCGGGGTGAGGTCAGGAGGGTAGGTGACATTAAGGTATTCCGCATCGTCGTACAGACTCTCATAGTACCTGCATGAGGTAAAGATAGAAAATAAGATGATAATTCGTCATTAGATCCCGTATGATGAAATTGGCAGCAGAAGGGAGACAATATGGCAATTATACATCCTTCCATTATCTTCTGCTTTATCCTCTATTAGGGTCTGGGGGGGGGGGGGGGGGGGGGGGGGGGGGGGGGTGGGGGGGGGGGGGGGGGGGGTGGGTGGGGGGGGGGGGGGGGGGGGGGGGGGGGGGGGGGGGGGGGGGGGAGGGGGGGGGGGGGGGGGGGGGAACGTCATCCAGGGGAGAACGTCTCGGGCACTGGGCAGACACACCCAGGACAGGGCGCCAATCTATCGCTGGGCACACACTCACTCACACTATATGGGGCAATTTGGAGAACTCCATTGACCTGATCCATGTTTTTGGACTGTGGGAGGAAACTGGAGAACCCGGAGGAAACCCACTTGCACACGGGGAGAACATGGAAACTCCACCCAGATTGGGATTCGAACCGGGAATCCCTAGTGCTGAGAGGAGAACATGCTAACCCACTAAGAATATGGCATTTATTCATTCATTCATTATCTCCCACTTTATCCTCTATTAGGGTCGGGGGGGGGGGGGGGGGTTCCCCATGCCCATCCAGGGGAGAACGTCTCGGGCGCTGGGCAGATACACCCAGGACAGGGTGCCAATCCATCGCTGGGCACACTCACTCACACAGACACACTCTATATGGGGCAATTTTTTTTGAGAATTCAATTGACTTGATCCATGTTTTTGGACTGTGAGAGGAAACCGGAGAACCCGGAGGAAACCCATGCGGTCTCGGGGAGAACATGGAAACTCCACCCAGATGGGGATTCGAACTGGGAATCCCTAGTGCTGAGAGGAGAACATGCTAAACCACTAAGAATATGGCATTTAGTAAAATGAAAATACTCTGTTTGGCCAAAAAAAAGGTCTTGCACACAAATATTTGGTTGGACCAGCTTTTGCTTTCACTATGGCATCGATTCCACAGTGTGCAATGTCAACATTTATTTCTGTCCAGAGCTGCATTCCTTCTTTCCCCCAAAAATCCTTTATTGATGGAGATTTGAAGCTCTGCAAAAAGTCTCCTCCAGCACATCCAACAGATTCTCAATGGGGTTCAGGTTTGGACTCCTGTGGTGGACGATCCATGTGAGAGAATGAGGTCTCATGCTCCCTCAACCACTCTCTCACAATTTAAGCTCAATGGATCCTCGCATTGTGGTCTTGGAATATTTCCATACTCCAATGGAGGGGGGGGGGCGCACTGGGCAGATACACCCAGGACAGGACGCCAATCCATCGCTGGGCACACACTCACTCACTCACACACACACACTCTATATGGGGCAATTTGGAGAACTCAATTGACCTGATCCATGTTTTTGGACTGTGGGAGGAAACCGGAGAACCCGGAGGAAACCCACTTGGAGACGGGGAGAACATGGAAACTCCACCCAGATGGGGATTTGAACTGGGAATCCCTAGTGCTGAGAGGAGAACATGCTAAAGAGCAGGAACATTTAACCCACACTTGGTTGCCAGACCTCTTACCGGTTGATGAATGAGGACTCGTGGTCAGCGAGCACCAGGCCTGGGATGGGTCTGGCCCTCAGGAAACGCTGGAACGAGGCCGGGGGTAAGGGCTGCGTGACCCTCGGCTCATCCAGCGTGAGATTCAGAGTGGAGGCCGCAGATTTGATTTTATCGATAAGCGCCAGAACCTGAAGAAGAAAAAGGGATTTAAAGGTGAGAATGTGAAACTAGCATTTCCACCGGAGAACCCGAGTAAAGAACGCGCATCAGGCCTCGGCTCTGCCGCCTACCTCTTCATTCACCGACGAGTTTTTTCGAGAGACGGGATCCGAATGCATCCACAGACTCGGTCCTCTCCGCAGCCCGACCTTCATTAAAACAATTCAACTCATTACCAAGTCTGTTGTTTTTAACACCGATTAACATAATTAATCCCCGGTTCCAATCCCAATCCGGGTGGAGTTTCCATGTTCTCCCTGTGTCCGCGTGGGTTTCCTCCGGGTTCTCCGGTTTCCTCCCACAGTCCAAAAACATGGATCAAGGTCAATTAAATTCTCCAAATTTCCCTAAAAAAGCACAGTGGTTTAGTGGTTTAGCATGTTCTCCTCTCAGCGTTAGGCATTCCCAGTTCGAATCCCCATCCGGGTGGAGTTTCCATGTTCTCCCCGTGGGTTTCCTCCGGGTTCTCCGGTTTCATCCCACAGTCCAAAAACATGGATGAAGTTCAATTAAATTCTCCAAATTGCCCCAAGAATCACAGTGGCTTAGTGGTTTAGCATGTTCTCCTCTCAGGGTTAGGGATTCCCAGTTCGAATCCCCATCCGGGTGGAGTTTCCATGTTCTCCCCGTGTCCGCGTGGGTTTCCTCCGGGTTCTCTGGTTTCCTCCCACAGTCCAAAAACATGGATGAAGTTCAATTAAATTCTCCAAATTGCCCCAAGGCAGCACGGTGGCTTAGTGGTTTAGCATGTTCTCCTCTCAGCGTTAGGGATTCCCTGTTCGAATCCCCATCTGGGTGGAGTTTCCATGTTCTCCCCGTGTCCGCGTGGGTTTCCTCCGGGTTCTCCGGTTTCCTCCCACAGTCCAAAAAACATGGATCAAGATCAACTGAATTCTACAAATTGCCCCATATAGAGTGTGTCTGTGTGAGTGAGTGTGTGCCCAGCGATAGATTAGCGTCCTGTCCTGGGTCTATCTGCCCAGCGCCCGAGACGTTCTACACTGGATGGGCATGGGGAACCCCCCCCCGTGACCCTAATATAAGATAAAGCGGAAGATAATGGATGGATGGAAATTGCCCCATATAGAGTGTGTCTGTGTGAGTGAGTGTGTGCCCAGCGACAGATTGCCCCCCTGTCCTGGGTGCATATGCCCAGCGCCCGGAACGTTCTCCCCTGGATGGGCATGGGGAACCCCCCCGCAACCCTAATGGAGGATAAAGCAGAAGATAATGGATGGATGGCTGGATGAACATAACTATTCAAACATGCACAACACACCTGACCGATCTCCAGCAGCGAGTGCACGTTGTCCAAATCGAACGCAAATTCATTGTTCTGCATATCGTAGACCATTCTGGAGCTGCCAATGTAATCGAAGGCTTCCTGAGAGACGGAAGACGTAGGATTTATAAAAATAAATACATTAATAAATAAAATCAATAAATAAATTTAAATAAAAAAAAAAGGATAATATGACAAAGATTTACCCCCTGAAAAAACACGAGGAAGATATTACGAGGAGGTGGAGCCAACTGAGTGACCGGGTACAGAGCCTGCGCCGCGGCCAGTAGGGTCACGATGCCGGAGACGGTTCCCTCCGCCGCCGGCGCAATGTCGTAGAAGAACGACCGTCCGTCCAGCTGTGTGTGGAAGATGGGGAGCGTGAAGGTCATATTCATTCATTCATTCATTATCTCCCGCTTTATCCTCTATTAGGGTCGCGGTGGGGTTCCCCATGCCCATCCAGGGGAGAACATTTCGGGCGCTGGGCAGATACACCCAGGACAGGGCGCCAATCCATCGCTGGGCACACACACACACACACACACAGACACACTCTATATGGGGCAATTTTTTGAGAATTCAATTGACTTGATCCATGTTTTTGGACTGTGGGAGGAAACCGGAGAACCCGGAGGAAACCCACGCGGACACGGGGAGAACATGGAAACTCCACCCAGATGGGGATTCGAACCGGGAATCCCTAGCGCTGAGAGGAGAACGTGCTAAACCACTAAGCCACCATGCCACCGGTTCGAATCCCAATCTGGATGGAGGTTCCATGTTCTCCCCGTGTCGGCGTGGATTTCCTCCGGGTTCTCCGGTTTCCTCCCACAGTCCAAAAAACATGGATCAAGTCAATTGGGTTCTCCAAATTGCCCCATATAGAGTGTGTGTGTGAGTGAGTGAGTGTGTGTCCAGCGATAGATTGGCATCCTGTCCTGGGTGTATCTGCCCAGCGCCCGAAACGTTCTCCCCTGGATGGGCATGGGGAACCCCCCCCCCCCACAAGAGGAGAAAGCGGAAGGTGACTATTATAGAATAAACATTTACCACATTTAAAACCTCAGATACCCCTTAAAAGCATTCTATTATTTTGCTTTATTATTGTAATTTTTGGGGCGGCACGGTGGCTTTGTGGTTTAGCACGTTCTCCTCTCAGCGCTGGGGATTCCCGGTTCGAATCCCCATCTGGGTGGAGTTTCCATGTTCTCCCCGTGTCCGTGTGGGTTTCCTCCAGGTTCTCCGGTTTCCTCCCACAGTCCAAAAACATGGATCAAGGTCAACTGAATTCTCCAAATTGCCCCATATAGTGTGTCTGTGTGAGTGAGTGTGTGCCCAGTGGTAGATTGGCGCCCTGTCCTGGGTCTATCTGCCCAGCGCCTGAAACGTTCTTCCCTGGATGGGCATGGGGAACCCCCCCACCGCGACCCTAATAGAGGATAAAGCGGAAGATAATGAATGAATGATCATTTTTGTGTGCATTCATTTGGGAGAGAAACGGTCGTCACAACTACTATAATCCTTTACAAACGAGAATTAACACAAAAAAATACAATTCTTGATATCAGTTACCACGACGACTACACCCGTGCACAACAACATGAAGGAATCCATGCTCCAGTGTTTCAGGTCGACGCTTCATTTAAAAGAAATTTAAAAGAAAAAAAACAAAAATCGTACTATCGTAAAGTCCCACTCACCCGCGTAGCTGCGATGACGATGCTCTCATTCTCTTTATGGCCCTTGGCGGTAATGTTTATCGGCCGCAGAGGAGCCCACACGTTCCGGTCTTCCAGAGGATCGCACAGCTCCTCTGATGGGGGGGAAAAAACAAAAAAATAACAGTAAAAATTACAGATGAAGTCGAGGCACTCTGCTCGTTGAGAGCGTGTTCGTACCCGGGTTGATGCTGAAGCTCGTCTGCAGGTCTGTGCGTCGCATGCAGGTCACCGTGTCGGTGACGGCGTGCATATGAGAGAAGATCTGCATTGCACACAGCGGGTAATTCGGGGCGCTGCCGTTGACCGGCATGTTGTGAGCCTCATAACACTGAAGATGAGCAGAGCAGGAGAGAGAGAGAAAGAGAGAGAGAGAGAGAGAGAGAGAGAGAGAGAGAGAGAGAGAGAGAGAGAGAGGGGAGGTTATGCAAGTTATTTAAGGTTCAACTTATTTATTTCTATAGCGCATTTTTTACAACAGCACATTGTCACAAAGCAGCTTTACAGAATGAAAAGCCTTTAAACCCCCAAAGAGCGAGCCGAAGCGACAGCGGCAAGAAAAAACTCCCTGTTATGTTGTTAAACATGCCATAGCCATGCCATTTTTTATTCAATTAGATTTTAATGTAATAATACATGACGCTTACTTATTAATAGATGTGTGTGACTAAAATGATGAACGGAGGGTGCAACAGGTTCCTAATGAGTAATTGTGGTCACTAGGGGTGAGCTGCAATATTCGCTGATTCGACGATTCGATTCGGAGAACCGTAGTCGACTATGAACCTCATAGTCGAATGTACCATTTTGACCACATGGGGGCGCCCATGGCTGCTGCTAAGCATTAGTTTTTACATGAAATGTCTTTGTTTTCGTTATATATATAGCCTTTTGTCAAATAAAATCATCCTAATTTTTAGGTTTTTTTTTAGGTTTTTCCTTTGAAGTGGAAAAAAGTCCAGAACGGGGATCCCATTTACGGTGCTCTAGAAAAACAAGTAAAATATATTTTAAAAATCTTTTTTTAAAAACCACGCTTATAGCGCCATCTTGTGGTGAAATTTTAACTGATTCGACTATCAGTCGACTATAGGGAAAATCTGACGAATCAGATTCGACTATGAAAATCCTTAGTTGAATACAGCCCTAGTGGTCACATTAAAATTTGTATTTTTTTAATACAGCACATAAAGCAGCTTTACAGAATGAAAAGCCTTTAAACCCCCAAAGAGCGAGCCGAAGCGACAGCGGCAAGAAAAAACTCCCCGTTATGTTGTTAAACATGCCACAGCCATGCCATTTTTTACTCAATTAGATTTTAATGTAATAATACATGACGCTTACTTATTAATAGATGTGTTACAGAAGGTATTGTAGATAATAAATGTTATATACACTTATAGAGTATTCAGAAAATGTGGTTTTATGTTATGGTCTGTAACTAAAACAAACAACTCCATATTAAGTGACCTGCACACACACACACACACACACACAAGCATCCGCGTTCACACACAGCGTTAAAACCACTGCGTGAACAAATATCTTTTTTTAAAACACACTAGAAATAGAATAGAAAACTATTAATAGAGACATAGTCCATTATCTTCCGCTTCATCCTCAATTAGGGTCGCGGGGAAGGGGGGGGGGGGGGGGTTCCCCATGCCCATCCAGGGGAGAACGTTTCGGGCGCTGGGCAGATACACCCAGGACAGGGCGCCAATCTATCTCTGGACACACACTCACTCACACACAAAGACACACTCTATATGGGGCAATTTGGAGAATTCAGTTGATCTTGATCCATGTTTTTTTGGACTGTGGGAGGAAACCGGAGAACCCGGAGGAAACCCACGTGGACACAGGGAGGACATGGAAACTCCACCCAGATTGGGATTCGAACCGGGAATCCCTAGCGCTGAGAGGAGAACATGCTAAATCACTCAGCCAGCGTGCCTCCCGAATATGGACATAGTGACTAAAACGATGAACGGAGGGTGCAACAGGTTCCTAATGAGTATTGTGGATAATCTAAGCCTGGACCGTTGGTGTAGGTTACTGCTGTTTAACAGATGTGCAGTAATTTAGTTAATTATAATTATAGTTGGTCATTTATTGGACGCTTTTATCCAATGCGACTTACAATGTGAGCACAGGGTTCATCACAACATCCCTGGAGCAATGAGGGTTAAGGGTCTTGCTCAAGGACCCACATTGGTAACTTCAGTGGACCTGGGATTTGAACCCCCAACCTTCAGATTGATAGCCCAACACCCTAACCACTGAGCGACCGCACCCTCTATTGTGCGGTATATATTAAACACATTACAACTATTCAACCTCTAAATGTAAAGGAGTGCGATGAGAAATGTACACAAAATAATGTTGAAATGACGACTTCATTGGGCTTTATTTGGAAAATCAAACTCAGACCAACACAAAGGCAACCATCACATGGACAAGCTGGACGATGAGCGAGAACATCTCTCAATTACACTCACCTTACGGATTACTTGCGTCTGGTTGTTGTCTTTAAGCGAAAAAATCGGGAAGGGAAAGTCTTCATAGGACAAACCGTTTCCCAGCGGGTTCCACACCGTTGTGTTACACTTGGCCAGTTCGGGACCGTACTGCTCGGAATAAACACCTAACGCACGCAAGAGCAGAGCACAACAAAGGTTTCAGCGTTAAAGGGTTTTAACAAGAAAATAATAATAGAATTGTCATACATTTTAAAGGAAGTCCATTTTAAAATGAGGTTCTTTATTTTTTCTGGCACCATAGTCGTCATGTTCTTTATTTGGAACACCTGATAAGACGGTCATTAAGTGGTTCGTGCAGATTCTGGTGATCTTAGGTAACCCGAGTTAACCATAAAAACGAGATTAGTTAATAATTAAAAACTGTGACACAACTGAGAGCTGAGTGATTTTTGACAGTGGCATGACTGTTGGTGCCAGGTGGTTTAATTTCAGGGTTTTCATATTTAGATAAATAAATAAAATGCTTTATTTATCCTGAAGGGAATTTAGCAGCCAGTATCAGGTAATTAATAATAAAAAAACATCATTGTAGTAAAACTTAATATTAAATATAACAGAAAAAATTTTTGAGAATGAAGAATGTACAAACACCGAAATGGTAAATGAATATATTATGTCAACACACCGTGTGAATGGTGCAGATGTTCTAATGTGTTCATAGTACAGATAAAGTTCTTATTGATTTGTCCTTCCCCCTTCTAGTGGCCCCCAACAGCTCTTGAAACAAAGGGTCTCTTTAGAGTCAATAAAAAGTGTTTAATATTTTTTTTTTGCTGATGGTGGCACGATGGCTTAGTGGTCCACACATCCTCCTCTCAGCGCTGGGGATCCAGGTCCGAATCCCGATCTAGGTTGAGTTTGCATATTCTCCGCGTGTGTTTCCTCCCATAGTCCAAAAAGACGGATTCAAGGTACATTAAATGCTCTAAAATAGGGGTGTGGTAGCTCAGTGGTCAGGGTGTTGGGCTATCAATCTGAAGGTTGGGGGTTCAAATCCCAGGTCCCCTGAAGTTACCAATGTGGGTCCTTGAGCAAGACCCTTAACCCTCATTGCTCCAGGGATGTTGTGATGAACCCTGTGCTCGCTTTGGATAAAAGCGTCCAATAAATGACCAAATGTAAATTGTAAATTGCCCCATATAGTATGTGTATGTGGGAATGTCTATGCGAGTGCCCCATCCTGGGTGTATTTGCCCAGCGTGACCTTAAGTAGAAGATAAAGTGGAAGATAATGAATGAATCAATTAATAATTTGCTGATCTTAAGATGTTCTAACAATTGTGAGTTACACAGACCGACATGCTCGGCAGGTCTAAAGAGAGAAACATCCAAATGAGTGATTGGTGGGGCATGGTAGCTCAGTGGTTAGTGCGTTGGGCTCTCAATCTGAAGGTTGGCGGTTCAAATCCCAGGTCCACTGAAGTTACCAATGTGGGTCGTTGAGCGAGACCCTTAACCCTCATTGCTCCAGGGATGTTGTGATGAACCCTGTGCTCACCTTGTAAGTCGCTTTGGATAAAAGCGTCCAATAAATGACCAAATGTAAATGTAAATTGCCCCATATAGTATGTGTATGTGGGAATGTCTATGTGAGTGCCCCATCCTGGGTGTATTTGCCCAGCGTGACCTTAGTAGAAGATAAAGTGGAAGATAATGAATGAATCAATTAATAATTTGCTGATCTTAAGATGTTCTAACAATTGTGAGTTACACAGACCGAAATGAGTGATTGGTGGGGCGTGGCAGCTCAGTGGTTAGTGCGTTGGGCTCTCAATCTGAAGGTTGGCGGTTCAAATCCCAGGTCCACTGAAGTTACCAATGTGGGTCCTTGAGCAAGACCCTTAACCCTCATTGCTCCAGGGATGTTGTGATTAACCCCGTGCTCACCTTGGAAGTCGCTTTGGATAAAAGCGTCCAATAAATGACCAAATGTAAATATATGGTGCAGCGAAAAGCGCTTTTGGAGATTGTGGAGAGAAAACTTTCTGAATGTAAAAACCCGGGGCAGATGGGTTACAGCCGCAGAAGCCATAACTTGTTCTACAGTCCATTGGACCTGCAGACGTTCAGCCCTCAGTAAGTGTGTTTTTAAAGTCCATATATCATGATTATGAAACAGAACCTCACACACTGACCTGTGTTCTCATTGGGGCAGGACGTGTGAGGCGAGAAGCTCTGTGCTGGGGGCGCGCTGGTGTAGATCACGGCCACGCCCGCAATCCGAGACGAGTTCTTCATTCTCATCATCAGGGTTCTGTAAGAATGTTTATTAGAAACCAATCAGAGGTTTTAAGTGGGATGAAGACGTCGGTGTGTTAAAGGTTCACAGCGACAGGCACCTGGTGAAGAAGGCCGACTCCATCAGCACCATGTAAGGAGGATGAGGTCCGGTGTTAAGGATCCACTCGATGTCTCCATCTGCTTCCAGGACATGGAGAACCCCGGTGTTTCCTGATATAGACGCTGAAGAAAGGAATATCTCGTCATGTCACAAATAAAATAATTTATATATATATATATATAGTGGCGGCACTGTGGCTTAGTGGTTTGGCACGTTCGCCTCTCGCACTAGGGATTCCAGGTTCGAATCCCCATCTGGGTGGAGTCTCCATGTTCTCCCCGTGTCCGCGTGGGTTTCCTCCGGGTTCTCCGGTTTCCTCCCACAGTCCAAAAACATGGATTAAGTCAATTGAGTTCTCCAAATTGCCCCATGTAGAGTGTGTATGTGTGAGTGAGTGTGTGCCCAGCGATGGATTGGCGCCCTGTCCTGGGTGTATCTGCCCAGCGCCCGAAAACGTTCTCCCCTGGATGGGCATGAGGAACCCCCCCGCGCGACCCTAATAGAGGATAAAGCGGAAGATAATGAATGAATATATATACACATCAGATGTGGTGGCACGGTGGCTTAGTGGTTTAGCATGTTCTCCTCTCAGTGCTAGGGATTCCCGGTTCGAATCCCCATCTGGGTGGAGTTTCCATGTCCTCCCCGTGTCCGCGTGGGTTTCCTCCGGGTTCTCCGGTTTCCTCCCACAGTCCAAAAACATGGATCAAGTCAATTGAGTTCTCCAAATTGCCCCATATAGAGTGTGTCTGTGTGAGTGAGTGTGTGCCCAGTGATAGATTGCCGTCTGTATCTGCCCAGCGCCCGAGACGTTCTCCCCTGGATGGGCATGGGGAACCCCCCCCGGCCCTAATATACGATAAAGCGGAAGATAATGAATGAATGAATAAATATATATATTCACATTGTACAGTACATCTGTAGTTTGTAAATACAGTAAATCGAAGTTGTTCTGTAACGTTGCTACAGAGACACCATCATTCCCAAACCAAGTTCCATGTGTGTGTGTGTGTGTGTGTGTGTGTGTGTGTAAGTAACATACTTGGCAAAATAAATCCGATTCTGATAAACACACAGCGGCTCGTTTCAGATGCACCACATCACATCTTTATTTATTTATTTATAGCACGCCTCGGTGCGATCAGACTTACACTGACAGCCGATCTGATGAGTGGCATTGAGAAGCCGGACGCAGGGAATGGTGTCGTTGACACTGATGTAGATCTTCTGCTCCACAGAGCTACAGCTCGCATCTGAAGACGAGAGAAGCTTTGATTATCATCAAATTAATATAATTATCGCACCAGGTGGAAAATCACAGACACGGCGGCAAAGGGACCGTAACTGAGAAATGTAAACGATACATCTAATATCCATCCATTACATTCAGCTTTATCCTCTATTAGGGTCGTGGGGGGGGGTTCTCCATGCCCATCCAGGGGAGAACGTCTAGGGTGCTGGACAGATACACCCAGGACAGGACGCCAATCTATCGCTGGGCACACACTCACTCGCACAGACACACTCTATATGGGGCAATTTGGAGAACTCAATTGACTTGATCCATGTTTTTGGACTGTGGGAGGAAACCGGAGAACCCGGAGGAAATCCACACGGACACGGGGAGAACATGGAAACTCCACCCAGATGGGGATTCGAACCGGGAATCCCTAGCGCTGAGAGGAGAACATGCTAAACCACTAAGCCACCGTGCCGCCACATCTGATGTATATATATGTTCATTCATTCATTCATTCTCTTCCTCTTGATCCTCTATTAGGGTCGCGGGGGGGGGGGGGGGGGGGGGGGGTTCCCCATGCCCATCCAGGGGAGAACGTCTCGGGCGCTGGGCAGATACACCCAGGACAGGGTGCCAATCCCTCGCTGGACACACACTCACTCACACAGACACACTCTATATGGGGCAATTTGGAGAACTCAATTGACTTGATCCACGTTTTTGGACTGTGGGAGGAAACCGGAGAACCTGGAGGAAACCCACGCGGACATGAGGACATGGAAATTCCACCCAGATGGGGATTCGAACCGGGAATCCCTAGCGCTGAGAGGAGAACATGCTAAACTCTAAGCCACCGTGCCGCCCAGTAATTTATATATATAAATTTATATTTATATTCATATATTGAATTCAAGGTAAACTGAATGCCCTAAATTGCCTCATATAGCATGTGTGTGTCATTGTAAGTGAGTATGCTCAGCGGTAGGTTGGCACCCTGTCCCGGGCGTATCTGCCCAGCGCCCGAAACGTTCTCCCCTGGATGGGCATGGGGAACCCCCCCCCCCCATGACCCTAATAGAGGATGAAGCGGGAGATAATAAATGAATGAAAAATGGTGCAAGAAGGGCGGCACGGTGGCTTAGTGGTTTAGCATGTTCTCCTCTCAGCGCTAGGGTTTCCCGGTTGGAATCCCCATCTGGGTGGAGTTTCCATGTTCTCCCAGTGTCCGCGTGGGTTTCCTCCGGGTTCTCCGCTTTCCTCCCACAGTCCAAAAACATGGATCAAGGTCAATTGAGTTCTCCAAATTGCCCCACATAGAGTGTGTCTGTATGAGTGAGTGTGTGCCCAGCGATGGATTGCCCCCCTGTCCTGGGTGTATCTGCCCAGCGCCTGAGACGTTCTCCCCTGGATGGGCATGGGGAACCCCACCGCGACCCTAATAGAGGATAAAGCGGAAAATAATGAATGAATGAATTAATGTTAGAGGGTGGTGCGGTGGCTTAGTGGTTTTGGCACGTTCTCCTCTCAGCGCTGGGGATTCCATGTTCTCTTCGTGTTCGCGTGGGTTTCCTCCGGGTTCTCCGGTTTCCTCCCACAGTCCAAAAACATGGATCAAGTCAACTGAATTCTCCAAATTGCCCCATATAGAGTGTGTGTGTGTGAGTGAGTGTGTGCCCAGCGATGGATTGCCCCCCTGTCCTGGGTCTATCTGCCCAGCGCCCGAAACGTTCTCCCCTGGATGGGCATGGGGAACCCCACCGCGACCCTAATAGAGGATAAAGCGGAAGATAATGAATGAATGAATGTTCCAGACCTTTAGCATTAATCCTTTATGACCTCACAGAGGACTTTTAATTTGAAAACAAAGTTTCGATTCGCTTTTTTATTTTTATATATATATAAATAAATACGCCCTAATTATTAAATAAATCAAACCCGCGCTGCGTCGCGTTAATCCGCGAAATAAACCTTATTCCGTATTTATAGTTTAAAGATTAAGCGTCTTTACGCCGCGCTCAGCTCTGTGGAGCCTTCTGAACAATGCGCCTTTGTTTTTTTTTTTTTTTTTTTTAAACCAGCCGAATGAACCGAAAGCGCAGAATTTTGATTAAATTTTTTTTATTTTATTTATTATAATTTTTTTTAAAACATGAATCCTGAGACCGAAGCTCTGAGCTGATCGGGCGCCTCGGTTATTATTCGGCACTGAAAGGCGGATTTTGCACTTCACCTCCGCGATAAAAGCGAGCCGCCGCTCTTTAATAAAAACAACGACGCTTTAAAATAAAGACTCACGGGAGAGAAAAAGCGCAGCGATCAGAAAGTGCAGCGGAATCGAGGGGAACAGCTCCATCTTCCTGCTGTTCCTCCGCTCATAGTAAACCGGGGGGGGGGGGGGGGGGATCTGCTTCCGCTCTGCCGTCACGCCGTGTTCTGACGCTGTTTAACAGTGTGACCGCACGGGGGCGCTGCTTCGACACGAATGACCGGAACAACAACAACAACAACAACAACAACAACAACGGTTCCCGGTTCGAATCCCCATCTGGGTGGAGTTTCCATGTCCTCCCCGTGTCCGCGTGGGCTTCCTCCGGGTTCTCCGGGTTCCTCCCACAGCCCAAAAACATGGATCATGTCAATTGAGTTCCCCAAATTGCCCCATATAGAGTGTGTCTGTGTATGTGAGTGAGAGTGAGTGTGTGCCCAGCGATGGATTGGCGCCCTGTCCTGGGTCTATCTGCCCAGCGCCCGAAACGTTCTCCCCTGGATGGGCATGGGGAACCCCCTCGCGACCCTAATAGAGGATAAAGCGGAAGATAATGAATGAATGAATGAACTGTTAGAAGTTCAAGGTGGCACGGTGGCTTAGTGGTTTCGCATGTTCTCCTCTCAGCGCTAGGGATTCCCGGTTCGAATCCCCAACTGGGTGGAGTTTCCATGTTCTCCATGTGTCCGCGTGGGCTTCCTCCGGGTTCTCCGGTTTCCTCCCACAGTCCAAAAACATGGATCAAGTCAATTGAGTTCTCCAAATTGCCCCATATAGTGTGTGTCTGTGTGAGTGAGTGTGTGCCCGGCGATAGATTGGCGCCCTGTCCTGGGTGTATCTGCCCAGCGCCCGAGACGTTCTCCCCTGGATGGGCATGGGGAACCCCACTGCGACCCTGGTAGAGGATAAAGCGGGAGATAATGAATGAATGAACTGTTAGATGTTCAAGGAGGCACGGTGGCTTAGTGGTTTAGCACGTTCTCCTCTCAGCGCTAGGGATTCCCGGTTCGAATCCCCAACTGGGTGGAGTTTCCATGTTCTCCCTGTGTTCGCGTGGGTTTCCTCCGGGTTCTCCGCTTTCCTCCCACAGTCCAAAAACATGGATCAAGTCAATTGAGTTCTCCAAATTGCCCCATATAGAGTGTGTCTGTGTGAGTGAGTGTGTGCCCAGCGATGGATTGGCGCCCTGTCCTGGGTCTATCTGCCCAGCGCCCGAGACGTTCTCCCCTGGATGGGCATGGGGAACCCCACCGCGACCCTAATAGAGGATAAAGCGGGAGATAATGAATGAATAAACTGTTAGATGTTTAAGGTGGCACGGTGGCTTAGTGGTTTAGCACGTTCTCCTCTCAGCGCTAGGGGTTCCCGGTTCGAAACCCCAACTGGGTGGAGTTTCCATGTTCTCCATGTGTCCGCGTGGGCTTCCTCCGGGTTCTCCGGTTTCCTCCCACAGTCCAAAAACATGGATCAAGTCAATTGAGTTCTCCAAATTGCCCCATATAGTGTGTGTCTGTGTGAGTGAGTGTGTGCCCGGCGATAGATTGGCGTCCTGTCCTGGGTGTATCTGCCCAGCGCCTGAAACGTTCTCCCCTGGATGGGCATTTCCTTTAAGATAATAGATTTAAAAAGCTTTGGGCTGTTGGTCTGCATTTGAAAGACCAAATAGATTTTATTTTTGTTAAAAAGCAATAAAAACAACACTTTTTTTCCCCCTATAACGACTTATAATAATGACTGACTATCTCAAAACAACTACTTGTTGTAGTTGTTATATTACTTCTCTGTATATCTATGTCTCTATGACTATGATTTAGTATCTTAAAATAACAATGTATTTCAAAATAATAAGATAGCAATTTACTTAATACCCTAATAAAAAATACGTATTATTTATTTAAAGAAATGCTTTTTTAATACTAATAATAATTCTAGTAAATCTGTGGATGTGCTGCAGTAATATATTAATTAGATTATATTAAATTATATTAAAGCATGTTGTCTTTACAGGAGGAACGTATCACGGAACGTATCACGTTCTGAACATAATTACCACAAAACGCGATAAAGACCATTAAAAAGAAAGATTTGTTTTTATTTACACTCTTGTATTCAATGAGAACTGTATAATGACGCAGACCTTCAGCAGAACATCATCAATGACTCAGAATAGATTTTTTTTAGATGAAAAAGCAAAATTTCCAATAACGACTAAGTGTCTTAAAATAATGACTCAGAATCTTAAAACAACCACGTGGTATCTCTAAATAACGAGTTAGTGTGTCGAAATAATAATGTAGGTATCCTAAAATAACAATGCAGTATCTCAAAAATAATAAGATAGCAATGTACTTAATAGCCTAATGACTAAAACGTGTTCTTTTTATTTAAGAAAATGATTTTTTATACTAATAATAATTCTAGTAAATCTGTGGATGTGCTGTAGTAATATATTAATTATAACAATTTTGTAATTTAGAGCTTGTTGTCTTTACAGGAGGAACGTATCACGTTCTGGACACTACTAATTACCACAAAACGCGATGAAGACCATTAAAAAGAAAGATTTGTTTTTATTTACACTCTTGTATTAAATGAGAACTGTAGAATGACGCAGACCTTCAGCAGAACATCATCACTGACTCTACAGGGGCAGAATAGATTTTTATTAGATGAAAAAGCTAAATTTCCAATAACGACTAAGTGTCTTAAAATAATTACTCGGTATCTTAAAACAACCACGTGGTATCTCTAAATAACGAGTTAGTGTGTCGAAATGATAATGTAGGTATCCTAAAATAACAATGCAGTTATGCAGTTATTATCTCAAAAATAATAAGATAGCAATGTACTTAATAGCCTAATGAAAAAAAACGTGTTTAATTTTATTTTAATTTTTATTTTATTTAAGAAAAATATGTTTTATACGTATCACGTTCTGGACACCAATTATTACCACAAAACGCGATAAAGACCATTAAAAAAAGAAAGATTTGTTTTTATTTACACTCTTGTTTTTAATGAGAACTGTAGAACGACACTGACTCTCCAGGGGCCTGTTCCAATCGCGCTGCCTCCTCACTACACTGGATTCCTTTTTTTTTTTTTTTTTTTTTTTTTTATTATTTTTATTTTTGCAATAAATGCACCACCTGCTTTGTAAAACCGTCTATTCAGCGAACACTATCGTCGGTTTGACAAAACGGCAACTATTTGCCAAATGCCATGAAAACAACGTTTGCACGAATTAGTTGTAGTTTAGTGTCCTACTCCCCGTGAGATTTGGGACACCGCCTTCCTTACGAGCCTCGACCTTTGATGGGGGGGGGGGAGTTTTTCTCCACGACTTTTTTTATGTGCTGCCACCTAGCGGCGGCTCCTTTTTTTTTTTTTTTTTTTTTTTTTTTTTTTTTTTTTTTTTTTTTTTTTTTTTTAACCGGTCCGGCCGCTCGAGCAGAACGCGAGTATGCGAGTAACGTTTCGACTGTCGAAAGTCAAAACGGCACCCTGTATCCGACCCTCCCAAAAAAAAAAAAAAAAAAAAAAAAAAAAAAAAAAATTTTTGTTTTGCAAGTGTGCCGACGATAAACGATTCGATGCGGTCGGCGTGGTCGCGTTTGTGCGGTGCTTTACGGTAACGCGGTAACGTTAGTTTCTCTTCCGTCGGACCCCAAACAAAAAGCTACCAGCGGTGGCGGCGGCGACCGACACGCGCGTCGCGGCAGAATAACAAATAAAATCGATAAACCGGTTTTCCGTAGAAAACGATAAACCGAAACACCGGCGGAGCGTAAACAAAAAGAGGAGCAGCGTGAGATGGACACCATGTCCGGCGGCGGCGGCGGCGGCGGCAGCGCGACGCTCCAGAAGCAGATCGCCTCGATCATGGACGAGCTGTCCCGAGCGGCGGTGATGGAGATCGGCAAGGTGGTGACGGACGGCGTGGTGATGCTGAAGCTGGAGATCTGCGAGCGGGAACACGAGATCGACTCGCTCAAGAGGAACCTGCAGATGGTGTCGGAGGAGCTGCGGCAGACCCGCCGGGCGCTGGTGCGCCGCTGCGTCGGCGGGGGACACGGACACGGACACGGACGCGTCTTTAAAGGTAACGCCTGAGGACCGAGGGACGGCAGGTCTGCCACGTTGTACAGACACGGGGCAAACAGGGGCCCTTTAGAGGCGAAGCTGTAAGCCAGCTCCTCGATCCTGCAACGATGGGTTCCACTTGCCATGAAGATGGACTTTGTAGTTCCACCATGACAGTTTGTAGTCCATCTGTGTGTTGGTCATTTAGCAGACACTTTTATCCAAAGTGACTTACAAGGGCAGGGGTCACTCAGTGGTCAGGGTGTTGGGCTATCAATCTGAAGGTTGTGGGTTAAAATCCCAGGTCCACTGAAGTTACCAATGTGGGTCCTTGAGCGAGACCCTTAACCCTCATTGCTCCAGGGTTGTTGTGATGAACCCTGTTCTCACTTTGTAAGTCGTTTTGGATAAAAGCGTCCAATAAACGACCCAATTTTAATTTAAATTTACAAGGTGAGCACAGGGTTCATCACAACATCCCTGGAGCAATGAGGGTTAAGGGTCTCGCTCAAATTACCCACACTGGTAACTTCAGTGGACCTGGGATTTGAACCCACAACCTTCAGATTGACAGCCCAACACCCTGACCACTGAGCTACCCCTCCCTCTATATCTATTGGGATTCGAACCAGGAATCCACAACGCTGAGAGGTGTGTGTATATATTTATATATATATATATATATATATATGGATAGATAGTACATGGTGGCTTAGTGGTTTGGCATGTTCTCCTCTCAGCGCTAGGGATTCCCGGTTCGAATCCCAATCTGGATGGACTCTCCATGTTCTCCCCCGTGTCCGCGTGGGTTTCCTCCGGGTTCTCCGGTTTCCTACCACAGTCCAAAAAACATGGATCGAGCTCAATTGAGTTCTCCGAATTGCCCCATATAGAGTGTGTCTGTGTGAGTGAGTGAGTGTGTGCCCAGCGATGGATTAGTGCCCTGTCCTGCGTATATCTGCCCAGCGCCCGAAACGTTCTCCCCTGGATCCTGGATGGGCATGGGGAACACCCATCCCCAATATATATATATATATACACACACACACACCGCATTTTCCGGACCATAAGACATAAGTATTATAAGGTTTGAATTACGGGGTCTATTTCTGTATTTGCCCCATGTATAAGGCGCACCGTACTATAAGGCGCGGTCTCAATTACAGGGTCTATTTCTGTACGGTTCTTATTCTGTACGGCAGCGTATTATAAGGCACTCGCTGAAACATACGATCTACAAGAAAAGTAAAGGATGCAGAACGCTGATTTATAATTGAAGTTTATTCTACTACTTGATAAACACACATTATTTTAATCTCTCTTCTCCCACAAATCCATCAGCGTCCTCGTCTTCTGTGTCTGAATTAAAAAGCCGGTTCTCTATCGAGCACTCCGGTGTTCCCTCTCATCGATGTCCGAGTCCGTCTCGTCTCCGGGCGGCCGTTCGGCGACGACGCCGGCTTTCGTGAAAGCTCGGACGACGGTCACGGCAGAAACCTCGGCCCAGATGTCCACGACCCATTCACAGACGGTGGTGTAACTCGCCCCGCCGCCGCCTCCCGAGTTTTAGTAAACGTGTGTTCAGCGTCTATCATCCATCGCTCCCACGCCGCCCGCGACTTTACTTTAAACGCCCCGTTTACCCCAATGTCCAGCGGTCGCTGTTCTTTATTTAATCCTCCCGGAATGACGGCGAGCTCCGGATTCATTTTCTTCACTCGGCTTTTCTGTGAGATGAGCGCGCATGGAGTCGCAGACCAGCAGGGCGGCGATGTGTGGAACAAAAAAACCACCCGTTCGCACAACAATACTTTTATAGATTTTGGAACTCAGTACACATATAAGGCGCACGTCCGATTTCTGGGAAAATTTTAGGCTTTTAGGTGCGCCATATAGTCCGGAAAATACGGTATATATATATATATACATACACACCGAATCCGTCAAAAGTTTGGACACACTGTCATTATCTTCCGCTTTATCCTCTACTAGGTTCACAGGGGGGGTTCCCCAGGCCCTTCCAGGGGAGAACGTTTCGGGCGCTGGGCAGATACACCCAGGACAGGACGCCAATCTATCTCTGATCACACACTCACTCACACAGACACACTCTATATGGGGCAATTTGTAGAACTCAATTGACTTGATCCATGTTTTTGGACTGTGGGAGGAAACCGGAGAACCCGGAGGAAACCCACGCGGACACGGGGAGAACATGGAAACTCCACCCAGATTGGGATTGGAACCTGAACCCCCAGCGCTGAGCGTTGTTATTTTTTGTGATCCGAACAGGTGCGAAAGAAAAAGGGAAGATAACGAGCCAACAGGAAAAAGAGTCCAGAACTGAGGAACCGGCCCGTACAACTGAGAAGAACCAAGCAGCGTCCGAAGTCTTCATCAAGCTCGAAAGCACGGACGACAATCCGGCGGCGGCAAGGAAAAACCGGCGCGCGAGGACCGATCCTGACCGACAGTCCTCCTCCACCGACGAAGATCAAGCGCCCCAGGTTTGGTCGTCCGAGACCGACACCGAGATCCAGGACCCCCGGTTCTATTCCGGTCAGCATTTAGCAGACCGTCCCTCCGCCACCGAGCAGGATTACGAGCCGCTGGACGGCAGAGGGGACGGCGAGGACCTGGACGACGAGGAGGAGCTCTCGGCGGACGGCCTGCGTGCGACGGCCGACGACCTGCTGAGGGGTCAAAACTGTGCCGACCTCACGCAGTCGCTGGCGTACGCCCACAACGCCCTGGCGCACCCGCCTCACGACGGCCAGGCGGACTTGGGCGCGCTCGGCCTGGTGGCGCGGGGCAGGCCGATGGTGGGGATCGGTCTGGAGAAGCGGCGCTTCGCCTGCGCCTTCTGCATCAAGAGCTTCGATCGACTCAGCCACCTGGACCGGCACCAGCGCATCCACACGGGGGAGAAGCCCTTCAGCTGCCTGCTGTGCGGACGCTCGTTCACCCAGAAGAGCAGCCTGAAGAGCCACCTAAAGACCCACCGGGGTGAGACCGGAGAGCTGTGGGCTCTCGAAAAAGCCATTCATCCATTCATTATCCTCTGCTTTATCCTCTATTAGGGTCGCGGGGGGAGGGGGGGTTCCCCATGCCCATCCAGGGGAGAACATCTCGGGCGCTGGACAGATAGACCCAGGACAGGGCGCCAATCCATCGTTGGGCACACACTCACTCACACAGACACACTCCACATGGGGCAATTTGGAGAACTCAATTGACTCGATCCATGTTTTTGGACTGTGGGAGGAAACCGGAGAACCCGGAGGAAACCCACGTGGACGCGGGGAGAACATGGAAACTCCACCCCGATGGGGATTCGAACCGGGAATCCCTAGAGCTGAGAGGAGAACGTGCTAAACCACTAAGCCACCGTGCCGCCCCTAAAAAGCCAAATAAAGTGGATAAAACCCGTTTTCTAATAGTGAGGACCCCCCACAGCACCACCACAGAGCAAGCACTGTTTGGGTGGTGGATGATTCCATTATCTTCTGCTTTATCCTCTACTAGGGTCATGGGGGGGGTTCCCCATGCCCATCCAGGGGAGAATGTTTTGGGCGCTGGGCAGATACACCCAGGACAGGACGCCAATCCATCGCTGGGCACACACTCACTCACACACACACTCTATATGGGGCAATTTGGAGAACTCAATTGACTCGATCCATGTTTTTGGACTGTGGGAGGAAACCGGAGAACCCGGAGGAAACCCACGCGGACGCGGGGAGAACATGGAAACTCCACCCAGATGGCGATTCGAACCGGGAGTCCCTAGCGCTGAGAGGAGAACGTGCTTAACCACTAAGCCAGCGTGCCGGTTAAGAAGTAGTTGAAATCTTAATGAGATATTTGTCTTTCAGGCTTCACGTCTGAATTGGAAGCGGCGTCGATGTTGCCCCACGAGAACAACCTGCTGAGCGATGAGTGGAGTTTAGCAAAACACTGCGAGGAGCAAATCGTGCACCACTTTGACCAGAACGCGGACGGCCAGGACGGCCAGGCGTCGTATCTGCTGCAGGAGACCACTCGCTTCATCAAGCCGGAGGAGGAGAACGTGCAGGGCTCGCAGGCGGAACACGACCTCTGCAGAATCAACAACTTCGCCGCTGCGAGGAGAAAGCCAGCGGCGGATCTGCACGTCAGGACCGAGGAGGAGGAGCTCGAGGAGGAGCTCGAGGAGGAGGAGGAGGAGGTGCTGGACGACTGTAGGCTCGAGGAGCCCAAGCGCTCGGACTGCGGCTCCGACTGCCTCATGGACGAGGAGGACATCGGGGTGAGCGCCTCCCAGACGGCGAGCCTCGACCCGGAGTGCCCCGAAGTCCCCGATCAGAGCTCGGCGGCCGCGTCTCGGCTCGACTCGACCCCGTGGGGCGGCGCGGGGTTCGGCGCCCGCGCCGACCAGATCCGGGTGAAGCAGGAGGAGGACGACGCCGCCATCCCGCTGGGCGACAAGGCGTCCAGGCTGAACCCGTCGTACGTGCTCCACCCTCAGGACGCCGTCGCGGAGACGCTCCGGACCGCGGAGGCCGCCGACGGCCCGGACCCGGCGGCGGGGAGGCCGCACGCGTTCGCCCGGCGCGAACGCCGATTCCTGTGCGTCCTGTGCGGCAAGAGCTTCGACCGCATGAGTCACCTGGACCGACACCAGCGCATCCACACCGGAGAGAAGCCCTACAGCTGCGGAACCTGCGGCCGGAGCTTCACCCAGAAGAGCAGCCTGAAGGGTCACATGAGGACGCACACGGACGAGCGCGCCTTCGGCTGCTCGCTCTGCGGCATCGGCTTTCCCACGCGGGCCAGCCAGTACAGGCACCAGTGCCCCGTCCAGCCTTCCTGCTGAGGTTCCCCCAGGAAAGGGGCTTTTAGAACGAGTGGTTCTTGATGGAGGAGGCATCAGCGTTCATGTACAATCATTAAAAAATAATAATAATAATAATCCCAAATTTTATAATAATCTCAGCCGGAAAAGGGTAGAGAGTTCTCTCTGGGTCAGGGATCAGATCTCGCCTCAGTTGGAGGAGTTTAAGTATCTCGGGGTCTTGTTCTCGAGTGATGGTAAGATGGAGAGTGAGATTGACAGATGGATCAGCGCGGGGTCAGCAGTGATGCGGACTCTATACTGGTCTGTTGTGGTGAAGAAGGAGCTGAGCCACAAGGCAAGGCTCTGGATTTACCAGTCGATCTACGTTCCGACCCTCACCTATGGTCATGAGCTTTGGGTAATGACCGAAAGAACAAGATCGCGAATACAAGCGGCCAAAATGGGTTTTCTCCGCAGGGTGGCAGGGCTCTCCCTTAGAGACGGGGTGAGAAGCTCGGTCATCCGGGAGAGACTCGGAGTGGAGCCGCTACTCCTCCGCATCGAAAGGAGCCAGTTGAGATGGTTGGGGCATCTGGTAAGGAGGCCTACTGGGCGCCTTCCTAGGGAGGTGTTCCAGGCAAGTCCAGCTGGAAGGAGACCCCGGGGAAGAGCCAGGACATGCTGGAGGGGTTATATCTCTCGGCTGGTCTGGGAACGCCTCGGGGTTCCCCCGGTCGAGCTGGTGGAGGTGGCTGGGGCCAGGGAGGTCTGGGTCTCCCTACTTCGGTTGCTGCCCCCGTGACCCGAACCCCGGACAAGCGGAAGATAATGGATGGATGGATCCCAAATTTAGGCGAGCTGATCATTGAGGTCTTACGAACACTGTAAAGATAAACCACACGGGCGTCTGTACAACTCATGTTCTAACTGTAGGCATGGCGCAGGAGGGTCGAGGGGTAGCGTTGGCGTCAGCAGCACTGGAGTGAAGGTCGGCCCCCCCGTTCAGTACGCGATGGGCGTCGAAAGCCGAAGAATATTTAAATGTTTTCTTGCAACTGGTTCAACGTTTATTTTTATTCAACTGGGTCCAGAACTGGGTGATATGGCAATACACATCTATAAATACTCAGCATTGGACGGATTATTAATGCGCTGACCTCAGACTTCTTATGCATCACTAAAATATGAGGCTGTAAATGACTCTATATTCAAAGACTCATTCATTCATTCATCATCTTCCGCTTTATCCTCCATTAGGGTCGCCGTGGGGCCCATCCAGGGGAGAACGTTTCGGGCGTTGGGCAGATACACCCAGGACAGGGGGGGGCAATCTATCACTGGGCACACACTCACTCACACAGACACACTCTATATGGAAGGCAATTCCTCCCACAGTCCAAAAACATGGATCAAGTCTCTCCAAATTGCCCCATATAGAGTGTGTCTGTGTGAGTGAGTGTGTGCCCAGTGATAGATTGGCGTCCTGTCCTGGGTGTATCTGCCCAGCACCCGAAATGTTCTCCACTGGATGGGCATGGGGAACCCCCCCCGTGACCCTAATAGAGGATAAAGCAGAAGATAATGAATGAATGAATAATTAACCTGCTCAGTCAGAAATATCCTAAAAAAATTTTATTTACCTGAACTGTTTTAGTCCCCGGCACGGTGGCTTAGTGGTTTAGCATGTTCTCCTCTCAGCGCTAGGGATTCCCGGTTAGAATCCCCATCTGGGTGGAGTTTCCATGTTCTCCCCGTGTCTGCGTGGGTTTCCTCCGGGTTCTCCGGTTTACTCCCACAGTCCAAAAACATGGATCAAGGTCAATTGAGTTCTCCAAATTGCCCGATATAGAGTGTGTGTGTGTGAGTGAGTGTGTGCCCAGCGATAGATTGGCGTCCTGTCCTGGGTCTATCTGCCCAGCGCCCGAAACGTTCTCCCCTGGATGGGCATGGGGAACCCCCCCCCCCCCTGTGACCTTAATAGAGGATAAAGCTGAAGATAATGAATGAATGTTTAGACCCGTTTAGGCTCAGGAGATGCTCATCTGAACTGTGATGATGATGATGATGATGATACTCAGTGGAGATAAAACAAAACACTAACAGAAATGAATTAAAAGCTGATAACGGTTCATTTAAATGAACCTGAACTGCACAAAACTGTAGTCGTATTGTCATGTCACCCAAATCTGATGACGTTCGGTCCTGCTCAGCGTTCAGTGTCAGTTATCTAACCATGAACTGTGTTTCAAAAAGATGAGGATTTCCTTGTTTTACCAAAGACCTTCTCAGAAAGTAAAGCAAAAAAACAAACGACTGATTAAACACTAACTCTGATTTAGTGCCAGCGATCTAAATTAGATGCTGTTTAGATGTTTAATTCAAACAGTCTTCTTCTCCGAATGAAATCGTATTCATAATTTGTTCATATTCAACCATCCGTTTTCTCCCTCACACCATTTCTCCAGTTTATCTAATGAACTGGGCGTCATATTTCCCTCCGACAAATGTTTCAATCTTGTTTAAATGTCTTTTGGAGGTTTGTATCCTTCCGGTTTTACCCTGACGCCGTGTGATGGAAACATCATTAACACACTCGCTGGTGATCATCTGGACTATCGGCTGCTCGATCTGCACACGAGCGCCATCGCAAATGTGTCGGGGGTTTTAAAGACTCGAGATAAAATACGGGCTGATTAATACAATATTGATCTAATGCAGGGCGGCACGGTGGCTTCGTGGTTTAGGACGTTCTCCTCTCAGCTCTAGGGATTCCCGGTTCGAATCCCCATCTGGGTGGAGTTTCCATGTTCTCCCCGTGTCCGCGTGGGTTTCCTCCGGGTTCTCCGGTTTCCTCCCACAGTCCAAAAACATGGATCAAGGTCAATTGAGTTCTCCAAATTGCCCCATATAGAGTGTGTCTGTGTGAGTGAGTGAGTGTGTGCCCAGCGATAGATTGGCGCCCTGTCCTGGATGTATCTGCCCAGCGCCCGAAACGTTCTCCCCTGGAAGGGCATTGGGAACCCCCCCCCCTCCTCAACCCTAATAGAGGATGAAGCGGAAGATAATGAATGAATGAATAATCTAATACAGTCCAACCCGATACTCTGTAGGGTTTTTCTGAAGGTTTCCACCAGGTTTTTTTTTTTTTTTTTTTTTTTCACCTGGAATTTACAAGCGATCCAATCAAATACGCCAATTGATGTTTCCAAGTTACCCATCAGCATGTCTTTTGAATTTGCGGTGGAGTCCCTGTAGAACCCGGAGCCCATGGACGCCCCAACTGGCAATTGAATGTTGTGTGGCACCATTAATACAGGACTAAATGATGTAATATCCATCCATTATCCTCCGCTTTATCCTCTATTAGGGTCGCGGGGTGGGGAGGGTTCCCCATGCCCATCCAGGGGAGAACGTCTCGGACGCTGGGCAGATAGACCCAGGACAGGGTGCCAATCTATCGCTGGACACACACTCACCCACACAAACACACTACATATGGGGCGATTTGGAGAACTCAATTGACCTTGATCCATGTTTTTGGACTGTGGGAGGAAACCGGAGAACCTGGAGGAAACCCGCGCGGACACGGGGAGAACATGGAAACTCCACCCAGATGGGGATTCGAACCGAGAATCCCCAGCGCTGAGAGGAGAACGTGCGAAACCACTAAGCCGCCGTAAATTATTTAATATAATTGTTAATTACAGTTGGTCATTTGGCAGACGCCCTGTATGAACCCCGGAGCAATTAGGATTAAGGGTCTTGCTCCGGGACCCACACCGGTAACTTTGATGGACTATGGATTTAACCCCCCAGCCTTCTGATTAATAGCCCCACATCCTAACCACCGAGCGCTCTTTAAACTCATCATTAACGCAAACGGTTGTTAATTAATCCACGACACACTAATAACACTAATAACCCAGTAAAATCACAGACAACAAAGATGAACGTTGGGTATTTTTAACTGGGTCTAATTTCCACTTTTCTTTGTTCTTTTCTTATCTTTACTGAGAACAAAAAACTATTAAAATGAATTTAGTGTTAAGTAAGAACTCAAACATCAATAACAACCCGATATCTGTACGGTGCACGTACAGAGGTCACTCATACATCTCACATACAAGTACACTGTTATTTTAACCACAGACATTCAAATTTATAATAATTATTATTATAAAAGTGTTTGACATGAAACGAATATTTATAGATAAACCTTAATAACTAAAGAAATCTTTTTTTTTTTCTTTCTGCGAGAAAGTCAATCAGCTCATGTAATTCCGTTAGCGATGGGGGGTCGTTGTCGTTGTTTTGGACTATTTTAATAACATTACGCGAGTTAGTGGTTAAAACCAATGCTTTACGTCGACAGAAACAGTTCAACATTACGCCAGTATTCCTAAAACCACTTGTGTGTGTGTGTCATTCCTGACAATAACAAATTATTCATTCATTCATTATCTCCCGCTTTATCCTCTATTAGGGTCGCGGTGGGGTTCCCCATGCCCATCCAGGGGAGAACGTCTCGGGTGCTGGGCAGATACACCCAGGACAGGGCGCCAATCCATTGCTGGGCACACACTCACTCACACAGACACACTCTATATGGGGCAATTTAAAGAACTCATTTAACTTGATCCATGTTTTTGGACTGTGGGAGGAAACCGGAGAACCCGGAGGAAACCCACACGGACACGGGGAGAACATGGAAACTCCACCCAGATCCCTAGTGCTGAGAGGAGAACATGCTAAACCACTAAGCCACCGTGCCGCCACAATAACAATTTAAATACCTTAATTAACAAACATGGGCGGCACGGTGGCTTAGTGCTTTAGCACGTTCTCCTCTCGGCACTAGGGATTCCCGGTTCGAATCCCCATCTGGGTGGAGTTTCCACGTTCTCCCCGTGTCCGCGTGGGTTTCCTCCGGGTTCTCCGGTTTCCTCCCACAGTCCAAAAACATGGATCAAGTCAATTGAATTCTCAAGATTGCCCCATATAGAGTGTGTCTGTGTGAGTGAGTGTGTGCCCAGCGATAGATTGGCGTCCTGTCCTGGGTCTATCTGCCCAGCGCCCGAGACGTTCTCCCCTGGATGGGCATGGGGAACCCCACCACGACCCTAATAGAGGATAAAGCGGGAGATAATGAATGAATGAATGAACGAACATCAATAAGCCGCCTTCTCAAAGCACTTTTAATGTCGATTGCCCCCAGTGGGGGGGCAATCTTTTTTGGCTCGTCTCTGGTACAAACTGGGCATGTGATGGTGGGATGTTGTACACTTGATGGTTAAAGCATGTTTTGTGTGTGTGTGTGTGTCGTATAAACCGTATCAAATCACAAATATCAGTCACTACGCCGACTCCACTTCTCAAGATCACGAGGGCCAATGTTCTCAGGGGGCGGGGCATCATCGCATCATCACAAGAAAATAGGATTTACATTCAAATCCCACGTAAAGTATTTTTCTGGTCCTTAATCTAGAACGTGGTTTTGAGTTCTGTCCTAATCTCATTACACTGTTCAGATGAGCATCACACCTGTAACCGTATTCATCATCATCGTCACCGAGTTTCACGAATCGTTCTATTGATTTAGCGAGCGTTTGAAAACCTTCGTCTTTGGGAGGAGTAGTGTAGGAAGGCTGACTGTAGATTAGCAGTATTTAATGACTAGTTAGGGCGCCTGGGGCGGAGATCCCGGAGCAGATGTCCCTTTGGTACTGTAATCGTAATAACTCATGCTGCATATTTGTTATCACTGGACAAATGGATTTATGCGGAGGACGAAAGGGTGTGTAATTGTCTTCTTGTTGCCTCTAATAAATCATGAGTTGCTAAAGTCTTGGAGCCGAGTTATTTCTCTGGTGGGTTGGCACGATAATCATTGTTGCCGTTTTAACGGCCACGAAATGTGCACAGGGAAATTATTTTAAAGGTTTAGACTCTTATGTACGTTCCACACTAACCAACACCGTTCCCCCCCGGTGTTAGGGCTTTAATGCACATGAAGACTTTTAAGAACTTTCTTTTCACATGTTCTAATATTTTATGGGCTGAATAGTACGTCTACAATTCAAATAACACTTTATTTATACTAATGATTAAATAAGAACGTCTACCTCGTCATCCAGCGACATTCTTTCCAAATGGAATGAATCATTAGATGTGAATTCGCTGATTTCTACAAAAAGTATATTAAAATATAATTGTAAAATATAATGACACACATATATATAAATATATATATATATATATATATATATAATATATATATATATATATATATATATATATATATATATATATATAGATTGTCATGCTTAATGAATACACTTACTCACAAAACTGAGTTTCTGTAGAGGGGGGTTCCCCATGCCCATCCAGGGGAGAACGTCTCAGGCGCTAGTCAGATACACCCAGGACAGGACGCCAATCTATGGCTGGACACACATTCACTCACACAGACACACTCTACATGGGGCAATTTGTAGAACTCAATTGACTTGATCCATGTTTTTGGACTGTGGGAGGAAACCGGAGAACCCGGAGGAAACCCACGCGGACACGGGGAGAACATGGAAACTCCACCCAGATGGGGATTCGAAACGGGAATCCCTAGAGCTGAGAGGAGAACATGCTAAACCACTAAGCCACCGTGCTGCTAGTTCTAACTAATTTATGCATTCATTCATTATCTTCCGCTTTATCCTCTGTTAGGGTCGCGGTGGGGTTCCCCATGGCCATCCAGGGGAGAATGTTTCGGGCGCCGGGCAGATACACCCAGGACAGGGCGACGATCCATCGCTGGGCACACACTCACTCACACAGACACACTCTATATGGGGCAATTTCGCTTCAGGACAGTTTGGTTTCCATTAAGTAAACGTTGCGAAATAACGGGATCGACAGCACACTCACGTGCTTTAAAAACAACTCTATGTTTCTACAACCAACAAACGAAGACCGTTATAATCTGTAATAATAAACAGGAAACGTGGCAATTAAAAACTGAACGTCTGCATTACAAATTATAATAATACATCAAAGTAAAATGTAAAGAAACAAACACTTCGTATATTACGGTAATTGGTCCTCGCGACCGATCGCATCATCAAAGTTGCCAGGTTTTATAGCTTTCACCCTTGTTCTCGGTTCGTCTGATATAACACACTGAACCTTTAAATAATAAAATCCTTACTAATCCTCTGCTATCGTTAAATCTTTGTTTTAGACTCATTTTATTACATTAAAGTCGAGGTTTATACACTTAAACACGTCATTGAGCACGAATCAGATGCACTTTTTAAATTCATTCATTCATTATCTCCTGCTTTATCCTCTATTAGGGTCGCGGTGGGGTTCCCCATGCCCATCCAGGGGAGAACATCTCGGGCGCTGGGAAGATACACCCAGGACAGGGGGCAATCTATCACTGGACACACACTCACTCACACATACACACTCTATATGGGGCAATTTGGAGAACTCAATTGACTTGATCCATGTTTTTGGACTGTGGGAGGAAACCGGAGAACCCGGAGGAAACCCACGCAGACACGGGGAGAACATGCAAACTCCACCCAGATGGAGGATTCGAACCGGGAATCCCTAGCGCTGAGAGGAGAACATGCTAAACCACTAAGCCACCATGCCGCCCTAATATATAATAATAATAATGTTCACAGCTTGTATATTTCATATTTATAATCTGTTTATAGTCTGTACATTCACATTTGCATATTCATTCATTCATTATCTCTCGCTTTATCCTCTATTAGGGTCGCGGGGGGGTTCCCCATGCCCATCCAGGGGAGAACGTTTCGGGTGCTGGGCAGATAGACCCAGGACAGGGCGCCAATCCATCGCTGGACACACACTCACTCACTCACGGAGAACTCAATTGACTTGATCCATGTTTTTGGACTGTGGGAAGAAACCGGAGAACCCGAGGACCCACGCAGACACGGGGAGAACATGAAAACAACTCCAGATGGGAACCAAACTCCACCCAGATGGGGGATTCGAACCGGGAATCACTAGCGCTGAGAGGAGAACGTGCCAACCACTAAGCCACCGTGCCACCGCCGTGCCACCGCACAATTTTCTTTAATTATTATAGATAATTGTGTGATTCTACGCTTATTCAAAGTGTTTTAATATTTTATAAACATGTTTACTGTTGGTGCTGCATTGTTGTTTAAGTTTATAAGAACGACTGTTGTTTTGTTTGTATGAAGATGACTTAAAGTATGTAAAGAAACAGATGAACTGTAATTATAAAACTGTATTATTCATTCATTCATTATCTTCCGCTTTATCCTCTATTAGTGTCGCGGTGGGGTTCTCCATGCCCATCCAGGGGAGAACGTTTCGGGCGCTGGGCAGATACACCCAGGACAGGGCGCCAATCCATCGCTGGGCACACACTCACTCACACAGACACACTCTATATGGGGCAATTTGGAGAACTCAATTGACTTGATCCATGTTTTTGTACTGTGGGAGCAAACCGGAGAACCAGGAGGAAACCCACTTGGACACGGGGGAGAACAAACAAATTATCACTTTGTAATGTATATATGTATATATCTGCTAGAGCACTTCTGGATGTATGCAAACTGCATTTCGTTGTTTATAAATGAGCAATGACAATAAAGTGGAACTCTATTCTATTCTAATTCTATTCTAGATGTAAATGTAAAGGGTCTGGCAACCCGGGCGGCAGGCTGTTCCAGGCGGAAGAGCGCTTTTGTGTTGCCGCTGAGTGGAAGCAGCTGATCTGCTGGTCAACGATCTGACCATTACATTAAAATTAATAATAAAATAAATAAATTAAATAGAATTAAATAGAATAAAGTCAGAACGAAGGGAAGCATGGCCGCGGGTTCGAACCTGGAGTCTCAGATCTCGTCGGTGATGGAGAGCCTGACCCGCGCCGCCGTGCGGGAGATCTGCAGGCTGGTGGACGGCGGCTGCGTGGAGATGCGGCTGGAGATCCGCCGGAGCCGGAGCGAGATCGAGGCGCTCAAGAGACGGATCCTGGACCTGAAGAGAGAACTGAGGAACCCGACTTCAAACGCGCCGCACCGGCACGGGGGGGGCGCGCGAGGTAGAACACAAAACGTCCGAAACAAAACGTCCGTCCATCCATTAACTTCACCTTTAATCTCTAATAGGGTCACGGGTTTCCCATGCCCATCCAGGGGAGAACGTCTCGGGCGCTGGGCAGATACACCCAGGACAGGGGGGGGCAATCTATCTCACTCACTCACACAGACACACTCTATATGGGGCAATTTGGAGAATTCACTTCACATTGATCCAGGTTTTTGGACTGTGGGAGGAAACCGGAGAACCCGGAGGAAACCCACGCAGACACGGGGAGGACATGGAAACTCCACCCAGATGGGGATTCGAACCGGGAATCCCTAACGCTGAGAGGAGAACATGCTAAACCACTAAGCCACCGTGCCACCTTGAACATCTAACAGTTTTTTCATTCATTCATTATCTCCCGCTTTATCCTCTATTAGGGTCGCGGTGGGGTTCCACATGCCCATCCAGGGGAGAACGTCTCGGGCGCTGGGCGGGTACACCCAGGACAGGGGGGCAATGTATCGCTGGGCACACACTCACTCACTCACACAGACACACTATAAATGGGGCAATTTGGAGAATTCAATTCACCTTGATCCAGGTTTTTGGACTGTGGGAGGAAACCGGTGAACCCGTAGGAAACCCACGCGGACACGGGGAGAACATGGAAACTCCATCCAGATGGGGATTCAAACCGGGAATCCCTAGTGCTGAGAGGAGAACATGCTAAACCACTAAGCCACCATGCCACATTTAACATCTAACAGTTCATTCATTATTCATTCATTATCTCCCGCTTTATCCTCTATTAGGGTCGCGGGGGGGCAGGGGGTTCCCCATGCCCATTCAGGGGAGAATGTCTCGGGCGCTGGGCGGGTACACCCAGGACAGTGGGGGCAATCTATCGCTGGGCACACACTCACTCACTCACACAGACACACTATAAATGGGGCAATTTGGAGAATTCACTTGACCTTGATCCAGGTTTTTGGACAGGGGAACCTTCCACTGGGGAACGTCTCGGGCGCTGGGCAGATAGACCCAGGACAGGGGAGCAATCTATCTCTGGGCACACACTCACTCACACAGACACACTCTATATGGAGCAATTCAGAGCATTCAGTTTACCTCGATCCATGTTGGCAGCATGGTGGCTTAGTGGTTTAGCATGTTCTCCTCTCAGCGCTAGGGATTCCCGGTTCGAATCCCCATCTGGGTGGAGTTTCCATGTTCTCCCCGTGTCCGCGTGGGTTTCCTCCGGGTTCTCCGCTTTCCTCCCACAGTCCAAAAACATGGATCAAGTCAATTGAGTTCTCTAAATTGCCCCATATAGAGTGTGTCTGTGTGAGTGAGTGTGTGCCCAGCGATGGATTGGCACCCTGTCCTGGGTGTATCTGCCCAGCGCCCGAGACGTTCTCCCCTGGATGGGCATGGGGAACCCCACCGTGACCCTAATAGAGGATAAAGCGGAAGATAATGGATGAATCCATGTTTTTGGACTGTGGGAGGAAACCGGAGAACCCAGAAAAAGTCCACCCAAACACGGGGAGGACATGGAGACTCCACCCAAATCAGGATTCGAACCCGGTTCCATGGCGAGAGGCAAATGTGCCGCCTGCTATACCCCTGTGCTGCCCTCAAAACATGTGTTTATTATAGTGTATATGTTTAATGTATGGAGGCATGGTGGCTTAGTGGTTTGGCATGTTCTCCTCTCAGCACTAGGGATTCCCGGTTCGAATCCCCATCTGGGTGGAGTTTCCATGTCCTCCCCGTGTCCGTGTGGGTTTCCTCCAGGTTCTCCGGTTTCCTCCCACAGCCCAAAAACATGGATCGAGTCAATTGAATTCTCCAAATTGCCCCCATATAGAGTGTGTCTGTGTGAGTGTGTGTGTGCCCAGTGATGGATTGGCGTCCTGTCCTGGGTGTATCTGTCCAGCGCCCGAGACGTTCTCCCCTGGATGGGCATGGGGAACCCCACCGCGACCCTAATAGAGGATAAAGCGGGAGATAATGAATGAATGAATGAATGTTTAATGTAAGCTTTCCAGACTATGACATTATTCCATTGTGTTTTTTTTTTCTATATGTTTTTAGATGACAGTTTGGAGCTTTACCCTCACGAGTCCGATCATCAGGACGGACGGGACACGAAGGCCGACCCTGCGGGACTCGCCGAAGACGCGCAACAGGATGAGCATCAGGAAAGTCAAAACTCCTTTCAGAGCTCGAGAGGTAAACAGAGACAGGGACGAGCGTCTTCGGTGTCTGAGCCAGAAGAACGTTTGAGGGACGCGCAGGTCTTCGGTAACTCGCAGATGTCTGACGGCATGACCGCCATCGCGGGACTGACCGCAGCGGTCAAAGTGGAGGGTCATCACGGTGTCCATTCGGACTGCGAGTTCGATCGCTGCCCAACGAACCAGAAGGCACACGTGGACCCGCCAGGCTGCATTACAGGTGAGGGGGACATGGCGTCCTATATTGAACTAAAGGACATCCACACAAGGACGTATGTTTTTTTTAAATCAGCTTTTTAACTTTAGCTACTTGGTTCTTCTTGTTAATAAAACATTCATTCATTCATTATCTTTCACTTTATCCTCTATTAGGGTCACAGGGGGGGGTTCCCCATGCACATCCAGGGGGGAACGTTTCGGGCGCTGGGCAGATACACCCAGGACAGGGCGCCAATCTATCGCTGGGCACACACTCACTCACAAAGACACACTCTATATGGGGCAATTTGGAGAACTCAATTGACTTGATCCATGTTTTTGGACTGTGGGACGAAACCGGAGAACCCGGAGGAAACCCACGCGGACACGGGGAGGACATGGAAACTCCACCCAGATGGGTATTCGAACCGGGAATCACTAGTGCTGAGAGGAGAACATGCTAAACCACTAAACCACCGTGCCGCGTTAATAAAACAATATAATATATATATATTCATTCATTCATTATCTTCCTCTTTATCCTCTATTAGGGTCACGGTGGGGTTCCCCATGCCCATCCAGGGGAGAACGTCTCGGGCGCTGGGCAGATACACCCAGGACAGGACGCCAATCCATCGCTGGGCACACACTCACTCACACAGACACACTCTATATGGGGCAATTTGGAGAACTCATTTGACTTGATCCATGTTTTTGGACTGTGGGACGAAACCGGAGAACCCGGAGGAAACCCACGCGGACACGGGGAGAACATGGAAACTCCACCCAGATGGGGATTTGAACCGGGAATCCCTAGCGCTGAGAGGAGAACGTGCTAAACCACTAAGCCACCGTGCCGCGTTAATAAAACAATGTAAAAAAAAAAAATATATATATATATATATATATATGTATAAAAACATTCTACACATTTACACCATTTTAAATGTTATTCTAATACAGATTTACAGAAGCATTTGAAAGTTTGGACACGCCCCCTTTCTGTCCATTTGTTGTCCATGTTTCTGTAAAGCCGGACTTTGTAGTTCTACAATTCCATTCTGTAGTCCATCTGTTTGTGTTCTACAGTACATACTGTGTACTCTGTTCTAATGGTCAGAACCCCAATAGTAGCACCACAGAGCAGGGGTTATTGGGTGGGGGCATTAGTCCTATCCCAGCAGTGTGACTGAGGTGGAGAAATGAACCTCCAGCAGCACTGCTGCACTAAACCCCCCCCCCACCACATCAGTGTCCCTGCAGAACCGACAATAAACGATCCACCACCCATATGATACCTGTTCCATTCACCTTAAATGAGCAGAACCTTACCTTTGGATGTCTTCTCTGAATATGAAATGTGGATCTGTAGATGAAACCTGCAGTTTTAGTAAAAAATGCTAATAAAGGTCTCAGTTTAAAAAAATTATAAGTGTAACCCAGGGCGGCACGGTGGCCCCACCTGGGTGGAGTTTCCATGTCCTCCAGATTGTCCTAGATTGGCGCCCTGTCCTGGGTGTATCTGCCCAGTGCCCGAGACGTTCTCCCCTGGATGGGCATGGGGAACCCGCACCCCCCCGTGACCCTAATAGAGGATAAAGCGGGAGATAATGAATGAATGAATGAATGTAACCCTCCATCAGCAGTATTGCTGGATGCAACAAGTCATTGAGTTAAATGAACACCAGCTGGTTTCTAATCATCACTGATGACTTCCTGTGACACTGAACCGATGAAACACCAATCACAGATCTCCATGGTCACATGACCCATCTTTCACGCCCTAAAATAAAATCCCACCAATGGTGTCTGTGGTCCATGTGATTGACGGTCACAGTAGCCAATAAGACCTGGATTGCATGCTGGTTCCTTAAAGTGTGTTATAAATCTGAGCAAACAGAATAAAAATCCATTCATTCATTATCTCCCGCTTTATCCTCTATTAGGGTCACGGGGGGGGGGGTTCCCCATGCCCATCCAGGGTAGAACGTTTCGGGCGCTGGGCAGATACACCCAGGACAGAGCGCCAATCTATCGCTGGGCACACACCCACCCACTTACTCACACAGACATACGCTATATGGGGCAATTTGGAGAACTCAATTCACCTTGATCCATGTTTTTGGACTGTGGGAGGAAACCGGAGAACCCGCAGGAAACCCACGTAGACACGGGGACAACATGGAAACTCCACCCAGATGGGGATTCGAACCGGGAATCCCTAGTGCTGAGAGGAGAACATGCTAAACCACTAAGCCACCGTGCCGCCCTTAAACTTATTTTATTTCTTTCATTCATTATCTCCCGCTTTATCCTCTATTAGGGTCAGGGTGGGGTTCCCCATGCCCATCCAGGGTAGAAGGTTTTGGGCGCTGGGCAGATACACCAAGGACAGGGGGGCAATCTATCGCTGGGCACACACTCACTCACACAGACACACTCTATATGGGGCAATTTGGAGAACTCAATTGACTTGATCCATGTTATTGGACTGTGGGAGGAAACCGGAGAACCCGGAGGAAACCCACGCGGACACGGGGAGAACATGGAAACTCCACCCAGATGGGGATTCGAACCGGGAATCCCTAGCGCTGAGAGGAGAACATACTAAACCACTAAGCCCCCGTGCCGCCCACAGAATAAAAATGTGATCTTTAATGTTCTGTTCTCAGGTGATGATGGTCACTTCGGCGTGGCTGAAGAGTTCCAGCTGCAGTCGCATTTCCACGGCAAGCATCTCGCTGAAGACGGACCGCGGTACGACTACGAAGCAGCCGTGGGTCACGGGAACGGGAACGGGAGCATGAGCAGCCACGAGAACCCCGGCAGGGTGTACTTCAAAACCGAGGAGGAAGAAGAGGCGCTGACGAAGATGAGCGGCGACCTGGACGCGTGCGCAGCGATGGACGGCGACGCCCTGCCGTGGCCCTGCTTAAATGTCGAGAACTTCGAGGGCGCCGGAGATGCGGGCCCCTCCGCGATGCTCCAGCAGACTCTTCACGCCTCTCGCGTCGACCCCGACGAGTTCCATCTCAGCGAAATCCTGCCCTCGCAAGCCATGGCTTACACGGGGCACGGAGCCCGAGAGGAGGGCAGAAGCAGGAGCCACGACCGGATCGGCACGGCGGCGCATCGGAGCGACTCGTCCGACCCGGCCGGGACGGCGCCGTCCGTGCGGCACCGGCTGTTCGCCTGCTCGTTCTGCCCCAAGAGCTTCCAAAGCACCACGGACCTGAAGAGGCACCAGCGCATACACACGGGCGAGAAGCCGTTCGGCTGCGCCGTGTGCGGGAAGCGCTTCTCCCTCAGGGGGAACCTCGTCACCCACGAGCGGGCGCACAGCGGGAGCAAACCCTTCACCTGCCGCCAGTGTGGGAGGGCCTTCGCTCACGGCTCCAACCTGAGAGCTCATCAGCGCATCCACACTGGAGAGAAGCCTTTCCACTGCTCCATCTGTGGCATGACGTTCGCCTGGTATTATCCTTTCAAAAGACACATCAGCATGCACTGTCTGAATGGACAAACTGCGTGAGCGCCCGTGGACTCCGAATTCACTCGGAAGCTTCTGTCAGTGTTGTCATGAGGACAGGTTTTACCCCCGAGGTACCCCGGTCTTATTATATTTACTTATTTATTTTTATTTCTTTTAATGAAAAGGGGTATTACAGAAGCTGTAGTGCAAAACGTAGGGAATCTTCCTAAGAGGGGCAACCACACACAGAAACACACTTATATCCAGGCAGATTAGCGTTTTCCATTCACTTGGCTTGGTTTTTAACTGGGGAGGTAACCGTTCTGACACGGAGAACACACGGAGAACATACAAACTCCACACAGAAAGGCCCCAGGCTTTCCTCCGTAAGAATTAGACCCAGGACCCTCTTGTTGTCCACTAAAGCGTCACGCCACCCGGGTTAATTTTAACACATTTGGTTATTTTCTTTTAAATAAAATAAAGTTTGGGAACTTTTTTCTTATTAACCATAAAATCACGCTTTACCTAAAGTACCATTTTAAAACAATTAACCTTAATAAAGAGCATCTCTAAAGTCATTTTTATAAAGTTGTGGTGGCAAAAACTCCGGTTTGGTTTTTACCTGTAACCTCGGCTTTACCGCTTGAGAAAAAGACTTAATTAAGAGATTTAATCAGAGACTCACAGTTGGGTTCAAGAAAGTTGAAGGGTTTGATGCTCCAAATGTATGTAGATTTATTACAAAGAAATTAGGGATACAAAATAAAGAATGTAATATCAGGTATAAGTCCATATAGTTCATAGCTGTAGGACATGGCGGATGGGTTCCAATAGCTGCAGGCCTTGTCCCAAGCTAAGAGCACAGCTTGCTACCTGTCCCAACCGAGGTCAATGATGGTATGGCTGCTCTGCCTTTTCCCCCCGGCCACGCCTCTCCTTTCCCAATTTATAGGGTAGCACCCATGACCTGTAGAGGGCGCACACTCAGAAAAAATAAAAAATATAAATAAATATGAACAGAATATCAAGAGCTTGTTTGTGGCTCCTACAAAAGTGTTGACTTTTAAATGGATAAAGACAGCGATTAGAACGTTAAGCGATTAGAACGTTTTTAACGCACCTCCATTCATGTGCCTGCTTTACACTTTAAACTTCAAGCTGAAATGGAAATAATGCAGATCATCGGAAACAATTAACATCCAGCAAATTACATGTATTGATTTTAATATTCTTAGCATGTTCTCCTCTCAGCGCTAGGGATTCCCGGTTCGAATCCCCATCTGGGTGGAGTTTCCATGTTCTCCCCGTGTCCGCGTGGGTTTCCTCCGGGTTCTCCGGTTTCCTCCCACAGTCCAAAAATATGGATCAAGTCAATTGAGTTCTCCAAATTGCCCCCATATAGAGTGTGGTCTGTGTGAGTGAGTGTGTGCCCAGTGATAGATTGGCACCCTGTCCTGGGTGTATCTGCCCAGCGCCCGAGACGTTCTCCCCTGGATGGGCATGGGGAACCCCACCGCGAGCCTGAATGAATGAATGAATAAAGGGAAATGTTGGGTATTAAAAAGGTTTAGAATAAATAGCAGTGAGCTCAAGCCAGGTTTGTGTGCAGTGTGTGTAGCATTGTGTAACACTTGCGCAGTTTCTTAGTGGAGCTGATGTTTAGAGGGCAATTTAAAAAGCCAGAAATCTAGGATAGAAATAGAAATTAGTACATGAAGTAAATATACATATTCCGATCTGATTTACTAAAGCTCAAGGTGTCTGAACTTTGGCCGAGGTCACACTAATAATTCTGGATTAAATCTGTTTTGTTATAAAGATAAAGCAACTCTTATCTTAGCGTTATTAACTTAAAAATGACAAAATGTGTTTTTGTTTTTTGGAAAGTGGCCTCTTTCACAGAATCTGGTAATGTTTTAGAGCTTGGTTCTGTTTCATTGGAAGAAATATGTGTTTGTGGCCAAAACCATGATATTTATGAAAATAAACTCTTTAAACAGGGGCCTAGTGGTTTTGCAGTTACTGCAAAGTTCTAAGTGGAGTTTTAAAGGGAAATGTGCCTAGGGATTCCCGGTTCGAATCCCCATCGCTGGGTGGAGTTTCCATGTTTCTCCCCGTTCCGCGTGGGTTTCCTCCGGGTTCTCCGGTTTTCTCCCACAGTCCAAAAACATGGATCAAGTCAATTGAGTTCTCCAAATTGCCCCATATAGAGTGTGCCTGTGTGAGTGAGTGTGTGCCCAGCGATGGATTGGTGTCCTGTCCTGGGTCTATCTGCCCAGCGCCTGAGACGTTCTCCCCTGGATGGGCATGGGGAACCCCACCGCGACCCTAATAGAGGATAAAGCGGAAGATAATGAATGAATGAATGAATGAACTCTTTAAACACTGCATTGTTGTATACATGTTTATTCATTTTGCATTTGAATATAGAGAGTATTATTTGCAGCAGGTTTATTGTGATTGTTGTTTAATGGCCATATTTACAACAAGCCAACAACAGAAAGAAAAAACATTAAAAAGTAAAACGTCCCATATTCTCTGATCTGAAGAACGTAAACACGAAGTGGAATGGGACTGGGACAGGTGGATGGTGCTAGCAGTCAACCAATGTTGTTAGGAGCATCGGAATATGGATAACGAATTGGAAATGCGAGACTGGAGAAAAGAAACAAAGTCACCGTGATCTCTCTCCATTCTCCCGAATCTGTCCGGTTTAGAGTCCTCACTTCAGGACATATGTCTCTGCCAAAATCCTGTCTCTGAAAATCTCTCAGCGTGTGTGTCCAGTGATGTTACACTCTGCCTTTGCTTTTCTTTGGTTTACTGAATGGAACACAACGTTTTCATATAAGGTGCTGCTTTTTGTGTAGCAGCTGCCCATGTGGCTGCATTTGTAGCGGCTGCAATTAAGTTGTCTGCAAGCACAGGTCCGAGCAAACCTGCCAACTCTGCTGTCAGACTTACAGGTGCTGTTGTGGCTGCAAAGAAACCGAGAGGTCCAAGCAGTAGTCCCATTCCAGTCCCTCCTAAAAATATTACAATATACTTAAAAATGCAAAAGTAAAATCCATTGTTGAACCACGATTTCCGGTCAGCGTTTGACCCGATTTCCCTCTCCTCCTGCTCTCTCCGCCGTTCTTCTTCGGTGATCCATGCCGCCAGTGCTTTTTTGTCTTCTTCACTTTTCTTTGTTTTCAGTTCCCTCATCTCCTCTAAAATAGTAAGGATGCATTTTTTTTCCTGCAGATTTCTTTTTAGTCGTTGCCGTCTAACAGGATTCGGATGCTGGGTTTGACATTCGTGTACCAGTTCATTTAAATGATTCATTTTGTCTTGAATTGATGTTGTAAGTTTTTCTATTTTCTGCATCTCTAACTTCAAGGCTCCATCAATTTTAGTGAGACGTTGGTCCCCAACTTTCCTGACTTCCTCTTTTGCCTTCTCAATTGCTTTATTTATTAATCCGTCATTTTTCCTTTCCATAATTTCCAGCGCTTTCTCCACTATCTGCGTGTGCTGATTGGTGAAGTGACGGTAATCATTTCTTACCATCATCTCATCCAGCTTCTGCAGGAGCAGCATCACCTGATCTTGGTTCTCTGTGTTTTTGTTGTTGAAGGCCAGAAAACATCCACCGAATCTTTCAACAACAGTCTTGATTCTTTGGTCTTGTTTTGATATAAAGTCCTCGATTGGCTGTCCTTCAAGTTCATCTGCATGGGTGAATATGATGATTGTGTGCTCACTCATGTTCTCCTCAAAAATCTTCTCAATCATACCCACAGCGTTCTGCTGCTCCTCAGTGAAGCGAGCGATCGGTATGATGAGCAGAAAGGCGTGAGGTCCTGGGGAGCACATGCCCAGACACCTTAGGACTTCCTCTTCGACTTCCTTTTGAGAGACGTTGGTATCAAACAATCCAGGAGTGTCAATCAATGCCAGGCTCCGCCCCTGAACTACTCCACATTCCTTTTGACATTGTTTAGTCACTGAGCTCATGCTTAATTCAACATTAAAACATGTTTTTCCCAAGATTGTATTTCCAGTGGCACTTTTTCCCGCTCCTGTTCTGCCCACCAGAACCAAGCGCAGCGGAGTTTCCTTCGTGGAATTGCCGGACTGAGACTGATTCATCTTTGAATTCATCTTATTTTTCTATCCCTTGTTAGAAATGTCCTGAATTTATAGATCACTCTGTGTACACCAGATCCTTTCCTGCGAAGAAATATGGTGATTATAAAAAGTGTACATGAATCAAATGAACACAAAATCCAAACACAAACATTCAAAACACAACCATTCATTTATAACATAGTTTTGGGGTGTGGTTGATCAGAGTTCCTTGGGAGACAGAGTTTAAAAAAATAATGTAAATAATTATGTAAATAGAAAACACCTGCAGCTCGTCAATGGGGCAAGTATTTCAATATAGGGCATGAGATGAAAATATGGTAACTACAATGGGTACAATGGGTACAAACCAGCTTTTCACCTAGCACATGAAAAAAAAATCTGACATGACAAAAAACTATTTGTTGAATACATAAATAATCTAGTTTCATGAAACATGAGACATATAAAGAAAATAGGATTTGTATTTCAGCAGGACACACCCATCAAAAAGCAAACCCATCAAAAAGCAAACACAGCCCATGTTCCTAACATCTTTCACAGTTGTGTTGTTGTTTGCTGTCTTGCCAAACTGACCGTAGATTTAGATTAGTAAAAGTCTGGCAGATTTACATATAATATCCAAACATTTCCAATTCTTTGCCAGAAATTTAAATTTTCTATCGGATACTATAGAAACATTTTCGATAGGATTGATGGGACAATCTAAACCAAAGGAGAAAGGAATCTGGTCATCAGAGGTTGTTTGTCTGTAAATTCATGGTCAATATGAAGTGTTTGAATCCCAGAAAAGAATTTGAAAGAAGACTGAACGTGATGGTCCGTCATTACCGTTATCTGTATAACTCTGTGTTTAATCAATTTAAAGGGGCGGGTTAGCTCAGTGGTTAGGGTGTTGGGCTGTCAATCTGAAGGTTGGGGGTTCAAATCCCAGGTCCACTGAAGTTACCAGTGTGGGTCCTTGAGCAAGACCCTTAACCCTCATTGCTCCAGGGATGTTGTGATTAACCCTGTGCTCACCTTGTAAGTCGCTTTGGATAAAAGCGTCTGCTAAATGACCCAATTATTATTAAATGACCCAATTATAAAGACATTTATTTGCACTACAATACATATGACAGGGACAGATTTGTTAAGCCTGCCCTTATGGTACACTTTCCAAAACTTTACAAACAAAGATTTTAGTCACTTTGTTTTGTCACTTTTTTCACTAAGCAAAATGCAAATATCTGATACTATGCAAAACAATTTTAATTAAATACCTGAACAATCTGGCTTCATGAAACATAGGTCTAAGCTTAAAGTAAACTGAAATACGGCAACTATTTATATAACTATATATATAACTAATATATAACTATTTTTAGATCATCTGGCCCGAAAGTTTTACACAAATGTCTGTCCTTTCTTAACATAACTCTTTTTTTTTTAAATAAATGTACCTTGCACTTTCTTCAACATATCGACAAACCTCACTCCAGGGATATGAACACAACACCAGTCACACCTGACAACCACTTCAACTGCCATGTTGTAGATATTAATTTGATCTAGTAAGTTCTGTTTAACCAGTAAAGCAGTAAGCTTTGAGAGTAAGTGAGTATGCAGTAACAATGCAAACATGGACACATCAGGTCTATGTAGGAAGCCACACTTCCACTTTAAAAGTTTCATTAATAATTAAAATCTTAAAGGTATTTGAGGTTGGATCTAATTAATTTTATGTTTGTTATTGTGATTGTATTGTGACAACACCAACTGTATTGTGTAAACAGTCAACTCTCACCTTTCCAACTTTTCCTCAGATTTATCACGTGAACTATGGAATAGCACCGGGCACTCACTGACTTCAAATGGCTTCCAATATAAGATAAGATAAGATAAGATAAGCCTTTATTTATCCCACAATGGGGATATTTACATCAGTATATAGGTCATCATTCAGGGAATTTTTTACCTTCTGCTTGAAGCCCATTGTTTATTCGGACACTAGCTATTCTCCCCTACAGCCTTTGCATTCTACAGTAAGTAGAAGGTGATGTCGAACATGTCCAATACTAATGTAGTCCAAAATAAACTACGTTTTAAATTTCTGTCTATATATTAATAGGTAATAGGTTAAAACCATTAAATGTGAACATAATAGAGCAACTGTAATAAATGTTATATATATAATCAATTAAATTATAGTACAATGGGAAACATATAAGCAAATAAAAACAAAAGCTAATTTAAGATGTGATGTTCACTTTTAAACAAGATTGTTAAATAACAAATACTGTGGCAGCAATTGTTAACAACATATTAAAGTAACTAAAACTATTTTTGCTTCAGCTATTTAAGTTAAATTAACGTATTTATTTATTTTATAAAAACCAATGTTAATATAAAAAGTTGATGTAGCTGATTCTTTTAACATGAAAGATTAAAGGTAAATATTTAACATATTAAAGTAAATACTGTGGCAGCAAATGTTAACAACATATTAAAGTAAAACTATTTTTGCTTCAGCTATTTAAGTTAAATTAGCGTATTTATTTATTTATTTATTTATTTATTTTATAAAAAACAATGTTAATATAAAGAAATATATAAAAAGTTGATGTAGCTGTTTCTTTAACATGAAAGATTAAAGTTAAATAGGCAGTATCGCAAAACAATGAACACCAATAACTTTTATTTATTTATAACAAACAATAAATAAAGTTAAAAGTTTATAACGAACAATAAATAAAGTAGCACGTTCTCCTCTCAGCGCTAGGGATTCCCGGTTCAAATCCCCATCTGGGTGGAGTTTCCATGTCCTCCCCGTGTCAGCGTGGGTTTCCTCCGGGTTCTCCGGTTTCCTCCCACAGTCCAAAAACATGGATCAAGTCAACTGAATTCTCAAAATTGCCCCATATAGTGTGTGTCTGTGTGAGTGAGTGAGTGTGTGCCCAGCAATGGATTGGCGCCCTGTCCTGGGTCTATCTGCCCAGCGCCCGAGACGTTCTCCCCTGGATGGGCATGGGGAACCCCACCGCGACCCTAATAGAGGATAAAGTGGGTGATAATGAATGTGTGTGTGTGCCCAATCCATCGCTGGGCACACACTCACTCACACATACACACTCTATATGGGGCAATTTGGAGAACTCAATTGACTTGATCCATGTTTTTGGACCGTGGGAGGAAACCGGAGAACCCGGAGGAAACCCACGCAGACACGGGGAGAACATGGAAACTCCACCCAGATCGGGATTCGAACCGGGAATCCCTAGTGCTGAGAGGAGAACATGCTAAACCACTAAGCCACAGTGCCGCAATCAAAATAATAATTACATCAAAATAATAAATAGCATTAACGTTATTTAAGAAAACGTTCCCTCTGAAATTAAAGTAATGATTCCCAAACTAACTATAAAATAAAGTTGTTACGTTTTTTAAATTGCAGGGTCGCTATCGTCCATGTTTATAGACTAACGAGAATCTGTTCAAAAACAAACATTAAAAATAGTCGATTCTCTGTCTTTTTACCTTCAATCTGTAACATTTCGGCAGTGATTCATTGACCGTCTGTCAGTTTAAAGGTTCAATGAGAGCCAGCGAGCAGAAACTTCTTTAAATCGTCTGTAAGTTTGACCTCAGCTCAGCTGTTTGTTTAGCTTCGTTCTTTTAAAAAAAACGCACCGCCAGGTGGCGCCAAATTGTCGTTTTTTTGCAGACTGTGACCGTTGGCCTTTTCAATGTTCTGTTCATTATAAATGTCATATATGTATTCATTCATTCATTCATTCATTCATTCATTCATTATCTTTGGCTTTATCCTCTATTAGGGTCGCGGCGAGAGGGGGGTACCCCATGCCCATCCAGGGGAGAACGTCTCGGGTGCTGGGCAGATAGACCCAGTACAGGGCACCAATCCATCGCTGGGCACACACTCACTCACACAGACACACTCTATATGGGGCAGTTTGGAGAACTCAATTGACTTGATCCATGTTTTTGGACTGTGGGAGGAAACCGGAGAACCCGGAGGAAACCCACGCAGACACAGGGAGAACATGGAAACTCCACCCAGATGGGGATTCGAACCGGGAATCCCTAGTGCTGAGAGGAGAACATGCTAAACCACTAAGCCACCGTGCCGCCTTTTATTATAAATGTCATATATATATATATATTCATTCATTCATTATCTTCCGCTTTATCCTCTATTAGGGTCGCGGTGGGGTTCCCCATGCCCATCCAGGGGAGAACATTTCGGGTGCTGGGCAGATACACCCAGGACAGGGTGCCAATCTGGGCACACACTCTCTCACACAGACACACTCTATATGGGGCAATTTGGAGAACTCAATTGACTTGATCCATGTTTTTGGACTGTGGGAGGGAACCGGAGAACCCGGAGGAAACCCACGCGGACAAGGGGAGAACATGGAAACTCCACCCAGATGGGGATTCGAACCGGGAATCCCTAGTGCTGAGAGGAGAACATGCTTAACCACTAAGCCAACGTGTTCTTGGAAATTGTCCCGGAGTTCTCCAAATTGCCCCATATAGTGTGTGTCTGTGTGAGTGAGTGTGTGCCCAGCGATGGACTGGCGCCCTGTCCTGGGTGTGTCTGGCCAGCGCCCGAGACGTTCTCCCCTGAATGAATGAATGTTTAAGAAGCATAAAAAAAATTATTAACACAAAGTAATAATCAAAATCATCTGACAAAAATAAACTTGTAATGTTAAAGCAATGGCACAGCTAAGGACTCAATGCATAATCATAAAGCTTTAAATAATATTTAACAATAAAGAAGAAAGCAGCCGAGAGCTCAGCCAGTTTGACTGAGTCAAGATTAAGGGTACCAAAGGCTGATATTAATAGTTATTAATAGTTCTATAGCTGCTCGCATTAGTGTCGACGAAAGTTACGCAAATTGGCTGATGTTTATAATTGATTACATCAACGCATTGCTCCAGCCTTTGTTTTGAATGCATGCAACTACAAGACACCAATGATATAATTTGAGTAAAGAAGATACAGGGGCTTGATGGGTTTACTAAACACAAGGAAGCTGCAGAGGATTCATTGTGTATAAATAAAGTGCCGCAAATAATGCACTCCAGTCGTGGAATCTTAGAGCCGATTAGAGGTAGAACGATTGTAGCAAGTAAAAAAAAAATCATCTCAAATTAAACAACACATAAATGTTATTTTTAGAGTCAAAGGGAGAATCAGAAACCATGGTATAGCAATTTTATTGAACAGCTCGGTGAGTGTAACTCAGCATTGATTTAAAAAGAAAAAAAAAAGTCTTAAAAATTAAAATTAAAATAGTTCTGGGGCGGCACGGTAGCTTAGTGGTTAGCACGTTCACCTCTCGGCACTAGGGATTCCCGGTTCGAATCCCATCTGGGTGGAGTTTCCATATAATAAAACTACAAGAAAACTATATGAAAAATAATGTCAAATATATTATTAAACATCACATCAGATCATTTTGTAGACATAATTTATCAAAAGCAACCCAAGAGTGTCCCAATTAGATGTTTGGGTTCAGAGCACGGCACTCCGGTAGCAATAGGGATCAGGGACTTTGCCCAAAAGACCCAAAAACCTGCAACATTCTATTTCATCTCCCAAATCTCTAATTAATAAACTACCAAAACCTACATTACAGTACGTTACGAAAAAAAAAAGTTTTTTATTAAGAAGTGGCACATGCATCAACATTAAATTCTTGCACCCACTGTTCAATTTATTAGTGTTTCAGTCAGTTTTTGCACTGACTGACCGCTGCAGTGACACAGTGGTGGCGTGTTGGTATAAACTAATTTATGATTTATGCTTAACATTTATTACCTTGTCAAGCACATTAATTGAAGTCAGAACTGCTGCATTTATGTTGCTCGCAGTCTCAGGTTTAAAAAACTTTTCCAATGCTTCCGTTAGCTTGTCAGTTGGTTCTGGGGCTTTAGACAAAGCACGATATGCTAGCATGACTCCAATTGCTCCCAGTCCAGTCCCTACTACATATGGTCCCAAACACCTTACAAAGTACCAACATTTATTTTTTAACCTCTTTTTACTCTCCTTGCGCATTGTCCCACACACATCATCGTAGATAATTGCTTCATTTATGGCTTTCATCCTCTTCATAAGGATTTCAATTCTCTTTTCTTCACAGGCCTGGTTGTTCTCCATCATCTCATCCAGCTTCTGCAGGAGCAGCCTCACCTGATCTTGGTTCTCTGCGTTTTTGTTGTTGAAGGCCAGGAAACGTCCACCGAATCTTTCAACAACATTCTTGATTCTTTGGTCTTGTTTTGATATAAAGTCCTCGATTGGCTGTCCTTTAAGTTTATCCGCACGGGTGAATATGATGATTGTGTGCTCACTCATGTTCTCCTCGAAAATCTCCTCAATCTTATCCACAGCGTTCTGCTGCTCCTCAGTGAAGCGAGCGATCGGTATGATGAGCAGAAAGGCGTGAGGTCCTGGGAAGCTCATGTCCAGACACCTTAGGACTTCAGTTTTTACTTTTTGGGACAAGTGGGTGTCATACAATCCAGAGGTGTCAATCAATGCCAGGCTCCGCCCCTGAACTTCTCCACATTCCCTTTGACATTGTTTTATTTTTGAGCTCATGCTTACTTCAACATTAAAACACTCTTTCCCTAAGATTGTATTTCCAGTGGTACTTTTTCCTGCTCCTGTTCCACCCACCAGGAACAAATGCAGCTGGGTTTTCTCCACAGAACAATGAGACTGAGACTGGTTCATCTCTGGATTCATCTTATTTGTCTGTTATTTGTCAGAAATGCCCTGAATTTACAGATCACTCTGTATGCACCAGATCCTGAGGAAAAACACAGTAATTATACAAAGTTACGCAACACATACAAATGTTTAAAAAACATAGGTTTTCATATACTATTATTGTATATATAAAGTGTGGAAGGGAACAGTAATGCTGTGGATCTAAGTCTATGTTTAAGTTACCCTGATAAGAGGTATTATCATTTGATTGTGATAAATAAAACCTTTCTAAGTTCAAACCCCATCTGTTTGGTAAAAACGTCTCGTCATATATTGCATAAAAGTGGTGTAGGAATCCTGCACTGTAAAGAAAAGTCATGAAATCTTTTGCAGCACAGAGCTACAACAGGATCAGACCCAAGCTCTGCTAATGTTGGGTGAAAGCACAGATAGAAGAAAGAAAAAAAAAAAAAAATGGCCAGTATAAGTTTGAGACTTGGGGCAGACATAGATAAGATATTGCGTAATGCCTTTAATCAGGTGTAAGTGATTGATGGCCAAATTCTGATGCCTGGCGCAGGCTCCATTTATTATTTATTATAACTGTTATTTATAGCAGTTATTATACTAAGTGATAAAAATTATAAATAAAATAAATAAATAAAATTATGCATACAGAATACCATTATTTAAGACCATACTTCAATAACATTCAATGTTTTATTAACTTTTACATTAATTAGCTATTATGGGCTCTAAATGGAATAATGAAATTCTTTAAAAAAAATAAATAAATAAAAAATAAAAAGCACTGGATTACATCTCACTCCGTAAATTACATATATACACATATTAATTAATTACTTTTATAAATAATGTTTGATTTTATTTTGGAAACTTAAACACCTTCAGTCAGTTGGAACAGAAATGTTACTTTCAGTTCTAACGGCTGTAATCTTTGCCTTTGTTCATTGTAAGTTAGTCATTTTTTTTGTTTGTGTGGAATTGTTTTTTGACATTTAACATTTAGATTTCAATAGTGTTTTAAAAATAAACTTGACTTTCTGGTTTGAGGAATTAGCAGTTGTTCTAGTAAATGTGAGAATGATTTTCAAACCAGTTTAGGTTGTTTTTCAAATATTTATTTATTGTGTACCGCATTATTTTGAACCAAACCTTATTTTGAACCAAATTTTCTATTAAACCAGTGGGTATGAAGTCCTTTCAGAAGAAATTTTCTTTTCTATTTTTCCAACATATATTTAGGAACTAAATTAAATAAGTTTATTATTTATTTAAAAGACTTGCTTTTTTATCTAAAAGTTGAATAAATGCACAACCATAACTCTGCTCGGCCGATTTAGAAGGATTACTTACTTTAAACAAAACCAATACCGTTTTTTTTTTTTTTGTTACTTCTGCTTTTTTATTAGGGTTCAGGTTTAGAGCATTTTAAAGCTCTTTTGAGACAATGAACTATTGAAAAAAAGGACTTAACGTGTTTTTAACTGAAAAAGAACACACCCATCACAATGCAAACACGTCCCAGATTCTTATTTTACATGACAGCTTTCACTACAGAGAGAGGAAAACCTGCATCACAGCAATGGAGCAAATACACCATTGAGATTGCCCTTTAATATAAAGTTAATAAGTCTATAATGAGCAGTTTGCACTAAGACCTCTAAAGACACCAGGCTTCTTATACACACCTGTCACCAAGAAAACGGTGTGTACAGCACAGTGTGCTCGCTTACTTTTGACAAATGGTTTTCAATTTAATACATCATCCAGGGAATGTTTTACCTTCTGCTTAAAATCAGTCTATATTTGATCAATGTGTGCCTACAGCAGCAGGTAGCACATGCAATAAAACAATTAACTGTCTTTTAATTAGCTACATTTTATTGTTCAATCAATTTATTATATTATTCACCAAAGTTATTGTAATAGGGGAAAACGTTCAATTTACATTTACACTAGTCATTTAGCAGACGCTTTTATCCAACGCGACAATTTGAATGTTATATTCGATACAGCAATTGTCATATGTGTAATAAATGTTATATATTACCAATCAAATAAAATTAACGGTATGTTTAATTTTTAAACAAGACTGTAACAAACAGGCAAATATTGTAGCAGCAAATGTGAATAAAATATCTGGTAGAAATATTCTTACTTAAGCTACTTATGTAAAACTTAAAGTATTTAATTGTTTTGGAAATTACGTAAAAACCATTGTTAATATAAAAAGTTGCTGTTGCTGATTCTAGATAAAACTGCAGCATTGCGTTTAGTCATTTTTTTCTTTTTAGTCATTTAGCATTGCATAACAATCAACACAAATAACTTTTATTTATTTATAGCTAACAATAAATCGACTAGTGTTAAAAAATTACCTTCTGTAAGCTTTGAAGATTTAAACGCAGAAACCACGACCAGCCAGTTCACAAAACCGTCCGACACTGATATTTCTATTATCAGTTTCACCTTTTAAAACCACCAACCAACAGGTGGTGCTGTTTAGTCGGTTTTTTGTGTCCGTAATTGATGACATGCTGTATAAATGTTTTAATAAGTGACCTCCTCTCTCTCTACATCTCTCTCTCTCTCTCTCTCTCTCTCTCTCTCTCTCTCTCTCTCTATATATATATATATTTGAAAGTACCCCTCTCACACACACAGACACAAACACACACCTCCTGTACTGTAATGATAAGAACCCCCACAGATAGAGACAGCTCTATTATGGTGATGGATGATGTGGGTGGCGGCACGGTGGCTTAGTGGTTTAGCATGTTCTCCTCTCAGCGCTAGGGATTCCCGGTTCGAATCCTCATCTGGGTGGAGTTTCCATGTTCTCCCCGTGTCCGCGTGGGTTTCCTCCGGGTTCTCCGGTTTCCTCCCACGGTCCAAAAACATGGATCAAGTTAATTGAGTTCTCTAAATTGCCCCATATAGAGTGTGTTTGAGTGTGTGCCCAGCGATGGAATGGTGTCCTGTCCTGGGTGTTTCTGCTCAGCGCCTGAGACTTTCTCCCCTGGATGGGCATGGGGAACCCCCCCCCCCCCGCGACCCTAATAGAGGATAAAGCGGGAGATAATGAATGAATGAATGATGTGTTTGTGGTAACTCAGTGGTTAGGATGTTGCCGATCAATCAAAGGGTCTTGGGTTCAAATCCAAATGACCAATGTGGGTATTTACAGAAGTGTCATTGAGGTGTTTTAAAAACTCCAGCAGCACTTATGTGTCTGATCCATGCACAACACACACACACACACACACACACACATAAACACACTGTAAAACTAAAAATCATCTACCACACAAATAATACCTGATCCATGGTGGTCCTGATTTTTAGAGAACGTTTTAAAGGGAATTAACCAAGTATGTGGAAAAACAGATGGACTATAGTTTGTAATTATTTGGTAATTTAAACTACAAAGTGCATCTATACGGTAAGTGAAGCTGATACAATATGTGTAGAAACCTAATGAAGTGGCTTCATTAGTGAGTTTCTGTGTGAATGTGTTAGTTTGTCTACAATGTGATAGTTTGGCTATGATAGCTGCCATGGTGTTTCCCTGATTTACAAACAATAAGCACTAAGATGACTTTAGAACCCTTTAGTACACACTACTACTCGAGTTCTTTCAAAGTTTATAACCTGCTGCAGATTATAATTAAAACGGAATTAAACATTCAAAACATTAAGCTCCAGTTACTGGTGCAGGGTTGATAAAAATGTACATAATAGTTCTATCAAATAAAATTTAATCCTATAAAGCCTAACTCAGTCTGCATTTTTAGGGCTGGTCCTCTTCTATAACTCCACCAACAGCGCAGGCTCAAGATATTAATGTTAAGTCTATATGAGTTTGTTAAACATAAATACAGAACATCGGCATAAAATGTTTCCTCCAATGGATGTGAAAACCTTCAGTTAACAAAACATGAACTAATAATGTCCCAACTTCAGAATAAGACTGTATGCCTTAACAGAGGAGCTGCAAATACTGCATCAAAATAATAAATAGCATTAACGTTATTTAAGAAAACGTTCCCTCTGAAATTAAAGTAATGATTCCCAAACTAACTATAAAATATAGTTGTTACGTTTTTTAAATTGCAGGGTCGCTATCGTCCATGTTTATAGACTAACGAGAATCTGTTCAAAAACAAACATTAAAAATACTCGATTCTCTGTCTTTTTACCTTCAATCTGTAACATTTCGGCAGTGATTCACTGACCGTCTGTCAGTTTAAAGGTTCCACGAGAGCCAGCGAGCAGAAACGTCTTTAAATCGTCTGTAAGTCTGACCTCAGCTCAGCTGTTTGTCTTTAGCTTCGTTCTTTTAAAAAAAACGCACCGCCAGGTGGCGCCAAATTGTCGTTTTTTTTTTGCAGACTGTGTGACAGTTGGCCATTTCAACGTTCTGTTCATTATAAAGGTCATATATATATATATATATATATATATATATATATATATATATATATATATATATATATATATATATATATACGCCTTCATTTTAATTCACTTGTTTTCCATGTTTTATATATATAATATATTACGTTACGTTTGGCATATATATATTCATTCATTATCTTCCACTTTATCCTCTATCCTCTATTGGGGTTCCCCATGCCCATCCAGGGGAGAACGTTTCGGGTGCTGGGCAGATACACCCAGGACAGGGCGCCAATCTATCACTGGGCACACACTCACTCAGTCTATATGGGGCAATTTGGAGAACTCAATTGACTTGATCCATGTTTTTGGACTGTGGGAGGAAACCAGAGAACCCGGAGGAAACCCACACGGACACGGGGAGAACATGGAAACTCCACCCAGATGGGGATTCGAACTGGGAATCCCTAGCGCTGAGAGGCGAACGTGCTAAACCACTAAGCCACCGTGCAGCCTTATATATATATATATATATATATATATATATATATATATATATATATATATATATATATATATATATATATATATTTTATTTTTTTTTTTTTTTTTTCTCCACATTTAAGTTTTTTAGTTCACATCCAACAAACTCGGCATATAAGATAGATTTTTTTCGTCAGGAAAAGAATGAAACGTGATGCATTTCAAAGACAGTCAACACATTTTTATTATTTTTATGATCTGATACATACACTTGTTTAGATACACGAGCCCAACAGCATCACATGGAAAAGACCTTCGTTTAAAGAGTTCAAGTTATTCAAAAATAAATAGTTTCTAAAATATCGCATAGTGATTGTGATCATTTGTTCAGGAAACATAAATAAAACCGTAACTCAGTCCCCATCACTCAGACTTTCTATGTTTTATCTCTCCATCACGAAACACAGTTAATAAATACAGCAGGGGAAATAAAAACAATAAATAAATAACGTTACGTTACGTTTGGCATTCTATACAGACATCACTCTTGTACCATTATTAACTTTGGTCAGCGTAAGACTGAGAGAGACTTTCATTAAAGATTGTAAACATTCAATTAAAAGTATACAAAAGATTCCAATAGCACTTTACAAAAATAATCTGTTACGGCCTTTTTTTTTAATCCTGCGTTCATGTTTTCATGCTGCATTGTGAGAGGTGCAGTGATTTCAACACGTGTTACTGGAAAATTCGACTAGCGGGCACAATGCATAACCTTCAGTGTGAGCATGATGTCTCTGGGGTTTCAAGAATTTGTTTCTCATCTTGACCTACCTTGAAGATTGTAACAAAATCTGGAGAACTTTATACCCAAAAAACTACAAATAAATAAATAAAAATTCACCTCTGAATCACTGAAACTATTTCTACACACTGGAACTAGTCCTGAGACTCCTGAGAGGTGCAGCTTGTGAGATTTTTTTTATTTTGGTGCCAGAATCATAAATAAATATTTTTTTTTTTTTTTTGGAATCATTAAATTTATGTATTCCAAAAGTGGGTTTAATCGAACTGACTACAAAGGTCTGTAGTCCTTGTTACGCGACGTGGCAAACATGAGAACATGAACGCAGAGTTAAACGCAATTATCTCCAGCCGTAATGGGCCACTAATTACAGGTTCTGACTTTTTTTTTTTTTTTCTGTATCAGGATTGGATAAAGCATCATTAAAGCAGGATTCGTGCCTTGGGAAGGTGTTTCAGGTTTACCGATTCGGAAAGGCCCATCAGGCTTAGGATCTGTAGCCGTCGCTGGGAGGGATGCGGCTGACGAAGGTGGAGACGAGCTTTACCAGCTGCTGGGAGCGCTGCTGCCCGGTCTGCAGAACCTCCTCGTGGTTGGCCTTTTCTTCACTGTCATAGTCCATCACCGCCTGGTTGCTTATGAGGGAGAGGGCGAAGACGCGCATTCCACAGTGGCGAGCTACGATCACCTCGTGCACCGTGCTCATCCCTGAAAAAAAGAACAAATAATTAAGCACGACAGTATATTTATTTGGGCGGCACAGTGGCTTAGTGGTTTAGCACGTTCGCCTCTCAGCGCTAGGGATTCCCGGTTCGAATCCCCATCTGGGTGGAGTTTCCATGTTCTCCCCGTGTCCGCCTGGGTGTCCTCCGGGTTCTCCGGTTTCCTCCCACAGTCCAAAAACATGGATCAAGTCAATTGAGTTCTCCAAATTGGCCCATATAGAGTGTGTTTGAGTGTGTGAGTGAGTGAGTGTGTACCCAGCGATGGATTGGCGCCCTGTCCTGGGTGTATCTGCCCAGCGCCCAAGATGTTCTCCCTGGATGGGCATGGGGAACCCCACCGCGACCCTAATAGAGGATAAAGCGGGAGATAATGACTGAATGAATATTTCTATGCCTTTCATTCATCCATTATCTCCCGCTTCATCCCCTAACAGGGTCGCGCGGGGGGGGGGGGTCCCCATGCCCATCCAGGGGAGAACATCTCGGGCGCTGGGCAGATAGACCCAGGACAGGGCGCCAAGCTATCGCTGGGCACACCCTCACTCACACAGACACACTCTATATGGGGCAATTTTGAGAATTCAATTGACTTGATCCATGTTTTTGGACTGTGGGAGGAAACCGGAGAACCCGGAGGAAACCCACACGGACACGGGGAGAACATGAACATGGAAACTCCACCCAGATGGGAATTCGAACCGGGAATCCCTAGCGCTGAGAGGCGAACGTGCTAAACCACTAAGCCACCATGCCGTCCTATGACTATGCTTTATATCGCAAATTATGGCATTTATTTACACTTTGTAATTGATCGATTACTTAATTAATGTATTACCGGCCCCTTTTATATGATTCACTGAATTAAAAAGACATCACATGAGTTTGTGTGTCAGCTGACCCACTAGTAAGGAGTTAGAACCTTCTACTTGATGACCACTGTGTATTTGGACATACTAGCCCTTCTTGCCTACAGCTTTGGTCTACTATGTAGTATGCGGTGGGTGATTTTGGATGCAGCCCACGTTACTGAATCACAGCATGCTCATTGTTAAGCCACAGCTTACCCACGGCATCAGCACCGAGGCGGTGCAGCATCCTGCATTCGGCGATGGTCTCAAAGGACGGGCCGCCAAGCACGACGTAAACGCCCTCCTTTAGGAACGTGGAGTACCCGAGTTCAGATCCGATCTCTTGAGCCAGCTGGCGCAACTGGCGATCGTAGGCGTCTGACATGCAGGGGAAACGGGTCCCAAACCTACACGGGTGAAAGAAGAGGAAAGATCTCTGAGCTGTCAACCAAAACATCTGCAACTCACTGCCAAGTTAAAAAAAAAAAAAAACAAAGTACGACAAAGAGAAATATTTACAAACATTAAAAATGAATCACAGGCGGCACGGTGGCTTAGTGGTTTGGCACGTTCTCCTCTCAGCACTAGGGATTCCTGGTTCGAATCCCCATCTGGGTGGAGTTTCCATGTTCTCCCCGTGTCCGCGTGGGTTTCCTCCGGGTTCTCCGGTTTCCTCCCACAGTCCAAAAACATGGATCAAGTCAATTGAGTTCTCCAAACTGCCCCATAGAGAGTGTGTCTGTATGAGTGAGTGTGTGTCCAGCGATGGATTGGCGCCCTGTCCTGGGTGTATCTGCCCAGTGCCTGAAACGTTCTCCCCTGGATGGGCATGGGGAACCCCCCCCCCCCCCCGCGACCCTAATAGAGGATAAAGCGGAAGATAATGAATGAATGAATGAAAGTCAATTGAGTTCTCCAAATTGCCCCATATAGAGTGTGTATGCGTTCATGTCTGTGTGAGTGAGTGTGTGCCCAGCGATAGATTGGCGCCCTGTCCTGGGTGTATCTGCCCAGTGCCTGAAACGTTCTCCCCTGGATGGGCATGGGGAACCCCCCCCCCCCCCCCCCGCGACCCTAATAGAGGATAAAGCGGAAGATAATGAATGAAAAAAAAAGAATCACACCGTCAGAAGGTTGCCCACGTTAATGCACTCACCTCTCGTCATTGGGTCCGTATAAGGGATGGTTTCCAGCAAACCCTGGCATGTTGATATGATCTTTAATTATCATCACGTCACCCACTTTGTAATCTTGGTTCAGCCCCCCAGCAGCATTCGTGTGGATGACCGTCTCCACACCCATCAGCTTGAAGATGCGCATGGGCATCGTGATCTGCAGAAAGTAGAAAGAACCGAATGGTTATAACGACGTGAGTTGAGTGTATATTTACAAAGAGAGACTGATGAGGTTGAGGTGTTAACACATGGAATATGTGGATCGGCTGCTGGAATTTTTTAGCACCAAGGTGGTGGATTATTGTCAATATTATTGGATTATTGATTAGTCCCCAGCAGTGTCAATCAAAATTGTCCAAAAATGTTCCATAATAATAAAGGAAAACTTAATAATTGTACGTAATGCATGTAATTTTAGGGTAATGTAAAGCAACGGGGTTATTTTTGAGACTTTGTGACTAAACTAAAACAACACGGATATAATATAAGAAACACAGGCTCACTAACATAGCTCACAAATTTTGCGTTCATCTCCTTTGCTTTTTACTTTCTTATAAACCATAATAAAGACTTATGGGAATAAATACAAAAAATATAAGAACATGCTTTAAAAAAATACTGCACTGGGAAGATCACTGGCTCACCATGTGACTCTTGCATCATCCAGCCGTCTGTGTATCTGCATGCTCATGGGGGCTCACCCTGAAAAACCCTCGTTTATTTCCGCACGTTTCAAGGACGTGCAGAATCTCTGCAATATGGGGGAATTAAACTGTATCCCTCGTAACATTTTCTGTTGGGAAGCAGCTACTGATGCCGTTCAGACATCATACTCTTAAGTAGACTGAATAAATAATTACATGTCCTTAATATTATATACAGTTTAATTACAAGCTATTAAAATGAAAGCAACCATGATGCATCATCTCTTGTTCTGTACTCAAAAAATGCCCCCAAGGTTTGAGAAACGGCAAGAACCAGAAAAACAGGGGCCAGATCTCGATGCTATAAATAATGGCTACCGTTTACAATGTGATTCAGTTCTGAAGATGAAGCCGAAAAGCAGTGAGCTGAAATTTAAAAACATTAATAAAAACTCTTGAGGTCGTTCCCAAGGTTCACCTTTTGAATTGGATATCCTTCATAGAGGTGGAACCTTCCCTGCATGCAAACACATGGCTTTCCTTTAAGTGTGCCAAACACCAGGCGTCCAGCGTGACCATGCACTGAGAAACACACAGTGTTTAGTTAGAGCAGCGATGGTGCGTTCATCAACCGTCTCACACAGGCGTACTGTACTGTGCAAAAGTTCAGGCACTTTGGAGAAATGCATAAAACCACAGACCACTCAAGTCGGAAAGTTTTTTTCTGAGTCATTTTTTTTTTATATAGCATTTTATCCTCAATAAAATCGAATTACAAGGTCATTTAGGAGTCTAAATAATACTAATATTAACATTAGACAGGGCAATAGGGGTTGTATGACTTTTTGGTTTGGCGTTCTTTTTTGGTTAAAAGCACAAAATATTTTTTTTTAAATGGTGAAAATGGCATTACATAATGTCTGTCTATTGTCTGTTTCTTGACTATGATGGGAAATGAAAGGCTACTTCGCAAATCTGAGCTTGATAAACTTCATTGCTGATTTTTTTTTATGAGGCTGTCCGTCAAATGACGTGAATTAAGTGCCCAGGCACCGTACACAGAACAAAATCAGGTTCTTGATTTAATAAAACTCAGCTTGGACCCAGAAATGGCCAAATATAGGCATGGAGCTGACATGAGCATCAGTGGTCACTTTGTTTTGGTTGTTGGTGATATACAATCTAAAAGCTAACCGGTAACATTAATAATACATACAGCAAAATACAGATCATATATAACAGTGAGTTTATTTCCCAATGACTGTCCAGATTAGCAGCTTTTTAAACATAATACCTAATACTTTTGCACAGTACTGCACAAAAAAAAAAACAGTGAGAATTACAATCGATATAAATGTATTGTATATAATGCAATTAGTAAATTAAATATAGTAGACTTTACTAAAAAATGTATGGCAAACGTACAAATTTGTAGGCAAATGTATGTAGACACCTTATCATTCCACTTATAACAGTGTGTCAGACTATCCTCTGGTCCCAAACATCACATGGGGGGCAAGTCTTTGTATTAAAATGGTCATATTTTTACACATTTACATTCTATGCCATGACTTTTTGGGATGTTTGTGTTTTATTAAATGCAAGGCCTATTAACAATACAGTCCACATGGTTTAATTTTAGTATATAGGTTTTCATTAGATCCACATAGTCCTACAAAGTGGAAACGTTTATAAGGAAACATCTATATAATGTATACAAATACATCTACAGGGCGGCACGGTGGCTTAGTGGTCAGCACGTTCGCCTCTCAGCGCTAGGGATTTCCGGTTCGAATCCCCATCTGGGTGGAGTTTCAATGTTCTCCCCGTCTCTGCGTGGGTTTCCTCCGGGTTCTCCGGTTTCTTCCCACAGTCCAAAAACATGGATCAAGTCAATTGAATTCTCAAAAATTGCCCCATAGAGAGTGTGTCTGTGTGAGTGAGTGTGTGCCCAGCGATGGATTGGCGCCCTGTCCTGGGTGTATCTACCCAGCGCCCGAAACGTTCTCCCCTGGATGGGCATGGGGAACCCCACCGCGACCCGAATAGAGGATAAAGTGGAAGATAATGAATGAATGAATGAAAATACATCTACTATTACAAAAAACATGTTGCCCCTTTCATTATCCTTTTTCCAAAATTGGTTTGATATATGGAGAACTCAGTGCTCTGTGGTGTCTATATCTGTACTTTCATATGTGTGGGGGAGTTTTTTCAATACCTGTAATGAGGTACCAAAGATAAAAAAGGTTGCAAACCCCTGGATTAGAGTAGTTTAGTTTGGGGCTTAGGAACTATTGACTATTGAAGACCTTTTTTTTGAAAGCAGAACATTCTCTATTCTTCTGTGCAAAAGGGCTTCTGGGAGGTTGGAAGCATTTGTGATGTAAAGCAGCGAGTGCCGGACCCAAAGCCTGGATGACAATCGGCATTCCATTTCATTTCAAATGAATTCGGTGGAGCGGAAGTCAGGATTCACAACACATCAGTCAGTGGAGCTCTTTTTGTCTTTAGGTGCACAGAGCTCAAATTAAAAACAACACTGGGGTCAATTATTTAAAGGAACTGATAATAATTTTAATATAGTCATAAGGGAAAGGTGTCTACATACATCTGAGCTCATAGACCACTTACTTAGCGCATCATTCTGTAAATGTACCGGGTTCTTAACATATTGATTTACCACAGAGTGTGATGTCTGTGATTTGTTTTTGTGTGCCATTGAAAACACTGCTTAGACCTGAAGTGCTTACTGACATGCCGTTGACTACAAAATGATGCCACATGGTTTTCAGTGGTCTATAAGCGTACATCAGACTCTTACTTTGGGTTAGATGATCTGTGTGAAATCACACACACTCTCAGTGGTGTCAGGTAAAGTTGGACTAACTCACCTGTGCTTTGAGGAAAATTGGGGATATCGCAGTAATTGAACGCCTTCTCGTCCTTCAGCATTTCGGCCAGACCGCCAAGGCCCGAGCCACACACGATGCCCACTAAGGGTTTGACTGGGGCCCTGTCCAGCAGCCAATCGGCAGTAGCCTTGCACATCTCATAGTCAGATCTGAAGGACGAAAGGCACACGGTCACATTATGGACGTAATGGTGGACACAGAGCCTAGACACACAGTGCACACTTTAAACTAAAGTATTCGGACACACTTTTTTTCAGTTCCATCACCAAAAATGTATAAAATCATGTGCCCAGTCATACATTTTCGACAACTGTATGCTTTTATCAGCCAGAACACTTTGGGAAAGGACCGCAACAGTTTATTACGCATGACTTTGCCTCAGTACACAAAGCAAGGTCTATAAAGGCATGACGCTGACGTCAACACATTTGGGACAAGCTAGAACAGAGATTGTGAGCAAACCACTCAATGGGATGTGATAAAAGCTACTGCATGAATGTGTAGCTCTCAATACCCTGATCCGTATAGTGTGTCCATACTTAAAATAATACTTTACTCTCATAGCAGGATGGATCACTGAAATGTATTTATTATTTAATCTATTAGTAAAAATCATAAAACAGCAAAATATATATATATATATATATATATATATATATATATATATATATATATATATATATATATATATATATATATATATATATAGTGGCTCATTATTTTTCACAGGCTGTAGTGTTTTGTAAATTTAGAAAAAGTCCATTTATTTGTGTATTAATTGTACATTAAGATGTGCAGGAGTGTTTTCTCTGAAGTTGTGTTTGACTTTGAACTTTGTAGAATTTGAGGTTTAAAGCAATGCTGTTGAACAGGAACTGCAAGTGAAAACGTTCTAAATTATTTGATAAGTATATATTTGAGGTGACGTCCTATAATCATTCACACACACACACACACATATATACACATGCACACACGGATACAAACACTGACGAATGTCAAACATTCTAAATCAAATAAATGACATAGGAAATGTCACAGCACAGCTGTAATGTGATTGTAAACAAGACGCAGGGTGAATTAGTCTAAAGCTTCGTACCTGTTTAAAAAGTTTAGTAAGATTAAAAACCCATCATTTGCTCATTAGAATAAGAAACAAATAGATGTTTCCTGAGTATGGAGGTCTGTTCTAAAGTAAAGTGAGCCTGGTACATCAGTGTGAACATTGTTATTTATCGGAGTTTTATATTCTACATGTTAATACACGTCTGCAGCTGACAGGTCCCGTGTTAGGAAGAGTTGGGATATGGCATGACTAACGAATCTGCCGTCTGATGAGACCCCACCCTGATTTGCATCGACTTGCGTTAACCTCCACTGCCATTTTCCCATGTGCTTGCTGCATACATCTGCCTGGAATTGCAAAGGACGTGACAACAAGACTGTAAAACATCATCCCCCGAACCAAGACCGCAGTGGAAACACGCAGTCAGTGGCTTCGTATTTTTTTTATAGTAGCATCTGCTAAAAAATATAAGAAAAAAAATAAGAAAGCAAAATCCAGGCATTAAAAACAGAATTATAAGAATCAGGTTCATAAAAAAACTATTGTGTAGCAGCTTCCTCAAAATACTGATTTCATTTGTAAGTCGTTTTGGATAAAACCAACTGATAAATAACTAAATGTAAATGTCAAACCCAAAAAAAACCATTTGTTTTTTCCTTTTTTGGCCAAATTTTTGTATATGAACCGAGGTATTAGGACACCCTGGAATTACACCTGCAACTTTTATGCTGTCCTAAGATGGTTTCTCTCTGTTGCAATAAAAGCTTTCTACATGATTCTTAAGTGAGTCCGTTGGAATTCATCCCACAGAGAATTTACGAGGTCACATATATATGTTGGATGAAAGGACCTGGTTCACCAAACAGAACTTTAGGTCAGCCCTGTACAAAGCTCAGTCATGATATTTTACCCCAAAACTCATCCAACTATACCCATATGGACCTTGCTTTAAGCACAAAGTCAGTCATGCTGGGACAGAAAGGCTCCTTTCCCAAAAAATTTGAAAGCATGTAATTGTCTAAAAAGGTTGGAGGCTTGATTTTATACACACATGGCAGTGAGATTTCATAAAATCCCAAATCAGCGATTAAAAAGGTGCATCTCAATACTTTTGGTCTATATGGTCAATGTTTGAAATATAGAATCAAAAGCAGCACCATAAAATCGAACACAAACCTCATTTAAATAACACTATTCTTATCATGTGTAATAATGTTTATATTATACAATACTGGATGGCACGGAGGCGGCACGGTGGCTTAGTGGTTTGGCACGTTCTCCTCTCAGCACTAGGGATTCCCGGTTCGAATCCCCATCTGGGTGGAGTTTCCATGTTCTCCCCGTGTCTGCGTGGGTTTCCTCCGGGTTCTCCGGTTTCCTCCCACAGTCCAAAAACATGGATCAAGTCAATTGAATTCTCCAAATTGCCCCATATAGAGTGTGTCTGTGTGTGTGAGTGTGTGCCCAGCGATGGATTGGCGCCCTGTCCTGGGTGTATCTGCCCAGCGCCCGAGACGTTCTCCGCTGGATGGGCATGGGGAACCCCCCCCCCACGACCCTAATAGAGGATAAAGCGGGAGATAATGAATGAATGAATGAATGGACAGCACGGTGGCTTAGTGGTTAGCATGTTCGCCGTGTGGGTTTCCTCCGGGTTCTCCGGTTTCCTCCCACAGTCCAAAAACATGGATCAAGGTCAATTGAATTCTCCAAATTGCCCCATATAGAGTGTGTCTGTGTGAGTGAGTGTGTGCCCAGCGATGGATTGGCGCCCTGTCCTGGGTCTATCTGCCCAGCGCCCGAGACGTTCTCCCCTGGATGGGCATAGGGAACCCCCTGACCCTAATAGAGGATAAAACGGAAGATAATGGATGGATGGAGTATACAATATTATGTGCAATTATTATGTTTATGTGTAATTATGGAAAGAGCTTTTATTTCTTGATATATATATATATATATATATATATATATATATATATATATATATATATATATATATATATATATATATTACACCCTCCGCACTTGGTGACCCATAGAATCGGTGATGCAGCTGAACCCCCCCCCCCCCCCCACTCCCAAATCCGCAGCATCCTCCGGACAGAGGACGCGCAGAAGGTCACGTCCCCGGCCGACCCACGTCACGCGGCGCGAACGTTGGGAGTGGGGTGGTGGGGTGGGGTGGGGGTTGCCAGGCGACGTGCCTCCTGGATGTTCCAAACAATGCGTCGCTATGCCAACTCGAGTGGGCACCCTACTTAGGGAGACTCGCTCTGTGGGTTACTGACACGCGCTCGTGCCAACATGTGCGCTTACGACGTCACACCGCGCGCATTCCGCCGCAGAACGCTCGCGTTTCACACCACAATTCTATACACAATTAAGAGTGAATAATAGATTCAAATGGGGTCATAATAATAATAATGATAATAATAAAAAAAAAAACATTATTCATTTACTATAATTAACACGCGCGTGACAACTCCCATCAGTGTGGAAAGTCTAACGTTTTAAAGGAGCACTTATTGTATTGTTATACTCACTAAAGACGCTTAAGAGGTTAAATTCGGGTCGTTTTTTTAATGAATTGCACCCTTTCAGAAGAGCAGCGATGTCATCATCTTCCGCCTTCGGGCATCATGATGAGGATGCTAACGCGCCCGGCTAAAAGCCGCGTCCGGCGCACTGTTACACCCCCCTAACACTGCTGCTGGAGTATAATATATAGTAATAAATCCACTCAGACTCACCCTGCGGATTCGGGCAGCATTGTAGAAGAGGTTTGTCGAAGAGCTTGTCGGTCAAACGAACGGGGGAGACAAAAAATAACGTGCGAGCGGACAGGTCTGCGCTACTGAACGGAACACCGAGACTGTGCGTGTGGAATATTGACGGCAGAATTTCCACCGAGGCTGGGCCGCTGAAGCCACGCCCCCTGCCGGGGCTCATTGGCTCGTTCGGGGGTGTGGGATGATGGACGGACGGCGCGTCAGAGGGGCGTCCGCACGCGCCCGCTCGCCGCATCGGTGACGTCAGGTTCCCCTCAGTTTGGAAATTATTACCAAAAACAAAAAACCAAAAAAAAAAAAAACAAAAAAAACCCTGTTGTTTCAAAAGCGCAGATGTGTAAACGAGTGAAGACCCGTTGCGACGTCTCAGGACTTTCCCTTTTAGGTCACAACGGAATTCCGTTTCAAACCAACATTTGTTCATTAACAATCAGATTAGATTCACATTCATTCATTATCTCCCGCTTTATCCTCTATTAGGGTCGCGCGCCGGGGGAGAACGTTTCGGGCGCTGGGCAGATACACCCAGGACAGGGCGCCAATCCATCGCTGGGCACACACTCACTCACACACACTCTATATGGGGCAATTTGGAGAATTCAATTGACCTTGATCCATGTTTTTGGACTGTGGGAGGAAAGCGGAGAACCCGGAGGAAACCCACGCGGACACGGGGAGAACATGGAAACTCCACCCGGATGGGGATTCGAACCAGGAATCCCTTGCGCTGAGAGGAGAACATGCTAAACCACTAAACCACCGTGCCGCCAGATTAATAGTCATTCATTCATAATCTTCCGCTTTATCCTCTATTAGGGTCGCGGGGGGGTGGGGTTCCCCATGCCCATCCAAGGGAGAACGTTTCGGGCGCTGAGCAGATAGACCCAGGACAGGGTGCCAATCCATCGCTGGACACACACTCACTCACACAGACACACTCTATATGGGGCAATTTGGAGAACTCAATTGACTTGATGGGCAGCACTGTGGCTTAGTGGTTTAGCACGTTCGCCTCTCAGCGCTAGGGATTCCCGGTTCGAATCCCCATCTGGGTGGAGTTTTCATGTTCTCCCCGTGTCCGCGTGGGTTTCCTCCGGGTTCTCCGGTTTCCTCCCACAGTCCAAAAATATGGATCAAGTCAATTAATTCATTATCTCCCGCTTTATCCTCTATTAGGGTCGCGGTGTGGTTCCCCATGCCCATCCAGGGGAGAACGTCTCGGGCGCTGGGCAGATAGACCCAGGACAGGGCGCCAATCCATCGCTGGGCACACACTCACTCATACAGACACACTCTATATGGGGCAATTTTGAGAATTCAATTGACTTGATCCATGTTTTTGGACTGTGGGAGGAAACCGGAGAACCCGGAGGAAACCCACGCGGACACGGGGAGAACATGGAAACTCCACCCAGATGGGGATTCGAACCGGGAATCCCTAGCGCTGAGAGGCGAACGTGCTAAACCACTAAGCCACCGTGCCGCCAGATTAATATATTAGATTAGATTAGTAATGCAGTTCAGACTGGTTTAGATCGGATCAGTGCTGCTGTGATTCATCGATGATTAAACCGGCATTACATTAAACACTACTGTATAAACATCTATAATAAACTGTAGATGTTCTGTAATAAACAGGTTTCATGTTCTTCAATTCCTCTTTTTGGTTTCGACCTCCATGATCCAGAAGCCAGGTGCCACTAAACAGACCAATGTTCCCATGGGATTATTTCCTCTGCCTTATCGCATGAGGCTCACTGTTTTGGTTTTGTATGAAGGACACTTACTGTGTTCTTGACCTTGTGCTTGCTTTAAAATGTTTTTTATATTGGAAGGGAATTTAGTATTATAAACGAATGTGAATTTAAAGTCTTTGTCATTATACACAGAATACATGGTACAATGAATAGCTTGACAACGTTATTACCAAATAATTAACGGGCTTGTTGAGACGATATGTTTTTTTTTATTAGTATTTCTAGATAGTTAAATACCTGAATCGGTCAGTAAATTCATCAATACAATAAGTCAAAAAAACACTTTCGTGTTAGGTCTAAAAGCAAAGGTTAATTCTTTATATAAATTAAATAAATAAATAAATTGGGTCATTTATTGGACGCTTTTATCCAAAGCGACTTACAAGGTGAGCACAGGGTTCATCACAGCATCCCTGGAGCAATGAGGGTTAAGGGTCTTGCTCAAGGACCCACACTGGTAACTTCAGTGGACCTGGGATTTGAACCCCCAACCTTCAGATTGATAGCTCAATGCCCTGACCACTGAGCTAACCCGCCCGTAACGTTGTCTTTATGAATTATACGTACGTTTTTGGATTTGGTTACCAATGTATTGTGTCATTTCGGGGGCACTGTGGTGCAGCACTTGGCTCACGGCAAGAAGGTCCCAAGTTCAATTCCAATGGGATTTATTTATGCAGAGGCTGCATGTCCTCCCCGTGCTGTCGCCGTCACACCAATAAGGTTCTGGGTTGAATTTCTCACGAGAAAGTCTTTCTGTGCGGAGTCTGCATGTCCTCCCTCTGCTTTTGCCCCACACTAATAAGGTCCCAGGTTTGGTTCCCAGTGAGGAAGCCAAAGGGAAAGGGAAACACTGGTCCATTTTGTGTGGAGTCTGTAATCCTATCTGTGCTTGGAAGCGTTTTCTCTGGGGTCTCCCTCTCATACACAAACACATAGCCAAGGTAAATTAATAATGATAAATTATTCCAGGCATTAGGGGTGTTATGGTTTTGGTGCACTTGTTCCAGTCCCAAGCTTAGAAAAAAACGAGGGTTATATAAAGAAGGGCATCTGATGTAAAACTGTTCCAAGTCAAAGACAGAGGTCTTCTCTGCTACTTTTGCCAAAACATTCATTCATCCATTATCTCCCGCTTTATCCTCTATTAGGGTCGCGGTGGGGTTCCCCATGCCCATCCAGGGGAGAACGTCTCGGGCTATGGGCAGATACACCCAGGACAGGGCGCCAATCCATCGCTGGGTACACACTCACTCACACAGACACACACACTCTATATGGGGCAATTTAGAGAACTCAATTAACTTGATCCATGTTTTTGGACTGTGGGAGGAAACCGGAGAACCCGGAGGACACCCACGCGGACACGGGGAGAACATGGAAACTCCACCCAGATGGGGATTCGAACCGGGAATCCCTAGCGCTGAGAGGCGAACGTGCCAAACCACTAAGCCACCGTGCCGCCCTGCCAAAACATTTTCAGAAAAATATTAACATGTGATTTTAACATGTTTTAATCAAATATAACTTTAAACAGGCAGCACGGTGGCTTGGTGGTTTAGCACGTTCTCCTCTCAGCGCTAGGGATTCCCCGTTCGAATCCCCATCTGGGTGGAGTTTCCATGTTCTCCCCGTGTCCGCGTGGGTTTCCTCTCACAGTCCAAAAACATGGATCAAGTCAATTGGGTTCTCCAAATTGCCCCATATAGAGTGTGTCTGTGTGTGTGAGTGAGTGTGTGCCCAGCGATAGGTTGGCGCCCTGTCCTGGGTGTATCTGCCCAGCGCCCGAGACGTTCTCCCCTGGATGGGCATGGGGAACCCCACCGCGACCCTAATAGAGGATAAAGCGGGAGATAATGAATGAATGAATAATGAATAACTTTAAACAAGCAAATGGTAACGTTTTAAACCACAGGACCCTCATACATGTTGCATCTTGTTGTGTTTTGCAACTGGGTTCACAAAACGTTTATGAACTTTATGTCTAGATGTCTACGTCTTGAACTTCCCCTATAGACGATATAAACACACGCACCAGGAGTGGCCAGACCTTTTTGTGTAAGACAGTGTTTATTGTAAATATAAACCCTCTGTACATCCTGTGTGAATAAAATGTTCTGCGAGGAAGTTCACGACACGAAGGTGGCTTGGTGTTTTATTGGCTGATCTTTGTTCACATGCAGCGCAGTAAAAAAGAATCCAGACAGACCTTTTTTTGTACTTCATCTTTTTGAACAACAGTAAACAATAAATGGTATGTACAGATTAAAGGTGCAGAGGTGTAAAATTTGACTTGGGGCTGTTGGCTCATCTCCGTTGAGGGAGGAGGGAGTGGCAGGATGTACGAGCCAGGTTATTATTCTAAAGCACACATTCTTTATGTTTAACAACACACAGCCGAAACTGTACAGTCTGGTACACGGGTCACACGTTCTAAGCACAACAAAAAAGGTTTTGTTGTATTTACACGTATGATGTTCAAAATATTCAGAGTTAAAAATCCATCCATCCATCCATTATCTTGCGCTTTATCCTCTATTAGGGTCGCCGGGGGGGGGGTGGGGGGAGTTCCTCATGCCCATCCAGGGGAACGTCTCGGGCGCTGGGCAGATAGACCCAGGACAGGGCGCCAATCCATCGCTGGGCACACACTCACTCACACAGACACACTCTATATGGGGCAAATTGGAGAACTCAATTGACTTGATCCATGTTTTTGGACTGTGGGAGGAAACTCGGAGAACCCAGAGGAAACCCATGAGGACACGGGGAGAACATGGAAACTCTACCCGGATTGGGATTCGAACCGGGAATCTCTAGCGCTGAGAGGCGAACGTGCTAAACCACTGAGCCACCGTGGCGGCCAGAGTTAAAAATACAACATGTAAATTTACATATCGTAATATCACTTTTTGTTTTTGAACAAGGTTCCGTGATGATGTGGACAAAAAAATAGGGCAGAAGAAAAAACATAGACGACCAAACAAAAGGAAAATATATATATTACCAGAATTAAAAGCGTCAAAAGATGTGCACCAAGGCGGAAGGATCTGAATCTGTGACTAAATTAATAAAACAAACGGGAAACAAGGCGGCACGGTGGCTTAGTGGTTTAGCACGTTCGCTTCTCAGCGCTAGGGATTCCCGGTTCGAATCCCCATCTGGGTGGAGTTTCCATGTTCTCCCCGTGTCCGTGTGGGTTTCCTCCCACAGTCCAAAAACATGGATCAAGTCAATTGAATTCTCAAAATTGCCCCATATAGAGTGTGTCTGTGTGAGTGAGTGTGTGCCCAGCGATGGATTGGCGCCCAGTGCTGGGTCTATCTGCCCAGCACCCGAGACGTTCTCCCCTGGATGGGCATGGGGAACCCCACCGCGACCCTAATAGAGGATAAAGCGGAAGATAATGAATGAATGAAAAACGGGAAACAACTAAAATACAACAATAAATAACTACAATACAAAGAAAAGTGAGCATCCAAAATTTCATGTATTGTGTTTATAACTCCTAAAATAAATGTGTTTCAAGTTTACTGAGTTTAATGTATTCATTCTACAGGAACAAACCTATATTCAAATGAGTGTTTTTTCTAAGGGTTTGTGTGTGTGTGTGTGTGTGTGTGTGTGTGTGTGTGTGTGTGTGTGTGTGTGTGTGTGTGAGAAAGAGAGAGAATTTATTGGACGACTAGCACTGACTTACATAACATTGTTACATAATCACTGGATTATATTAAGCTCTACAACTCAGACGAACATCAATGTTTAAGCAAAACCTGCATTCATTCTGCAGGGCTGAAATGTTAATTAACCAGCAGGTCCACCACAGGACAAGCTTTAATTGCACGAAATAGATTCCTTACCCGTCATCAGCTGAAAAAAAATCTCTCATTATAGTTTGATCTCAGTTTGGTGGTTGTTCTCGTTGCCAAACCGCAAAGCATTAAAGGATAGCGTTTTTAATTCGAACAGCCCCTTTGCCTTCTTTTAATTAAATGAAGGACAACTGTAAGGAAGAACGGGATGGGGCCTTGAAAAACACTGTAAAGATGGCATTCAAACCTTTTCACAACCCCATCCCACGATTTTACTATATTCCGCATAAAACTTTTTCTTTTTAAAGCTAAATAAAAAGTTCAACAAATAATTGTGGGGTATTTTATTACAGAATGTAAATTTACCAGAAAACTCAAGATAAGGGCCTTAAAGGTTTCAGAAGTATGAAAAATAAATAATAAATAATAGTAAACATACTTATACTGGATTTTCATTCATTCATTAATTCATCCATTTATTATCTCCCGCTTTATCCTCTATTAGGGTCGCAGGGGGGGGGGGGGGTTCCCCATGCCCATCCAGGGGAGAACATTTCGGGCGCTGGGCAGATAGACCCAGGACAGGACGCCAATCCATCGCTGGGCACACACTCACTCACACAGACAAACACACTCTACATTGGGCAATTCAATTGACTTGATCCATGTTTTTGGACTGTGGGAGGAAACCGGAGAACCCGGAGGAAACCCACGCGGACACGGGGAGAACATGGAAACTCCACCCAGATGGGGATTCGAACCGGGAATCCCTAGCGCTGAGAGGCGAACGTGCTGACCACTAAGCCATTGTGCCGCCCTTACTGGATTTTAAGAATTAAATAAGGTTTAAATTTGTTTTTGTTACATTTGTTTTTAGATGTGACCCATAGGTCCTTAGAACTAGTGCAACTGCCACCGATGGCAGGTAATTATCAGGTAACAGGTAATTATCTATTATTATATTTTCTCATGGGTGTTTAGTTCGCTTGGTATTTGGTTCAGCTAAATTATACTGATTATAAATGACCTTCAAATGTTTCAGGTATGTTTTTAGGTTTACAGTTTTTTTTTAAGCTACTCAGTCGGATCGTCTGCAGCCTTTCACGCCTTCTGCACACAGACGTCGCTCTTCAACATTTCCTGGCATTTGGACAGAAGTTAAAATTCATGGAAAGAGTCCCTCACAAGGGTGCACTTGATAACCTCACAGGGAGCAGAAATTTCAGCATTGCCTCCAGGGGCATCTAGCGTCTATAATCCAAAAATCCACGCCCTCTGAATTAGGACTTATGTAATTCCTCTTGCATTCCTCACGAAATCAGACTTTTAGTTACAAATAAACCCATGTGTGTTACGGGCCACGGCCTGCTGGAAACGTAGGGCAGAAAACCCAGTGAGACAAACGAAATAAAGTATGTTTAAATGAACATAATAAAATAATATAAATTCTTCATCCCCCACATTATAGGATACCTCAGATGCACGGGTGACTCTCACAGCCCAAACCATAGCTCAGGTGGTACATTAGATTTAATCCCACACATGTGCAGAGGCATTTACCTCAGAGAGCATGTGCACCCTACACAAAACAAATAAAAGAAACGAGGTTTAAAAACAAGACATCACGAAAAGACCAGCCAACGCAGAAGAGGAAAAGATCGCAAAAGGAATGCAGCAATGTCTCAGCGCTCAGTGCTGCCACAGGCGGATGCATCTGAGCCTAAGTATCGCAGCGCTGCCCGATCTTCATGGCTACACAGATTTTAATATGATGTTACATCACAAACACAACTCACCTCATCCCTACATCACTGTCCCAGAAAAGACCACATATAAACGTCAAGATACTTCCTGTTTTCAAACTGACCATAAATCCCACGGTATTTAGATATTTAGGATGACATGTGGTGTTTACACATGATATCAGTCTGTACTAGTGCTATATATTTATTGTTATTATGCAAAATGTAAGAAAAAGGACAGGATTCGAACAAGAAAAGAAAAAAAACTGGAATTCTCAAAAAGACAAGACTAAATAATAATGTAAATAAGATTTAATATTCCGTTGTTGGTATTATGGGCTCTGTTTTAATTTGTATAAATCACTTTCATTTGGAAGCCCATTTCTGCTACTAAAATAAAACGTATCTTAGAATTCTGACGTTTTACTTCAGAATTCTGACTTTAAATCTCAAAATTCTGACTTTGTAATTATCCACTAATTATATGCAATCATACAGTAATTAGTAAGTCAGAACTCTGAGATAAAAAGTCAGAATTCTGAGATAAAAAGTCAGAATTCTGAGATAAAAAGTCAAAACTCTGAGATAAAAAGTCAGAATTCTGAGATAAAAAGTTAGAACTCTGAGAAAAAAAGTCAGAATTCTGAGATAAAAAAAAGTCAGAACTCTGAGATAAAAAGTTAGAACTCTGAGAAAAAAAGTCAGAACTCTGAGATACTTTTGCTTTTTTTTCTTCTTAGCGGCAGAAATGGGCTTTCATATTTTAATTTACTGACAAGTTGCTGTTAGTGTGTGTGTGTGTGTGTGTGTGTGTGTGTGTGTTTTGGTTTGGCCATCTTCTATTGCCCCCTGCTGGACTGTTAGGTGTTATGATATTTCAACACAGGCATTTCTCAAGCTACTGGTGGATGGGAGAGGGTAACAGCTGTGGCGGGGTATACAGTGCACAATCAAGTCGACCCCCTCCCCCCAAACACCCACACACACCTGTTTGTTTTCTTTTTTTCTAATAGAGCAATTACAGTATTTGCAGAACAGATGTGTTAAGTGTTATCTAAATACCCTGGATCTATAGATTACAGGCAGAACTAGATTATATTAGATTAGATAAAAAGGTATTGATCTTTTTGGGAGGGTTCCGTCAGGGAAATAGGGAATCACTGCACCATATAGCAGTGCTGAAGGATGTGGTGTGAGAATTGGCACCATGGTGAGGTTGAAGCATGAGGAGGTGGTCATCACTAGAGCGCACAGTGAGTGAGACGGGTGTATTTCTGGAAAATAGAGTGACAATAAGACGGAGCAGATCCAAAGATTGTCCTATGGGCCAGAGTTTGGACCTGGTACTAAATACAGGTAACAAGTGGAAGCCAATGGAAAGCTATGAGTAGTGAAATAACAATATCTAATAAAGTTATGAAGGGTATATAGGATGTGCAGTTTCTCTGCAGTATATAAATTGCTTTATATATGTTTATGTAAATACATTTTATGTATTGTGAGTTTTCTGTAGTGTAGATGGGTGTGGCACACATACATTCACCAACTTGCTGTGCCTCCTGACATAGAGGCTTTATTTTTAACACCAATGGTGATGCAACTAAATGAATAAAACACCTGAATAAGGGTTGAGGGTTAGTCCCTATTCTATTTTTCCATATAATTTACTAAAAACATATTAATACTGGTGAATATTCCAAAACAATTTCACAATTTCGTCACTTATTTTAACTCATTATAATTCTAGTTGCATCAGCAAAGAGAAGGTGGATGATTCTGACATAATTAATAAAGGTTCCCGTTTTAAAACAGATAAGGTGAACGTGTCTCGCTCGGAACGTGTCTCTCTAATGCTTCTCACGGCTTCTTTTGGAGCACACCCCAGTCTGGGAACATTTTGTCCAGATAGTTGCCCATGGTGGGAAAGTACACTTAAGGTTCCGAAAGGACTTGACAACCTGGTAAGCAAAGAGTTTCATGCTGCTTAGGACTCTTACAAAGAGCCAGTGTCCGAAAATATTTTGTATTCCGCATCTCTACAGGATGTTGATTTAAGACATTACCGTCGGAGCCAACCGTCTGAAACCCGGTGTTGCCAGTCCCACAGATGCTTGAACGAATTGAGATCTGGACATTTTGGGGGCCAAGTAAACGCTGAAATGTTCCTGGACCATGTGAATATGGAACAGCTGATCAGACCTATGAGGGGACCCCCCGTCCCCCCCTGCCCCCAACACCATAGGGGTGAGAACGTGTATGCAGGGACCTGAAGAAAATATCTATATTGATATTTTAATCGGGTGGTTTAGTGGTTAGCACATTCACTTCTCAGCACTGGAGATTCCTGGGTTTCCTCCGGGTTCTCCGGTTTCCTCCCACAGTCTAAAAACATGGATCAAGTCAATTGAGTTCTCCAAATATTGCCCCATATAATGTGTGTCTGTGTCTGTGTGAGTGTGTGCCCAGCGATGGATTGGCACCCTGTCCTGGGTGTGGGCATGGGGAACCCCCCGCGACCCTAATATATAGGACAAAGCGGAAGATAATGAATGAATGAATGAATGATATTTCAATCTTTAATTATTACCTCTTAGGTGTTATCTATTGTTTCTATGTGAAAGAACTTGAAAGTGAATGTGGCTTCAGTGGCACCCAGTGGTGAGGCTGGAGATTGCAACTACTTTTTCTTACAACTACATGGTGAGAGATGAAGATGGTGGTGTGTGCATATTAAATTTTAGTTTGTTACTATATATATTTATATATAGTAACAGCCTTAGAGCATCACGTTGTCTCTGTCATCTTTACTTCATCACACATTGTGTTCTGGTGTCATTTTTTTTTCTAAAGCAAAGGACTCCCAGTGACCCAGCCGTCAACTTAAGATAATTAAGGACGAGGGAATTAAAAAAAGTGGACTTTTACATGAATATACAGATTTGGATAATGTGTAAAGAGAGAGAGAGAGAGAGAGATAGTGAGACAGAACGGAGAGTGCTATTGTTTGTGCATGTGTGTATGTAAGAAGAGAGGGAGAGAGAGAGAGAGAGAGAGAGAGAGAGAGAGAGAGAGAGAAAGACATTGTCTGTATGTGTAAGTGAGTGAAAAAAAGAGAGGGAAAGAGAGAGAGAGAGAGAGTTTTAAGTCTCTGAATGTTGAACCCACCATCACACTGAGCTCCAGAGGCTGAAACAAGACTTTTCAGGGACTCAGTTAAAGGAATAAGGTAAGAAGCTACATGCACATTTACAAAAACCCACAACGAGAACCTGAATTTCCTCATGAGGCTGCATTAACTGCATTAACTGCAGAGATTACGATCTAAACAACCCAGTTCTATCGTAATATATTAAACCTCTTCACTGCTGGGTCTCATTAACATGACTTCATTCATTCATTCATTATCACCCGCTTTTATCCTCTATTAGGGTCGCGGTGGGGTTCCCCATGCCCATCCAGGGGAGAACGTCTCGGGCGCTGGGCAGATAGACCCAGGACAGGGCGCCAATCCATCGCTGGGCACACACTCACTCACTCAAACACACTCTATATGGGGCAATTTTGAGAACTCAATTGACTTGCTCCATGTTTTTGGACAGTGGGAGGAAACCGGAGAACCCGGCGGAAACCCACGCGGACACGGGGAGAACATGGAAACTCCACCCAGATGGGGATTCGAACCGGGAATCCCTAGTGCTGAGAGGCGAACGTGCCAAAGCACTAAGCCACCGTGCCGCCCTGACTTCATTCAGTCAACACGATTAAATCAGAAATAAAGCTGCACCATTTAAGACCTGAATGATGTTCTGTCCCTGTTTTATATTCCTTTTTTTTTTTTTTTTTTTTGCTTAAACAAGTGCAGTTCTTATAAATTGTGAACAGTTTTTACAAGAATCTGTTTATTTACAACATTATAAAGTGCAGTCTGAGAATAATCTCTAATATATAATCCCATAATATGAGAATTTACTATAGAAAAGCAGCAGCATTGTTGTTGTGATGCCTTTTGTCCCGAAAGTTTACGTGAAATAGATCAAAATTAATCGATAATAAAGACTCACTGAATATTCATTCATTTACTTACAGAGTCTGAGAAATCATTTCCTTAAATTAAATTAGAAGTCAGTGCAGAGTCAGTACACGTCATCATGGAATTCTTTTATTTTAATGAATCAATCAGTTTTATTACACGTAAGGTTGAATTAGAATGAAAAATCTTGTCAAACACAGAATAAACAGCAAGCATGGTTTAAACACCACTGAATAGAGTTACTTAATAATGAGTACCTGTTACTTACCTAATGGTGTTAGTGAGTTGGTGGGTTCCACCGCTTTCTCACAGCCAAATGGTCCCAGGTTTGTTTCCTCCCAGTGCCTGCGTTGTCTTCGGGGTCTTTGGTTTCCTTCTACATTTAAAGATATGTAAATTAGAGACTGCAGTTTGTCCTAATCATCAGGGGTGTAACGTATCGATGCACTCAGTGCCAGTTTCAAGCTCAGGTAAGTTGGAGGGTTGCGTTTGGAAGGGCGTTCGGTGCGAAACTGTGTGGATCTTTTTCATTGTGGCAGTCGCTGATGAGAACGAGCTAAAAGAAGAAGTGTGTGTGACCTTCTCTGAGCTTTAACTCTCACATTCGGCATCAGCCATAATGACGATATTAAACTCCCATCATTTGCAGCCGAATTCATTTGTTCTTCTGAGTATTTAAACTTTTTAATACGTCTGTGTTGAGATCCATGATGATATCTTTTCACTGTTGCAGATGACACTGATGAATGGAATTGAATATGGGAGCTGCCAACTGAGGACCCTTGTGAAGTCTGACTCCTAAACCACAGAGAGCTTATCCTAAATCAGCTGCACATCCGAATCCTCCATTTAAACTTGGTTCGTCTTTTCAAATTAGCAAACACTTTTAACAAATTTTTAATAATCTGTTATTATTTATTATTACCATCTGTTTTAATATTCCCTATATGAATAAAGTTGGGTTGAGTTGACTGTATGGGGAAATAAACCCCTTCAGGAATCTGTCAGGGTTTATTATGCAGTTCATCTGTTAGTTGTCCTACTTATTATATTTATTTTGTAACCTCCTCATAAAACAAAAAAACTAAAAAAAAAAAAAAAAAAAAAAAAAAAGTCCATGAGCTCTTCTTCTGAAAAAAAAAAAACCTTCAGAGCTCAAACTTGTGCTGCTTTCTAATTTCACTGTGAACTCTAATGACGATAAATAATCTTTAACAGATAAAAAACTTTATGATAGTTGTCCTAAACTTTGTTAGATTATAAGGGAGCAAAACTAATGGCAGGGAAGAGAGTATAGAGGGAACATTCAAGTTTAGCCAGGAGGGATTATTATCCACTTTGGACTACTAATGAGGTCTTTTAGTTGCGCCTCCTCCAACTCTCACATCGTTTCTGTGTAGGTTTGTGTCTTCCTTATGCAAAAAACCAAAAAGACAAGCTCTTACTTAATTTTTTGTTTCTAAAAAAAATAGTTTAATTCACTTAAACCTTCATGTTGGGAGAAATAGATAAAGAAATATGTTTTTTGTGTTTTTTATGATTAACTTAAATATTTTTGTTAAAAATGAACAACATATGAAAGGGTGCACGGTGGCTTAGTGGTTTAGCACGTTCGCCTCTCAGCGCTAGGGATTCCTGATTCGAATCCCCATCTGGGTGGAGTTTCCATGTTCTCCCAGTGTCTGCGTGGGTTTCCTCCGGGTTCTCCGGTTTCCTCCCACAGTCCAAAAACATGGATCAAGTCAATTGAATTCTCAAAATTGCCCCATATAGAGTGTGTCTGTGTGAGTGAGTGTGTACCCAGCAATAGATTGGCGCCCTGTCCTGGGTCTATCTGCCCAGCGCCTGAGACGTTCTCCCCTGGATGGGCATGGGGAACCCCACCGCGACCCTAATAGAGGATAAAGCGGAAGATAATGAATGAATGAATGAATATGAAAGGGTTAGCAGCAAACTTCAAAACGTTGGGTCACTGTGACAACATGACATGATGTGAGCATCACAGGAGCAACCACACGAGACCAAAAACACAGAAGACAAATAGTAGTTAATAAAAAGGTAAAAATATTGTCTCCATAACATAATCCTGCACATGTGTAATAAGCGTCTGCACCCCACACAAAAAAAAAAAATATATATGGCTGCACCAACCATATTAAGACGGTGGAAAGAACCCTGTCCACCGTTGCTGCCTGCAGCAACCACCTGTGTGGACTCTCACTCACCTGCTAAGTAAGTGGGGTACGAAAGTGGCTTACAGCCCCAAGGGTAAATTTAGTTGCTATACTGCACTTTACTTTCTGCAGGAACGTTGAGGCTTATGGTGCTTTGCTACCAAAATGAAGCCTTAAGCCCAAAAAAAAAAAAGATAAAAATCAGCCCTTTGACGTCGAGCCCAGAGTGAAAACAGTAAAAAAAAAAAAAAAAAAAAAAAAAAAAAAAAAAAACATCTGCAAGAGGTGCGACAAACTCATGAAAAGTCAATGTGTCCCTTTGAGAGTTCGGAAAGTAATGTCTCACATACCAATTTCTACAAAAAAAAAAAACAAAACAAAAAAAAAACATTCTAACTGATAAAAAAAAACACCATTTGCGTACTTTGTTTGCTTCAAACTCTTTACCACTACACCCCCCCCCCCCCACCAAACACACATACACACACAATCACCACAATGAATACACCACAACCCAGAGAAGCGAACAGCCAGGATGCTTGTGTTTGTCTAATTGAATGTGCTTCTTGAGGAGAATGAGGGAAGCCAGAGATGGATGATGTCCTGGAAACCTTTAGAAAGTGACTTTTCTCCTTCGCTTTAAGCCGGTTTCTCATCTATTCCATTCAATTCTTTAACAAATGGCCCCTTTGTACATTTAAGGCAGCTCTTGTGTAATGCAATACTCCCTCTTTTTTTTTTTATTCATTAGATGAATTAGTGCATTCCCCTCTAGTGGTCGGAACAAGGCCTGTAACACAGACTAAAGAAACATTACAAACCTACGGCTATTTTTATTTTTTATTATTAATAAAGTATTTTGAGGCCTAAATAGATACATAAATATGCATGCCTGTAGGTGTAGCAAGCCCACAAGAGGTAAGGATTTATGACATATACAATAATATGTATATTATTGATTTATTACAATAATGGTTCTATTCACATGGATTACGACAAAATTAAAAAAAATGTAAAGCTTTTGGTATTATGCACTTTAACCTTTAGGTGCAGTTCTGTCCATGTTAATGGTTCTTGGTCATTCTGTTCACAGCGAAATAATAAAGAGTAAGAGCCTCAGCGATGGCGACGTACCGCAGTGGCGAGACGGTGTGTCACTCTCAGACTCAGACAGACAACCTGAAGCCGTTGCTCGGGGGAGCCGGGTGTGGCATCGAGCCGTTTCACCTGCGTCGACGCGTGATGTCCAAAGAGGGCCGCAGCAATGTGCGTGTGGAGCATGCGAGTGGGCTTCATGCCCTGTACCTCCGTGATCCCTGGACCACCTTGGTGGACATGCAGTGGAGATGGAAGCTGCTGGTGTTCAGTGCCACCTTCGTGGGCACCTGGTTTGCCTTCGGCTTGTTGTGGTACCTGTTGGCCTTGGTGCATGGAGACCTTCTGGGTATGTAGTATTCATCATTTTTACACAAGATTTCTATAGATTCAGACAGTCATATGGTCACTTTGGGTACTGCGTTCAAAATGGCGCGCCATCATTGCTTCAGTCACTATAATGGATGGTTATAAGAATCTATACAATATATTCTGATTTTGACCGGATCCATGTGTTTGCTCTCCTCCAGAGTTTGATCCTCCAGCCAATCACACACTGTGTGTGATGCAAATGCAGACTATGACTGGCGCTTTCTTATTTTCCCTGGAGACTCAGACCACCATTGGCTACGGCTTCCGTTGCATCACCGAGGAATGTCCATCCGGCATCATTCTGCTCGTCATTCAGCTTCTGATCACCTCTGGTATGGAGATCTTCATCACTGGGACATTTCTCGCCAAGGTACCGCATTCACCCGGCTATGCATTAGGATGCATTATGGGTCTTTTACACGGACAAACTCATAAAGCATACATTTCGCATTTGGCATCTATCTTGAATGGTGTGTCCATAAGTTTGCTTGTTTATATGAGATGAAAATGAAGCACGGTCCGATGTTGCACCCTGTCTTCTCTGCTTCCTGTTAGCTGGCTCGACCGAAGAAACGGGGTGAGACGGTCCGCTTCAGCCGGCATGCTGTGATCGCCAATCACAATGGGCAGCCATCTCTCATGATCAGGGTGGCCAACATGCGCAAAAGTCTTCTGCTGGGCTGTCAGGTACTCTGAACCCTCAGCAGAGCTTTATTTTAAACACCGAGTTCTGAACCACACATTGTCGTAAAACCCAATTGTGATTTGGTAGCATCAAACCTATTAGTATGTTCTGTACCCACACTGTGTTGAGATGTACCTGTACCCCTGTACAGGTGACTGGGAAACTGCTCCAGCCATGCATACCAAAGGAGGGTGAGACAGTACGTTTGGACCAAAGGAACATTCCCTTCAGTGTGGACACAGCCAGCGAGAGCCCCTTTCTCATCCTTCCTCTCACCTTCTACCACACCATTGACAATGACAGCCCACTTCGAGCATGGGCCTCCAAGGGTAAGATGTACACAATAAAGATTTTAACCAAACTTTCTACTTTTATCTCTAAACAGAGCAAATATTGTCCTTTCCTTTAAAATCTGTATGGGTTTCTTCCCACTGTCCAATAATACACTAGACATACTGATTTGGGGCTTTCTCAAATTAATGAGAAAGGAACAATCACAACAAAGACAATTAAACCAAAGCAGGCTGAACAATGCTTCGTCAGCCCGAAGGTCTTCAACCACATGCAAACACAAAATGAGCAATGCATTTTCATCTCGCACCAATGACGTACTGTATAAACGTTCTCAAGTTGCCCTTGTTCTCTCTGCTTCTCTACATCTCTCCCCTCCATGTCTCAGGTGGCGGGTGGATAGAACCAGAGCTGGCGGATTTCGAGCTTCTGGTGATGATGAGCTCCACGGTGGAGCCGACTTCGGCCACGTGCCAGGTGCGCACGTCCTACCTGTCCGAAGAGATCCTGTGGGGCTACGAGTTCCCACCCATCGTTTCATTGTCGTCGACGGGGAAATACGTGGCTGATCTTGCCTACTTTGACAAGGTCATCAGAGCCAAGACGCCACCCATTTTCAGACCATTCTCGCCCACAAGCCAAATGAATTGCTGTAGCGGAGGGGGGGTGGAGGCTGGGAATCTGGAGAAGATTCAGCTCGAGATGAGTTACAGAGAAGGGGAAGAGTCGAAGGGCAAAGAAGGCAATAGCAATGCCCCGAGCGTCCGAGTCAGCAATGTATAACACGCCCGTTTCTGTACGCGGAGGAATGGGCTGCACTGATTTCAGTCACTGTGTGAAAAATGCACTTTACACTACTACTGTAGACAAGCTGCACTCTAGAGTCTCCGGAAAATAAGTGCACGACTACTAACACCACTGAGCTGAAGATAAAGCCAGTAGAAAGTTTCCATCGCCTTTAGACTGAGCATATGAATAATAAATGAATGATGGGTTGGATTTCATACCGTTTAAGGTTCATACCTGGTTTTTTTGTATTATATTAAACCATTAAGCCGCAGAAAGGAATCAGTTAGTTGTTACAATTAAACCAATCACCAAATATTTATAGTAATTACTTGAACAATTTTTAAAATGTTAAAAATCTCATTATCTTCCGCTTAATCCTAGGTCAAGGGGAGTTCCTTATACCCATGCAGGATACACACATACACACTATGTGTGGCCAATTTAGATTGGGGCAATTTAGAGCAGCCAATCCAATTTAAATCCATGTTTTTGGCCTGTGGGAGGAAACCGGAGAACCCGGAGGGAACCCATGTGGACACAGGACGAACGTGGAAACTTTAACCCCCCCTCCCCCAAAAAAAAAAAAAAAAAAAAAAAATCTGTCATATTTTATTTTAAAATCAAGACTGACGAAGGAGAGGAAACGCCCTACACAGATCTCCAGCCAATCACAGTGCAGATACGCAATCTCATTTACATATATACACATCTGAATTTTTGGCAACGTTTTATTGCCAGTTTGGGGAAAACCCATGCAGATGTGGGGAGAACATGCAAATTCCACACAGACCTGCTTGGCAATTAAACAGAAGCCCTTCAGGCTGTTTAGCAAAAGGAATTTCTAACATTGTTTTCAGAAAGCAACAGAAGATCAGAAAATAATTTGTTTCTGGATTCATAACAATACAGGAACATTTACTGGATGGAACCTGGATTTATTCTGGACTGGTGGTCCTGCAGGACGCCCTCAATGGACTTATATAGTTTTCTAATTGTTATAAACGGACACCTGATCACCACACAGTCTGTACATGGCTGTCCTACACTGTCGATGCTGCCCGGCCGCTCAGGGAGGACGAGTCCCCCGCTGAGCCTTGGTCCTCCCAAGGTTTCTTCCTTAAAATAAGATAACAGGGAGGTTTTTTTTCGCCACGGTCGTTTCATTCAGGGTTTCCAGGCTTTGAACCGTGTAAAGTAAAGCTGCTTTGTGACGACGTACTGTTGTGAAAAAGCGCTTTAAAAATGAATCACTCAAACTTAAAACATCACAATACAGGAACAAGAGCCGGGTTCGGCACCTTAACCTCGAGATCATTTTTAAAGAATGTAGAGGAAACATTAAATGTAAATGTAAATGCATTTGTGCTTTCTGTCAATTAAACACTTTCAGTCATTCACTAAATTTTGTCATTTAGTGATTAATTATTCATTCATTCATTCATTATCTCCCGCTTTATCCTCTATTAGGGTCACGGTGGGGTTCCCCATGCCCATCCAGGGGAGAACGTATCGGGCGCTGGGCAGATAGACCCAGGACAGGGCGCCAATCCATCGCTGGGCACACACTCACTCACTCACACAGACACACTCTATATGGGGCAATTTGGAGAACTCTAATTGACTTGATCCATGTTTTTTGGACTGTGGGAGGAAACCGGAGAACCCGGAGGAAACCCACGAAGACACGGGGAGAACACGGAAACTCTACCCAGATGGGGATTCGAACCAGAAATCCCTAGCGCTGAGAGGAGAACGTGCTAAACCACTAAGCCACCGTGCCGCCCGTAATGAATTAATCAGTCATTTATTGATTAACTTCAACGAATATAACTAAACCTTGACTTCAACCGATAAATGTTTTTATACAATAAGTCGGTTATAACTTTAATAATCTATTTAATAACTATAATAATCTTTATTCTGTCTTTATTCAGTTTTAAACACAGCACGTAGCTTTCATCATTTTAATTATCAATGAAAACTTATTAATACACAATCTCTTTATACCAAAATATAGCAATCTGGCCCCAAGATGATTTTTTTTAATGGGAAAAAAAAAGATTAAACCTTTTCAAACTCACCTCTGTCACGTTCTGTGATCAAAACAATGTCCTGAACCCCAAACGTTTTCCTCTGTCTTCATGTTCCTTCTTTCCATCACTGTATCCTCAACATAACGAGGTCGTTTAAGAGTTATAATATGATATGATTTATAATATCACATTTATATTGCCATCTGCCGGCTTAGTTGTTGTGTAGTTACATTAGTATTTTAATAGTAGTGCGCTCGTCCTTAAAAAAGCACATGCAAGCTTTATAACCTGCAGGGTTGTAAGTTTTAAGACCTTAATTAAGAGCATATTTATTCAAACAGAGAATGATGGAGGATATTTTTTTAAAAAGACAATTAATTGTTGTCACTGAAAATTTAGCTTGAACCCGAAGTTCAACCACAAACAAAAAATAAACTACAGAAAAAAACAAACGCTTGGCTTCTGTGGTTTATAGTGAAACAATATCGCCCTCTAGTGACACTTTCAGTAATTTTATATATATAAATGCCCATCCAGGGGAGAACGCCTCAGGCGCAGGGCAGATACACCCAGGACAGGGCGCCAATCCATCGCTGGGCACATATATATATATATATCCTCTCATTTGGTGATTTGGTGTGGAAGAACATTCCTCAAGCACATCACACGCCAACAAATACCCAACCCAAGCCTCACCTCAGTGTTTTATTCATATGGGGTTTGGCATGTTCTCCTATGCCCCTCTTTTGACTCATCTCCTAAAAGCGTGCTTATTATACGTAATTGATTTTCTTCTTGAATGTACATTTACGTTTGGTCATTTATTGGACGCTTTTATCCAAAGCGACTTACAAGGTGAACACAGGGTTCATCACAACATCCCTGGAGCCATGAGGGTTAAGGGTCTTGCTCAAGGAGCCACACTGGTAACTTCAGTGGACCTGGGATTTGAACCGCCAACCTTCGGTTTGATAGCCCAATGCCCTGACCACTGAGCTACCACTCCCATGTAATCTCAAATAAGAAAACTAATTGATTTGACGATGGATTTGGACCTTGAACAGTATTCTTCCTGTCCGGGTTAGGCTTGCAGGCTACAAAAACTAATTAGTGTAAAGAAGTCTTTTTAATTAAGGAACTTAAAAAAATACTTTCATAAAGCAGAATCCACTTCATCTGTACAATACTGAATCGTCATGTATAATCAATGATAGAATGAATGCAATAGTGTTGTCTGTAGTGGAATCACCAGGCTACATGTGGTTTTGATCTATTAATATGTCAGTCAAACATTCTTTTTGTATCCAATTCTATATTAACATTTTATTTAAACTTTAAACTAAGAAATTTTATTTAATACTATTCTTTAGAAATGCAGCTTTCAATGAATCACTCCTCACTGAGTCCGGTGTATTAAGTTTATAGTGAACTATCATTCACTAAAGTAATCTAGGGTTAGAACCAAAACTGTGACCGCATTAGGAAATAAAGAATCACACAAGGTTCATTGTTTCTGCAGCGGATCGTACACAACACGGGTCCTGTTCGTATCAGGAACACAAATACGAAAATTCTTTACCCTGTCTATAGCATCTATGCAAATACAGATAAGCTGTGCAGAAAGTAATTAGTAGGAAATAGAACACAGCGTCTACAAATAACACACTACATCTACACATTACCATATCCCCTCACAGGCTCCAGTCCTTGTTTGTTTATGTTAACAATTCCACTTACAAAGAATTAAAAGCGATAAATATCAAACCTTTAAAAAAAAAACTTCTGTTAAAGAATAATTTATTGATTTCTGCTGTCCCATAAAACACAATGTGTAGTCATGTTTCTTATAAGACATCTATAGATTTCTACATTTGATAATTATATACGCTCACTATTTACTTATTATGCCAACTCACTTGTTTCCACACTCACTGTCTATTATATCAGCTCCACTTACCATACAGAGGGACGTTATAGTTCTACAGTAAAGATTATGTGGTTCTCTACGTACTATTTTTGTCTAGATGATACCGTTCTCTTATGATCAGAGTCACCACAGCACAGAGCTGGTGATATTTTGGTGATTATTATTATTATTATTATTATTATTATTATTAGACACATTAACTTACTTTAACATGTTGATATAAAGTCAGACAGTAGCTAATATTTTTTTGTTGTTGTTGGTGGATTATCACTCAAGCAGTGACATCAATGTGTTAAAATCAAGTACAACGCATCAATGTCACTGCAATACTAATCATCCGTCACCCAAATAGATCTGTATTAGTCCTGTGGGGGGTATTCGATTTTAGAGAAAAGGGTAAAGAGGACTAACAAATATACACAGAGAAACAGATGGACTACAGTCTGTAAGCGTCTACATGGGAAGCGGCAATAATAAAATGCGCAATGGCTGCAGACACAATGGGCGATACGAGCACACAAATCTGCATGAAGTCCTCTTATCTGTTACAGTTTTCATGCCTTTCCATTTTCATTTCCTTCATAAGAAATGTATTAACTTAATTTAGGAATCTGGTGCCATAATAAGGTTCTCTCCTCAACTCAAAACATTTTTTAAAATGAAGTCACTCTTTGACATTGTTTGTAACTCTCACAGCTACAGAACTCTTAAACCCGGAGACATATGGATTTGATTCGTAAGCGCTGGCACGTTGCAACACCTTGCCGTTTTAAAATTTTCCAAGTTTGATGGTTGATTTAAAACAACCCCATAAACACCGTGAAGCGGTATGGGAGATATTTGGGTTGGAGAGGAAGAGCGCGGTAGATATATTGGAACATTCAGTCCATTCATCCATTCTTCAGCCAACTGATTTAAAAAGAGAGGGAGATGGAGCTGTGTCTCACCAGCAGGGGCGCTATAATTGAGGACGAGGGGAAGAGTCTGACGATCACGAAGTCCTAAAACAGAGAGGTTTATTCATTCATTCATTATCTTCCGCTTTATCCTCTATTAGGGTCGCGGTGGGGTTCCCCATGCCCATCCATTGGAGAACATCTCAGGCACTGGGCAGATAGACCCAGAACAGGGCGCCAATCCGTCGCTGGGCACACACTCACTCACACAGACACACACTATATGGGGCAATTTTTGAGAATTCAATTGACTTGATAGATGTTTTTGGACTGTGGGAGGAAACCGGAGAACCCGGAGGAAACCCACGCAGACACGGGGAGAACATGACACAGATGGGGATTCGAACCGGGAATCTCTAGCACTGAGAGGCGAACCACTAAGCCCAGAGAAGTTTAATGTCATTTAAATATTGTGATGCATTTTGACACCGACGACCTAAAATATTAATTATAAAATTAGAAACTATGCGAAATTAATTTGAAATACATTGCTTTAATGTACTGTGTATTTAACTTGATGATGACAGAATGACTGCACGGATCTGAGTTTAACTGAGGGATTTGGGGTCAGTGTGTTCGATTATGTGTTTAAATACTATAATCAATACACAGAATAAGATTGATAGCTTGAGATACCATCCCCTTCAATGCACCAAATCTATACACACAGTAAGATTTAAACACCGTGAATAATACACAGAATTAGATTATAATGTGTTCAACCCCTTATTTCCAGAAATATATACAAAAATATATATATAAATATATATGGTTTCGCCTGATATCACACCTTGTAATTTGAACACCAGTTTAAATTACATTACACTACATTTATATTATATTATATTATATTATATTATATTATATTATATTATATTATATTATATTATATTATATTATATTATATTGTATTGTATTATTCATTCATTATCTCCCGCTTTATCCTCTATAGGGTCGCGGTGGGGTTCCCCATGCCCATCCAGGGGAGAACGTCTCGGGCGCTGGGCAGATACACCCAGGACAGGGCGCCAATCCATCGCTGGTGTATTGTATTGTATTGTAATGTATTGTATTGTATTATATTATATTATATTATATTATATTATATTATATTATATTATATTATATTATATTATATATTATATTAATTATATTATATTATATTATATAATTAATATTAGATGAATGTAAAGTGTAGCAAAGCGAAATGCCCTCAGGTTGAAATGTAAAGTAGACACAAAAATAAATCGATTTTTTATTTTTTAAAAATTAGTAGAATATTCAAATCTTGTGGTGTGTTGAGTTTTTCAGATGGTTATTGTTCTGTATCTTAATAATTCATCTTATCAGATGATGACTATACTGTACTGCTGTTTGTTTAGTCAGATCACTAATTCCTGTAAAACTGAAACTGCTTTCACCATCTGAATATACCATTGATTATCGGCAATCTATTATTATTATTATTATTATTATTATTATTGTTGTTGTTGTTTTTGTTGTTAAATTACCTTTAAGCTGTAATTTATTATGGGGATATTAGTTTCACACACTGAACAGTTAGAGCAAAACATCGGGGGATAAATTGCACAAGAATAGTAACCAAAGTTCCGCTACATGAGCAACTAAAAAAAATAGTAAAATAACTTCAGATTCATCAAATTAACACCAGTCTGTCATTTTTTTGTCTTTATTAAATAGATTCCATGTTGACAGTGTTTTTGAACACTTTCACTGGAGATGTCCCTTCATCGTTGTCTAACTCTAACGTTGTCTAAACACCGAGTGAACGGAAAATCAATCAGGTTATCGATCCGCGGTGCAGTGAGTGCAGTGTGAATGCACCCCGCGTTTTACTGTCTGTATAAATAAAGACTGAGATTTCAGCTCAGAGGACTGAACCCTGAACTGTCTTCCTGCTCTGTTGAAACAACATGTAAAAATAATAATTATTTTATAAAAAAACATTCGAGTTTTTAATAAGTAAATCCAATATGTTCATCTCTGAATTAATCCAAAAAAAGCAGATCATTACACATTATCATATGCTAGTAGGTTAATCTGAGTTTTTAAAGCAAAATTCACATCTTTAATGGACAATCGAGTATTAAAACCTCGGTATACCGTCTTCCTACCGATTTATTGATCTATTCCTGTAAGTAGTTTTCTTTTTGTTCATTTGTGTATTTCATATTAGCAGAATATTTTATTACGTTTTAAATGTGACCTGTTTTTTTTTTTTTTTTTTCTCTCGTTCTTAAATTATAAGTACAAAATAATTGGGACTCACCTCGATAGTAATCCCGTCTCCACACGTACGAGTTAAAAACTAGTTAATAACGACTTTAAAACAAAAGCATGATTCCTACTTTGTGAGATTTAGTTGAAACTCTTATTATATAATCTCATTTAATGCGTTTTGAAGACCGCAGTAGCCTGAAGTGCAGAAGTCATAAACGCCCCCTAGTGGTAACGCCCCAATTAAGCGTTTAGAACAAAAGGTAACATCTGCAAAAAGACAAATCGCTCATTTTAATATCGTTCAATTAAAGCAGAACCATTTTGGATACGTATTTTTTTTGTAATGAATGACGTAAATTATTAACAAACAAATAAACGTTTTTTTATTGAACTGTGATGGGTTTCTTCGTTGCTTTAAGGAACCAAAGAAAGCCTTTTCTGAAACCTATACTGTATTATACCGAAGTTTTCTGCTCGAACAAACTTATCCTCTATTTAAATCTGTAAATTTAAAACATATCCTACTAAAAACAGAGTGCAGACATTAATATGCATTCAAATAATTATTAAGAAGGTAATTAAATTGAAACAGGCGTTTTCTGTAGCATGATCATCAAAAGATATTAGAGTTTAAAAAAATGTATAAAATAATCTGTGAATTAATCAGAATTTTAGGAACATAATTATATATTTCAGTGTTTACTGTGCACATAACATTAAAACTATTGGATCCCAAATTATGTATCTGAACAAATGTTCAGTTTCACAATAACACAAAGCAATGACAATTCAAATGTGGAAAAAAATACGTTTTTATTCCTAATCTAGATTTTTTTCTGATTATGGGAATCACGTTTTTTATTTTAATCTGAAAGCATAAATGTTTTCTCCTCAGTGCATCACAGTTGATGTGCTGCATTTCTCGCCTGAAGCTGATGATATGTTTTGGCCCACTTGCCATGCTTTTTAAAACGTGTTTTAAACACTTGTTAAAGTTTATCTTTACAGATTTCTGAACAATACCCGGACCTCTGCATTGGACACGCTGCTCCCTGCACCGAGACCCGTGTTTATGGCGAAGTGTAAATACTGATGACCCTTATTCTTTCCTTTCAATAGCAGAAGGGTAAAACTTGCAGAGTTTAGTTCTATTACAATTCCAGGATTGGCAGAAAGGAAATGAAAAGCTCAAAAGGTCGACAGCACTAAATTTAATACATGCCAAGTACATGTTTTAAAAGATTGACGTTAGATAAGAAATGGCTTGTATGTGGCATTACACAAATGTTTATCTTCTTCGGTTCGTTTTGCTGATGTCGAGAAAGGACCTTATATCCGATAATGTGTTTCAGTGCGGCTGCAGTGGGATGTTAATATGGGTGAAAATGTGTTTACCTACATCACACTGTGCAAAAAAATAACAGGTTTGATCGCTTTTAAAAAGACAAAGCTCAATAAAAATGTGTCCATCAGATCGTATTAATTATAAAAACAATGATAATGAATGAATAATTCGAAAATCTGATTTAAATAGCTCTTAGAATGGTTTAAGAATTCAACATGACCTTTAACGTGAAAACACAAATATATATATATATATATATATAAAAAAAAAAACTAATTTTTAAGCGTCAAATAAAACTGCACAATTTCACATTAGACTGATAATTAAATTTGTGTCTTATTAATGAAATAATTTCCAATTGGCTTTTGTTTTGTATAGTATTTTTTGGTAAACAATTGTTTTATTATTTTTTTTTTTAAATTAGAATCGGGATCAGAGTTTAATTACAGAGTTGTATAAAACATTTTAAAGGTACAGACTCTTTTACTCGTAACGGAGGGCAGAATCCTCTGGGCTTTGTGTGATTTTGGAAAATGAAGGGTTAACAGGTGTCATTCTGAGTTTACTTCAATAGCACTTTAACGGAACTCAGTCAGTCAGGTCACATAAACCACTGATCTTTAACTGGTTCACCTTCAGTGTTTCCTCCTCTCACTCTTCTCACGTAGACAACAAACAAATAACAATTACAGCTACATTTTGCTTTTATATTTTTACAAATATTTATATATATTTATTTTTTAAACATTTTTTTTTTTTACAATTTTCAATTTAGTTTTATTTCTATGCTATAAGCCTATTTATTTACAAATTCAGCTGCAGAACAAATTTTGAAGACCGATTCTGTTTTCATTATTGAACTAATTTTATTATTGACTCGTTTCTCCTTCTGTTCTGGCTGAAGTACAGCAGAGCCACTGTTTAGCTGCTGTTAGTTTAGTTCCCCAACTCAAATTCACATCATGTGTTTTGCACTTAAAAGGTTTATTACCTGGACATAACCTCTTTTAAACGTTACTGATGTGAACATGCATTTTTAAAACTGCTTTCCCCCACAAAATGGCTCATAACAATTTCGACTGTTTTAATTGTTTGTTTTTGTGAAACCGAACAAATGTGGTTAAGTATTATGGTTTTTATTAAACACATTTTCTTCTTAAAAAGAAATAAAAACGATTATTTATGCTGCACTGACGAACACGTCGCTATAATGCAATTAAATAAATACCGTAGACATTTAAAACTAGGACTAGGGGAACTGATGTACAACAACAGCCATGGATTATGAGATTTGCTACATGGACCGACCCCATATTTATGATCATTTTTAAAAAATATAATATTAATTATAATAGTATAGTGTCTGTTTTCAGTTAGGTGTTCGGTAAACATGTGAGTGTATTATTAAGTAAATCGTAAAATCCGTTAGTGATGATCAGAAATTCCACATCTGCTGTATTTCTAATCCCGCGAAGCCAAAACAGAAAGCGAAATCGCTTTGCTTTACAGTCACCTTTTGCGGTCTAGAAATTTAATCGTTTCATTTCTAAATGAAAATCGCGATATCAAACGCACGAAGCCACAAATCGAGACAGAGTTCATACAGAATTGTCATCTCCACGGTAATCGTTTTTTCTTTTTTTTTAAACCAAGGTCTTTTATTTATAAGTGCCGGTTTAACATGGTCCCAACAATGGCAGCATTTCGGTATCAAAACAGAGAATATCATGGAAAAGAGGTCTGAAGAATTACGGTTTTATAACATACATCATTTTCAACGACCTACAAACTACTGTCTGCATGATACAGCTAATCTACAATGGAGACGTAAACAACAGACTGTATCGGGGTGACGTTTGGGCTCATATGAATGAAATAAAGAAATATCTTCATAGAAAGAAACCACTGAGGTAAATTCACCCAGTCCGAATTTTTAGGATTTGGTAAAACTGTAGAACTTCTATTAAGGACTACGATCTAACTTCATCTGGAAAAGCTTCGGGGTTGATTTAGCCCAGGCCGGGGTTGATATTGGACTTGTGCAGCTGAACAGAAATTAACATTGAAACAGTAATAATATAACCTGCTATGTGTTGATTTAACGCTAAACGGATTGCTGCAGCACTGTGACTGACACTGGGAATTTCAACTGTGCAGGAAACTTTAAAAAGGCTCTTTATTCTGCAGCACAGAGTCAATTCGAGCTTTTCTATTTAGAGAAAAAGCATTACAATGTCAAAAACCAAAATCGAAGGTATTTCTTGTCTTTCATTCTTGTCTTTTCTGTCATTCATCATGAGACATACTGCATGTTAAGGGGAAACAACTGCAATTAAAATGGCAATAAGGTTCTAATGCATCGCGAAAGACAACATTATTTAGAGCGTGAAATTATGAATTAACTTAAAGCTGGTAATTAATTTTTTTTTTACTCCCAATGTTAAAATAGACAACCTTCGGACGCAAAATTAATTTGTGCCACGTGTTCAGATTGACATCTGTATGTTTATGTATGTTTACAACTCAACGTGTCATTGATGTGCCAATGTTGTTTTAACATCTCAAACTTAAAAAAAATAAAAATAAAAATAAAAAAATAAAAACGAGTAATAAAAATGCCCGAGGGATGATTTTTTTTGCGACAGGGTGCAATTGATACGTTCACAGCTATTTATGTAATAATAATAATAATAATAATAATAATAATAATAATAATAATAATAACCTTGTATGTGTCCGCAGCATGCAGGAAATAAGGCAGGAAGATTGTATAGACTATGACAGTGAACACTATTATCATCAAGATTTTTTTTTTATAGCTTAACTAAATTTAAAATTTACTTTTACTTATATATTTTTTAAAAGTCAGCGAATTTATTCAAACCCTGTGTTTCTTGCTGCCTCGACAAACTATACCCTGTCTCCGAATTCTTACAGCCCAAGCGAGGAAGAGAAATGTGTAGGAGCGACCTTCCAGGCGGCCTAGGACGCGTTCACGACAGCCATCAGGCGTGGGTGTGCTTTCGCGGACTGCTCGTTTAAATGTCTATCCGAGAGTGCAAGGCTGAGTGTTTGGGTTCGTGGTCCCAGTACGAGTAGAGGTCGGCCGACTGGCGGGCGGCGCACGCAAACTGGAGGCCGGCCGCGCTGTTCCCGGGCACGGGTGATGGCGCGGGAGGCGCGCCGCTCAGCTGCTGCGTCTGGTGCTGGTGGTGGCTCACTCCGTTATACGAGTTCATGACGGTCGGGAGGCCCATGGCCTGCATGCGGGAATACGGGTTGTAGGACGTGGCCGAGAGCCCCTTGACGTTGAGGGCACCCACGTCGGCGCTCGCCATCTGGCAGGACGCGTAAGACGACATGGGTGGCGGCGGCGGCGGCGGCGGCGGCTGGGCGAGCGACCACGCGTTGTTCATGAAGCCGGGCTGAATGTATTTGGGGGGCGACAGATAGCCGTAGCCGTCCGCCCCGAACAGGGCCTTCCCAGGCTGGAAGTGCGCGGCGGGAGGCCTGAACGGGCGCTTCATCCGCCGCCGGCGCCGGTAATTCCCCTTCTCGAACATGTCCTCGCAGGCCGGGTCCAGCGTCCAGTAATTCCCCTTGCGCTCCCCGCCGCCTTCCCGCGGCACTTTGATGAAGCACTCGTTGAGGCTCAGGTTGTGGCGGATGCTGTTCTGCCAGCCCTTTTTGTTCTTCTCGTAAAAAGGGAACTTGCTGATGATGTACTGGTAGATACCGGACAGCGTCAGGCGCTTCTCCGCGCTCTCCCGGATGGCCATGGCGATCAGGGCCACGTACGAGTACGGCGGCTTTTGCGACGGGTCTGCCTTCTCCAGGCCGGGCTCGGTCCGGCCCGGCTCGTCCTTCACGAATTCCTCGCTCTTCACCGCGTTGCCGTCGTGCACCATCAGCGCCATTGCGTCATCTTCTAAGCCGTGGTAAGATGCCATCGCTGCCGAAACATAACAAAAACAAAGAGCAGAAACGTCAACACGACGCAGGCTTTACCTGAGACCCAGCCGAGATCAAAACAAAAAAAAAACAAAAAAAAAAAACAACAAAAAAAAAAGAAGAAGAAGAAGGCACGCGCCGCTGGGGAGCCACTTGGCGGACCCGGTGAACGTACCTGCTAATTTGGGAATTAGGCGACCTTCTTCTTTCTGTGCATGCCTTTTAACAACGCGAACGACCAGCGAGCGACGGGGAAAAAAAAAAACACACCCTCCCGCAACGTCGATGCGGCTCCGCGTCGCGCCGCACAACTGCGCCGCACAACTGCGCCTCTCACTGCGCCTCTCACTGCGCCTCTCCAAAGTCCAAAGCGCACCGCGCACTTCGGCCGCGTCTTTCTTCTAAAAGCGCCGACGCTGCTTTCGTCTCTCTCTCTCTCTCTCTCTCTCTCTCCTCTCTTCTGACGAGGCTCCGTGTTCCGCTTTCGTCACTTTCTCTCTCTCTCTCTCTCTCTCTCTCTCTCTCTCTCTCTCTCTCTGATCCACTTGCAGCCGCGTCTGATCTTAAACCGGACAATTTCCTCCACCAAGTGTCAATTTCCACCTTTGCTTACAATTACATTGCCTTTACACAATCTCTAGGTCACAAATAAAAACCTGCGGCGTCAGCAGTCGGCAGTTTGGGCAGAGAAAACAATGCGGTTAACAAACCGAATTTAACTCATTAAGTCGGAAATTGCTTCCAAACGCTTCTCAGTGCGCGCGATTCGATACACACCGCTGTTTTCTGAGCCCAGACTATAAAATTCTCTCATTTGGAATCGAGGATTAATTTAGAGTGGTTTCTAATTGATGACGTTGTATTTTGATGCATCGAATCTCGGTTAATGATGGCAACAAAAAGTAACAAAAGTTTAGAACCTATAGCATTATGATTATTATTATTATTTTTTAAATCCGTAGAGCCACAGAGGTTAAATAAATGTAATAAAACTAACATGAACGAAATTTTCGAGCAAAATCTGAAAATGCTATTAAAATAATGTTGGTACTGATGATAATTATAATAATTATAATCATATGATGTTAATTATAATAATAACGATAATGATATCACAATAATAATAATAATAATAATAATAATAATAATAATAATAATAATAAATAAAATAATAATAATAATAATAAAATAATAATAATAAAAATATATAATAATAATAATAATAATAAAAGAGTAAGAATAACAACAGTAACAATAATAATCATGTTATTGGTGTTGATAATTATAATAATGATGTTAATGATAATAATAATAATAATTAAATCAATAATAATTTAACTAGAATTTCCCTTGGTATAAATAATGTATCTATCTGTCAATAATAATAATAATAATAATAATAATAATAATAATAATAATAATAATAATAATAGACTGATTTTTTAAAATAATAACGTTTAAAAGAAGCTTCCCTAAAAACGAATTCCCTTTACAGTGTTTTTTTTTTTGTCAACTGATCCGATCACTGCTTATTATAATAAAATTAATTCCAAAGCGTAATGAAGACGGATAATTTGCCCAGCAGTCAGACACTCGTTTGAAGAGGAGGGCAGTGGATTTGATCTCTGTACACAGTGTGCTTTCATCACCGACTCTGACGGGTGCAGGTGTAACAGCATCATCATGTATGTCATCACCTTCTCGGGATTACACTTTGTCATGGGGCCCTGATTGACCAGCTCAGAAACACGTAGCCTGTCTGCAAGGTTTGTCTTTATAATAATAATAATTATTATTATAACAACAACTATTATTATTATTATTATAATTATCCAAGTGTCAATATTAAATAAATATGCTTTAAAATGTGTCCAAAATGTAAGCTATTCATTTTGCTCTATTAGTACTAATGGACTCAAAGCTGCCCCCGAGGGCATTTTAAACCGTGATGGAGACCCTTTAACCCAGGAAGGGAGGAGAAAGGGTCCTCTTTGCCCTCTTTATGGTTTATTGTTTTAATTAAAACAACGTTTCCCCCCCAAATCCCAGCTTTAAAAACATATATCATTTAGCTATAGTTTCTTACAAAAACATACCATTTACGGTTTACAGGGACGAAAATAAATCTTTCAGCCTTCTGAGTAATCCCGGCTCATCACTTAACACAATCCTGAAGTTTCACTTTCAGAATCCAGTCCAGCGACCGCAGGAGAAACAGGACGGAGATATGACATAACTTCTATATGAATCTTTGCAGCAAAGCGTGGTATTTTAGGAGGATTAAAAACGTTGTGAAACTTCCTGCCCGGCTCTTTGAAATGAGGATGTTTACGGTTCAGAGTGCAGGAATGCGGAGGGATATGAGCGTTACAGGTCAGCGGGACAGAGCACATCCAACCCCCCACCACCACCACCATCACCACCACCACCACCCACACGCCCCCAAGTTCATTCGTCGCAGCGTTCGGTCCATTCGGAGCGTCTGCAGACGGGTTCGGGTAAAAATGTAATGGAAAGCATTAAAAACGGCCTACACTTGATGGACTTTGATGGACTCAGCGGTATGGGGTGTATTCGGGTGTTTTTTTATGAGAGATTGAATAGCTGCTGTTTATTAAATACTGTTTCTTAACATCTACAACAACGGAATCATATCCTCACACATCCTCACACAGTCTTCAGAAATTATATTTAGGCCACCTGGTATCACTGAGCTCAGGAAAAGTATTTAAAATGGATCAGACTGGGAAAGAGGGCTAGGTAGCTCAGTGGTCAGGGTGTTGGGCTATCAATCTAAAGGTTGGCGGTTCAAATCCCAGGTCCACTGAAGTTACCAATGTGGGTCCTTGAGCAAGACCCTTAACCCTCATTGCTCCAGGGATGTTGTGATGAACAATGTGCTCAGCTTGGAAGTCGCTTTGGATAAAAGCGTCCAATAAATGACCAATAAATGTAATGTAAATGTAATTAAAACCCATTTGCATCGATTCTATCAGTTTTACAGTTGTAAATAGTCAGAATACTCAGTGTAATTAAAACACTGATGTTTCCATCATTCCCCTTAAACACAGAACTGGAGCATGAAGGCATCTCCATCAGTCTTATTTATAATGTGATCAGCTTTATAAGGTTCAGATTGCTGCAATACTGTCACTATGTACACGTCTGGACAGGTCTGCTTTCACATTTGTGGTGTGAGGACAATAGGTCAGGGGGACAGAGCACATCCAAACCCCCCCCACACGCCCCCCACACGCCCCCCAGTTCATTGGTCGCAGCGTTCGGTCCATTCGGAGCGTCTGCAGACGGGTTCGGGTTCGGGCTCCGCTGCAGAATGGAAAGCATTAAAAACGGCCTTCACTTGATGGACTTTGATGGGCATCGAGGGCAACGCCAGAAATCTAATGCAATAACATCTCACGACTGTGTTGTGTTTAAATGTTAGACTTGCTCGGGCCTCCGATGGCAAGCCGTCTGCACGTGCACCGCGACGTCCAAATCCGTTATTTTTCTTTATTAAATAACTCAATAAATGCATGGCCTCACGTTCTACATTATCGATTCATCTAGCTGGCCTCCATTTCGACATTTGTGCATTCCAAAGTCTAAAAAAAAGGGGGAGACAGAAATCCGAGGGAGGGAGAATAATTCTGTACTGAAATTCTGACATCATGCAATAAAATCCGATCTAATATCTGATGCGCTCAGACGCACGACAAGCCATCCGTCCTTCCCCAAATGTTGTAGTGTTAGATGAGGTGTGCTTGAGTACTATTCAAAAATAAATAGTAACTGTATTGTGATTGAATCCGATTGATATTCTGCAACTTTACATCTGGGAAACGACATATTCAAACCAGAATGTTTTTTAATTAGGTCATAATTGTAATAATTGTAAGGTCATAATTTTAAAAGGCATAACAAGAAAAATCTCAGCGGAATGGGGTGTATTCGGGTGTTTTTATGAGACTGAATAGCTGCTGTTTATTAAATACCATTTCTTAACATCTACAACAACGGAATCATATCCTCACACAGCCTCACACAGTCTTCAGAAATTATATTTAGGCCACCTGGTATCACTGAGCTCAGGAAAAGAATTTAAAATGGATCAGACTGGGAATTAAAACCCATTTTGTATCAATTCTATCAGTTTTACAGTTGTATTTAGTCAGAATACTCAGTGCAATTACAACACTGATGTTTCCATCATTCCCATTAAACACAGAACTGGAGCATGAAGGCTTCCTGATCAATAGGGTTGGTGACTTCTGACTTTGGTGCATCTCCATCAGTCTTATTTATAATGTGATCAGCTTTATAAGGTTCAGATTGCTGCAATACTGTCACTATGTACACGTCTGGACAGGTCTGCTTTCACATTTGTGGTGTGAGGACAATAGCCCACCAACCAGTTAGCTGCAACTTCATTTAACATTATTTAATTATTAAACAATAGAACATTTATTTGTGCAATATAAAAAATTAATGCTGCCATACAGTAAAAAGCCTGGCATGTTTACCACATAAATGTATAAAAAAAAAAAACAAAACATGAACTTACCCTCTTTGCAGCTATAACAGCTTCCAGCTTCCAAGATGAATTTCTACCAAATGTTGGTGTGATAAATTTGACCTCTTCATCCAGAGGAGCCTTTGTGTGTGCAGGCACTGATTACTGATGCTGGACAAGAAAACCTGTCTCGCAAACTTCATCTCAATGGGGTTGAGGTCAGGGTTCCGTGCAGGTCAGTCATGACTTTATGGACCTCAAGCCTCTATGCACTGGAGCACAGAGACACTGCAACGGAATAGGAGCTTTTTATTAACTCTTCAAAAAAGTTGGAAGCATATTATTAACCATAGTACATACCTAGATGCTTAGAGACCTGTTGTAATGAGACTGAAAAAAAAAATAGAGTTGTGTCCAAATTTCTTTTTGTCCATAGAGTTACAGATGATCTTACCTTGTTATTTTGTCCCTAATTGTCACATTGGCTCTTCAGAAGAAAGACATCTCCTCGATAAATCAGAAACATTGATGTTGGTTAAATTTAAAGGGATTTGGAATACTAAATACATAATATACAGAGCCTGAGCTTTGTGTCATGGCTAAACAGTTCTTATTCCAGCACTAATGAAGCGGCGGGCGCTTCCTCACTTTGTAAAGCCCAGGATTGACCTCTGCCTTAAATTACAAAGCTGCACAGAGAACTCCAGCTCTTCCTGAAGGTGCAGCGCGGTGTGTCTGCTTTGAGAGTACAGGCTCTGTTTACCTTTCTTATCACCGACAGGAAACTTATGGGAAGCTTGAGCCTTTCTTCCTACAACTCATCTGTCAAATTACTATAATGCATTGCACCATGGGAAAAAAACATCCGTAAATCTTTAGCAGACTTTTTTTTTTGGGGGGGCGACTTCATATATTCGATTAGGATTTTTTTTAAATGCTCCGAAGATAAGAGATAAATGCTCATGGAGCGTTTCCTGTTGCTCGAATGCATCCTGAATACTATTTCTACGTGCGTAGCCGAATCTGAAGTTAGAGAGACAGGGATGTCTGAGAAATAAGAAGTGGTGAAGCCTGTTTTTTTTTTTTTTTTTTTTTTTTTTTTTTTTTTAGAGATTTGCAAATGTGGAAGAAGCTGTGACGGCGTTCGAATTGTACATTCTGGTAAATGAACTAAACCTAAAGGTCAGGTCATGAAACCGCAAACAATATAGAGCACGTTCTGTACAATGCACGTGTTGGACTACAGATTCGTGCCACTTATTCACAAAATAAGCAAAGAATAAAATCTGCGTTCTGTTTACAGTGGAAAGTCGCTGTCATTAGCATAAATTAGATACACTAAATGCCGCAAGAAAAACAAATGATCGGCCGTCACAGATTTATTAGAAGCAGCTTGTTGCTTTTGTGGTGTTTATTCGTTTTCTGATTCATCAAATCATTTAATTTCTTCCAGTTTGAGTCTTTGCTCAGCAGTGGGACTGTGGTCCTTTATCCAGTCTGTAAAGCTGCAGTTCATTATGGAAACCCAATTATTCATTCATTCATTATCTTCCGCTTTATCCTATATTAGGGTCGCGGTGGGGTTCCCCATGCCCATCCAGGGGAGAATGTTTCGGGCGCTGGGCAGATACACCCAGGACAGGACGTCAATCCATGGCTGGGCACACACTCACTCACACAGACCCGCACGCATACACACTCTATAATTTGGAGAACTCAATTGACTTGATCCATGTTTTTGGACTGTGGGAGGAAACCGGAGAACCCGGAGGAAACCCACACAGACACGGGGAGAACATGGAAACTCCACCCAGGTGGGGATTCGAACCGGGAATCCCTAGTGCTGAGAGGAGAACGTGCTAACCACTAAGCCACCGTGCCGCCCCAAAGCCAATTAATGTAAAAAAAAAAAAACCCATGAAAGTATACAACCCATTATAGCGTTCAAAACATGGACAGTTCTTACTAAAGTTATGAAGTTGTTAATTCATTCATGCATACTTTTCATAAAGTGCTTTTCATTAGACACTGTGGCTCTGAAACCTAGTTCCCAAAAGTCATGAGGAGAAGCGATACAGTCAGGGTCTTTGAAAGTGGCGCTCACTTTCGTTCTGTCCTAAGGCAGAATCACTAAGCAGATTTAAGAAACTACTGAAGACGCATCTCTTTAACAAATAGCTTTTGTAAAAAAAAACAAAAAAAAAAAAAAAGCAAAGCATCAAATAACAATCAGGGTTGATGAATTTATTGGTTTTCTGCATAACTTCTGACTTGTAATGTTCTCATTAGTAAGTCGCTTTGGATAAAAGCGTCGGCTAAATGACTAAATGTAAATGTTCTGCATGTCCTCCCTGTGCCCGAGAGTGTTTACTTCAGGTTCTCTCACTTTCTCCCACATTCCAAAGGCATGCCGATGGATAAATTCAAGATTCTAAAATTGCCCCGTGACTATACTGCGGGAATGTACAGAGCGGCATCAAGCTTATGGGGCGACATACTAATGCACCAAGGTCTCGGAGTCATTGGATCATCTGGATGATGCATTAATACAGACCAAATGATGCATCAGGTGCCACACCCCCTGCTAACCACGATATTTGCTTCCTAAACCGCAAAGAAGGGCATTTAATTATCTAATCTATATAACCAACGATGTGACATTCCAGTATTAACTTTCAAAAGGAGAAGCATTTCGTGAAGTCAGTCGGTCACAAAGAGATGCTGACTATCCTCGACTGTTCGCCAGACCGAGACAAAAAAAACAAAAACGAGTGGGTCTGAGATCTGTGTAACCACACCTAAAGCAGGCTTAAGCAATAAAGACCCAGACCCTGTGATACAGAGGGAGCTTTCGGTTTGATCCTCATCTGCCACGCACAGGGAGGAAGTGTTCTCATGGTGCTATTCCTGGCCTGTACGCTCTCTTTTGTTTCACCAGAGGAGCAGGTGAAGGTGCTTGCACAGCTTTGATCAGCAGGACCAGGCCTCTGTAAACAAGTCACAACAGGGTTTAGCCCCTTCTAGTCTGCTGGGGAGCCTACACACACATACGCCTTCTGCTGAGCTCGCTGAGGATACGCTCGAGTGCGTCGTCTTTCAGCTCACGGTTCCAGGGGCGTCGCAATTGAGCCAAAATATATTTAACGCTGGAATTTAGGGTTTTTATTTGAATTAATTGCTGAGTAAATAAATGAGTTGTGTATTCATGTCGTTGGCGGCACGGTGGCTTAATGGTTTAGCATCTTCGCCTCTCAGCGCTAGGGATTCCCGGTTCGAATCCCCATCTGGGTGGAGTTTCCATGTTCTCCCCGTGTCTGCGTGGGTTTCCTCCGGGTTCTCCGGTTTCCTCCCACAGTCCAAAAACATGGATCAAGTGAATTGAATTCTCAAAAATGGCCCCATATAGAGTGTGTCTGTGTGAGTGAGTGTGTGCCCAGCGATGGATTGGCGCCCTGTCCTGGGTGTATCTGCCCGGCGCCTGGGACGTTCTCCCCTGGATGGGATGGGGAGCCCCACCGCGACCCTAGTGGAGGATGAAGCGGGAGATAATGAATGAATGAATGAATGTATTCATGTCCACATACTTTGTTGCACCAGGTGCCTCAGAGCATCATTTAAGGCTCAACTCGGCCTTAGTTTTAGTTTTGCTTTGATTTATTACTTACAGCTCATCTTATTATCACTATAGGCAGATAAAATCCAGAATAAGGTGCCGATCCATTGCTGGGCACAGCACACTTACTCACACATTATAAGGGGGCAGTTAATATAGGTGCAATTTAGAGAGGCCAAGTCACCATGAATCCAAGTTTTTGGACTAAGGGAGAAAACCGGAGAACTTGGAGAAAGCACATGTGGACACGGGGAGAACATCCACGCAGATCAAGATTCTGGATCCCCATCACTGTGCTGTGCTTTACTGCAAATCCCATCCATCCATTATCTTCCGCTTCATCCTCTATTAGGGTCGCGGGGGGGTTCCCCATGCCCATCCAGGGGAGAACGTCTTGGGCGCTGGTCAGATACAGGACAGGATGCCAATCTATCGCTGGGCACACACTCACTCACACAGGCACAATCTATATGGTGCAATTTGGAGAATTCAATTGACCTTGATCCATGTTTTTGGACTGTGGGAGGAAACCGGAGAACCCGGAGGAAACCCACGCAGACACGGGGAGAACATGGAAAGTCGAACCGGGAATCCCTAGCGCCGAGAGGCGAACGTGCCGACCACTAAGCCACCTGCTTTACTGCAAATCCATTCATTCATTCATTATCTCCCGCTTTATCCTCTATTAGGGTCGCGGTGGAGTTCCCCATGCCCATCAAGGGCAGAACGTCTCGGGCGCTGGGCAGATAGACCCAGGACAGGGTGCCAATCCATCGCTGGGCACACACTCATTCACACATACACACTCTATATAGGGCAATTTGGAGAACTCAATTGACTTGACCCATGTTTTTGGACTGTGGGAGGAAACCGGAGAACCCAGAGGAAACCCACGCGGACACGGGGAGAACATGGAAACTCCACCCAGATGGGGATTCGAACCGGGAATCCCTAGCGCTAAGAGGTGAACGTGCTAAACCACTAAGCCACCTTTTACTGCAAATCAATTATTTTAATTATTTGTTCATTAATAAATGACAAGATGAGCTTTTTGCCCCTATTAGGACTGTAGGAAGTGCTGGGGCCTGTTGCCAACGTGGGCCCTTAAGCAAGGCCCCGCCAGAGGCGCTGCACGGCTGATGATTTGCTGAATCATTGAGAGGGAACCCTCTTGCTTTGTTATGACTTTGTGGCGACTGCCATCAAGTTCCAAATTCTTGTCAAAGCATAATGAAGGTCAGGGGTTCATCTTGACCATATGACATGTACTTGCACCGTCAGAAGGAAACAGGAAATGCCCCAAACCAGTGACCTCAGATGAGTGTAAACTCCGTAGTTGGCTTTTAACGTAATTTGCTTTTCAGTCCTGTTATAACATTACCTTTCTCAGGAACTAGCACCTCACGTGTGGTGTCCACTCACACTGTTCATGCACTCATAGAACAGGCTTTAATCCCGTTGTTAATTTATAATGAAAGTGGTTATTAAATGTGGTCAGTTATGGATCATGAATAATTAGTCTGTATAACCCGCTGAATTATTAATGATCCCTGGGTTTAGTCTGCATTCACTCGGTGTCTCCTTCGTCAGTACCATGATGTTTTGGTGGTTCACATGCGCGGTGATGACAGCTGTGCACCGGGTCGTCTGCCACTGTGTATTCACACCTTGTCGCAGTAAACAGGTGCAATGCCCTCATGTCCCCCCCGTCCCCCCCGTCGCTGTGCTCGTTTGCAGCAGTTTGCATTCGTGCACATCCTTCATCATTATCATCATCATCATCATCATCACTTGTCCAAAGAGGGTGAGGGTGTCAAGTCTGGTCAAAAACCTAAAATTAGACATTCTCTCTTCAAACCTGGTCCACAGCAGCTGCAAAATCCCACAACTTTTAAAAATTAATTAAAACTAATTCAACCCCATCGTTTTATAAAAAAGAAACTTGTCACAGCGGCACGGTGGCTTAGTGGTCAGCACGTTCGCCTCTCAGCGCGCACAGGCTTAAAACCTGCACCTCCAGAATCCCACCATCTTCATCATGGGCCTCCTCCTCCTCGTTCCGGGAGCTGCTCTGCTCTTCAGCCTGACCCTTATCTACGAGATAAAAGATTAAAGTGTCATCACGATGCTCGTCCACGCTTTATTAACTCCACCTCGTGTTTCCATTTTATTTTTTATTTTTTCAGCTTCAATTAGAATGTGGCGGCACGCTGGCTTAGTGCTTTGCACGTTCGCCTCTCAGCGCTAGGGATTCCCGGTTCGAATCCCCATCTGGGTGGAGTTTCCATGTTCTCCCCGTGTCTGCGTGGGTTTCCTCCGGGTTCTCCGGTTTCCTCCCACAGTCCAAAAACATGGATCAAGTCAATTGAATGCTCAAAATTGCCCCATATAGAGTGTGTCTGTGTGAGTGAGTGTGTGCCCAGCGATGGATTGGCGCCCTGTCCTGGGTCTATCTGCCCAGCGCCCGAGACGTTCTCCCCTGGATGGGCATGGGGAACCCCACCGCGACCCTAATAGAGGATAAAGCGGGAGATAATGAATGAATGAAACTTGTCACAGTTGTTGGCCCCCGCTTTTGCATTTAACGCTTTAAGCAGTAACCCATCATACCTAAAAAGTGACAAAAGTGATTTCTTCGTACAGCACCTCTCCATAAGCTTCCAATTCTGAGAACTTAAGAATGACGCTAATTTTCCATTCGGCTGATTTATTTCAGTGTAGTACGATTTTTTTATTTTATTTATTTTATTGGTTCTCTCATCACTCACAGGAATTTTTTATTTTTTTATTTTTATTTTTTTTTAAATGGATGCTTTCCCAAACTATAATCTAACTACTACAACCAACCCCAACCATAACATTGTCATATACTGTTATGCCACCTCGCCGGGTGCTGTGGATGTAGACATTAAGCTGAGCATAAGGGCATTCAATGCACCAGCAACACACATGGCAACATATGAACCAAAAACATCTCTCAGTAGGGCGAACTTGGGTATGCTCAAATAACAAAAAACCACATCTGAAATCAATAAAAAAAAAAACTGGTCAAGCAGTTAATTAGCTAATTAAGGGAGAGAATGAAGATAATTAATTAATTAATAAAAGGAGCAACAGAAAGAGTCAAATAAGATGAACTTTAGCCAACTCATAACACATACAGCCAACTCATTAAAACATGATGTATACTGTACGCGGCTTATCCTCCACATGAGGAAGAGAAGTGTGAGTGTTCAAACAGGTTTTGATTCCCACAGTGGGATAAATGCAAGAACGAACACACACACACACACACACACACACTTTAAATATATATAATTTCTAAATGACACACTGCAGTCATGAGACAGAACTTTTAAAAAGGTTAAATCTAAAATGTGCGACATGCCGTAAATGTGCATTTAAAAATATACCGGTCAGCTACATGAGACTTGGCATTTGCATGAGGCAAGTTTAGCACGCAGCGCAGAACTGGCACTTCAGGTTCGACAGCCTACAGATCTGAGCGGTGGGACAGTGGTTAGTGTTCTCACCTCACAGCGAGAAGGTCCTCGGTTCGAGCCCCAGGTGGGGCAGACCAAGGTCTGTTCTGTGCATCCACATGTCCTCCCTCACACATCGTGGCAAAAACATACTGGCAGGTGAATAAGGGATACTCAACTACCAGAGACCAAAAATAAAAACCCTAAATGATTACAGTGGCGGCGGCATAGATGATAGGACATTGGGGGAGGGGGGGGGGGGGTCATTAGGAAGGTAATTGACACACCTGCTGGAAGTTCTGATGATAGTCGGTGTGCAGGTATTTAAAAAGAGGCGAGATGGAGAATAAGGTGGAAAAGAGCATGGGTAACAGGAATGCTCGTGGGGGAGGGGCGGATTGGTTCGCCATGCCCATCCAGGGAAGAACGTCTTGGGCGCTGGGCAGATACACCCAGGACAGGGCGCCAATCCATCGCTGGGCACACAAACCCTCACTCACACAAACACACTCTATATGGGGCAATTTGGAGAACTCAATTGACTTGATCCATGTTTTTGGACTGTGGGAGGAAACCGGAGAACCCGGAGGAAACCCACGCAGACACGGGGAGAACATGGAAACTCCACCCAGATGGGGATTCGAACCGGGAATCCCTAGCGCTGAGAGGCGAATGTGCTAACCACTAAGCCACCGTGCCGCCCCTAATAATAATAATAATAATAATAATAATAATAACAATAATAAATAAATTAAAGTCTATCTTGTTCAGCCTCATCGCTCAAAAATGGTTCATAACTCGGAGGTTTGAACCACAATAAGGATCTGTCAAATCTGCATCGAGTTGAATTCACTAACAGAAACAAGACTTCAGATGTTTTGTCATCTGTGGGTTTGGTACATCTACCAAAAAACGTGATTTCCTTAAGGCCTCTGCAAAGCCGCCTCTGTGTGCGGCTACGCTGTGGGTGACGGCAGAGGCCGCATGCGCCTGCTCGTGATTCAATGTCCTGTTTATGTTAAACCTCAGTGCTGTCTTCCTGAGGGAAGCAGGGCCATACGGCAGAGCCTCGCCGTTCGTACTTATCCAAACACGCACATGTGCGGTCTTATAGAAACAGGGTGCTCAAAGCCTACAGTACAGAACACACAGGCCTACAGAGCAGCGTCATCTAAAAACATTCATTCATTCATTCATTATCTTCCGCTTTATCCTCTACTAGGGTCGCGGTGGGGTTCCCCATGCCCATCCAGGGGAGAACGTCTCGGGCGCTGGGCAAATACACCCAGGACAGGGCGCCAATCCATCGCTGGGTACACACTCACTCACACAGACACACTCTATATGGGGCAATTTTAGAGAACTCAATTAACTTGATGCATGTTTTTGGACTGTGGGAGGAAACCGGAGAACCCGGAGGAAACCCACGCGGACACGGGGAGAACATGGAAACTCCACCCAGATGGGGATTCGAACCGGGAATCCCTAGCGCTGAGAGGCGAACGTGCTAACCACTAAGCCACCGTGCCGCCCCCATCTAAAAACATGCATGTTAATAACGGTACTGTCAATGTTCAAGCAAACAAATACATCTTGGGGAAGGCCCTTTCCTGTTCCAAAATGACTACCAGCGCTCAGAGGCGAACATGCTAACCACTAAGCCGCCGTGCCGCCCTTAAACTTATTTTATTTCATTCATTTATTATCTTCCGCTTTATCCTATATTCCGCTTTATCGTGGTGGGGTTCCCCATGCCCATCCAGGGGAGAACGTTTTGGGCGCTGGGCAGATACACCCAGGACAGGACGCCAACCTATAGCTGGGCACACACTCACTCACACAGACACGCACGCAAACACACTCTATATGGGGCAATTTGGAGAACTCAATTGACTTGATCCATGTTTTTGGACTGTGGGAGGAAACCGGAGAACCCGGAGGAACCCACGCGGACACGGGGGAGAACATGGAAACTCCACGCAGATGGGGATTCGAACCGGGAATGCCTGGTGCTGAGAGGCGAACGTGCCGACCACTAAGCCACCGTGCCGCCACTTATTTTATTTCATATTATTAAATCAGTGGTGACAATTTTATCAAAGAGCATAAATCTTAAAGGCTTAAATGTTTACATAGAAAACCCGAAGCGTAAACTCAGCTAAATGGCAAGCATACCAGCTCCTCAATGGTAATAATGGAGTGAACTGCTTTTTGTTATTCTTTAAATATGTCATAATTGAACATGTTTGGCTCAAAGTCAATTATTTTGCGCTTCAAGAGAAACAGAAGACGTCAAGTTCACGTTTGAATTTAGTCCGAACTAAAAAAAAAAATAAAAAAGTCACACGGCGTCAGAAGTGCATGTTTCTAATGCGCAGCGTACAACGCATACAGGTAGTCAGGTAATACGAGAGGTTCCCTCGCTGGCGATGTGGGGGACGGGCGCAGTATCTGCGTGCGTGTTTCAGGGTTCACAGAGGGACCGAGGGGACGGCTGGTGGCATGCAGGTCACCCCCTGTTGGGGGCAGTGGAGGGTCATTGCGCAGCAGGACCTTTCTCCTGGGGTCAGTCTCCGGCTGCAGTTCTAAGCGGAGGAAGGAGCTGGGGCGACCCCGGAGAGAGGGACCCCAGCAAGGCCCGGCCCCGGCCAATGTGTTCTCAATCATAGGAAACGCAAACAAAAAAAAAAAAAAAAAAGAGAGAGAGAGAGAGAGAGCCTGATTTAAGAAAGGCCATAGAGCTCTCTGGAGAACCCCCCCCCTCCCCCTTTGATTCCTCTGCTCACGCCACCCACAACCCAGTGTCGGGCTCTTGCCTCCTGGAGAGGGGGAGGAAGAGAATGAAAAGAAGGAAAGGAGAGGTAAGGAAAACAAACACCTTCCTTGTTAACAAGGCACAGGAGCATCAGGTTCCTGCTGTCCCCCTGTCCAACTCTCTCCCTCACTTTATCCCGTCTGGACTTACCTTCTGCATCGGTGTCTTCTGCCTCGCGTATGTGTCTGAGGGCATGACGGGGATTTGCCCCGTGAAGCAAAACAAACAAATACGGAGCTTAAGGAGGTGCCGCCGCTAATGAACGGCAGCTGGAGAAAGAGAGAAAGCAATTAAAGATTTATTACAGACATTATGCAGCTTGTATTAACATTTAACATGTAATTAAGAGGTTCTGCATTAAAACAGTTTTTTTTTTTTTTATTTATTTTTTTTTAAATGTTGCCCTGTTACAAAATGTACAATGACAATGTATAATTAACTAAACGGCGTCACGTTCTCAAAATCAATTTAAAAAGAACTCAATCTGCTTATGTTTTTAGGGACTGACATCCTGGATAATGTTATTTTCTTTTCTTTTTTTTTTCTTTCTTTCTCCAAGTCAGTTCTTTTCCCAGCAATCTGTAGAAGCATGCGAGCACGCCAAAGGTCACTGATAATATGCGAAGATTTCTGGAAAACGCTACACAGGTTTTTGGAAGTGGCCTTGTGGTAAGTGGTAAATCTTCGGTTTTACCTCCAGAACTAAAAGCCCAACGGGGGAGGGAGGGGGGGGGGGTGGGATTAAATCCCTCAGTAGAAGAGCAAAGAGAGAAGACAATCAGAGCTTATAATTATCTACCCGCTGTGTTTTGAAGCCAAACTTCTAAATGAGGCATTCCGCAAATTTGCATCGGAAAGACGACGATGATACTTCGCAACCGGTCTCCACAGAGCCGTTTGATACGAGACCGCCGCGCTTTGATGACGTTCCCCACAAACTCGACGGCCACAAATCGATTATGACAGAAATTTGCTCTGACCACCCTGTGGACCATTCTTATGACGTCGCGAGTTTTAGGGTTGTAAACATTGTCGTTTCAAAATGTCACCAAAACATGAAGACTACAATATTCTGCTTCGTTGATACGTCAGCGAGTCTACATGTCTGAAATTAGCCAGGTGGTCATACTGACTCCATCCGGTTCCACCTTTAATGTGCCTTTTCTTGTTATAAGTACTTTTAAAAATCATCTTCAGTCAACCTCACGTTCGAAAGCAGCATCCATTTTTCAATTTGGAAAAAGCAGCCAAATAAAAACAAAATGATAATTCACTACCGAGTCTGAAGAACTGCCGGACTTGTCAGTGTGGCGGTGTACGTCGTGTAGTGCGGGTTTCGGCTCTGGGCCGAACAGCTGTGCCTCTGGGTTGATAAAAACAGAACAGATCTCAGCAGGCCACATTCCCAGCACCTCTCCCTGTGGATTCAAGCGAACAGATCTTACACTGGACTGCTACAGAAATTTAGCAATAACTGTCATTAGAAACAGCTTCAGAACGATTGATAAGACGTTCAAACGGGTGCAGATTGGTAATAATTGTACCTCCGTGGCTTAATACCTAATCCCAGATTGCAGACATGAAAACTAGCGTTTACTCAAAGTATATAGAGATTTCTGCTTTTAAAACAAATCCTTGCTGTAACATGACAGCATGATGGGAGGCTCTGGGATTGATTCCAAACACAAACACAGCGTAAACCATGTCTCCGATGGCATCTGACGCCTACAACCAAACCATACCTTGGGCTGCACACCAAACCAACAATGCTGTAGCGCTTCCATATTCATCAGACAGTGTACACACGCTATAGAAATAAAAATGAGGAGGGAGGGTGAGGGATATTGTGCAAACTGTGTATAGACACTAGAGGGAGTCTCTGTCTTTTGCTTGTCTTAATGTGATCTGCTTTCTAACCTTGACCCAGCGGAGTGGCGACTTACTGCACACTAGGGCTGTCTTCAACTAAGGATTTTCATAGACGAATCTGATTCGTCACATTTTCCCTATAGTCGACTGATAGCCGAATCAGTTAAAATTTCACCACAAGATGGCGCTATAAGCGTGGTTTTAAAAATATATATTTTTTTATATTTTACTTGTTTTTCTAGAGCACCGTAATTGGGACTTTCTTTTCTGGACTTTTTTCCACTTCAAAGGAAAAACCTAAAACACTCAGATCAAGGCTATATATATAACGAAAACAAAGACATTTCATGTAAAAACTAATGCTTAGCAGCAGCCATGGGCGCCCCCATGTGGTCAAAATGGTACATTCGACTATGAGGTTCATAGTCGACTACGGTTCTCCGAATCGAATCGTCGAATGAGCGAATATTGCAGCTCACCCCTACTGCACACTACCCACTCCCAGCTCCGACGACCAGCATGATCATACAGAGCCAAAAAACAGCATCGAATCCAGGCCATGTGGGGTAATTAACATGTGAGATCTCTCTTTTGGACTCTTTCTTCTACACTGTAGGTTTCAGTTTGATTTCATTTGATTTCAATTCTTCTCTAATGTCTGTCTTGCTATAACAGCCAACCATGACAAGGTTGCAGCTTCCTCTCAGAGCTAAATCAACAGGTACCTCAGCGTCAATTATGACATGTATCCTGAGGTGTTTAGGACCTTTGAAAGAAATATTGTTACAAACCCTTAACGATACTTAACGGTGAGGTTTAATTATTGTCAGTGCAGCTACTTAAGGTTTTCCATCAATCCCTGCATTTGCTTTATCTGACCAGGTTTTAGTTAAAGCTTTCAAAGTGTCTAGCAAACTCCAGGTGTTTAGGTTTGTGGTTAGATAAAAGCAGGCTTTACTCCGGCATGCCTTTCAACTGGTTTGCTGGCATAAAGGTGGCTTAGGACTGTAGATTCAGAGATGGAGGCTGATTCATCCGAGCAGCAGAACTTTAATGGAATTGAGAGGAATCAGATCCAATCAAAGACTCATTGACATTCTTTTATTAATTTAGTTGTAATTGTGATAAATGACAGTAGGCATTCTGTTCGTTCATCGAATATTTGGGGGGGAGATTCAAACCAGGTACATACTCAGAGGTAAGCGCAACTCACATGGGCATCGGGCAGACAATAAGGGTGCTACCTTCGCATACTCAAACCAATGAAAAGGGTAGAATGCAGAATCTGAGAACTGCTCAAAATATAAGTGATAGAAGTGAATCCCAAAGCCATCGAGCAACCAACCCGTCACAGATGAGACAGAGTGGCTAAAATTTAGAAGCTAAACAAGCTCTTACTCAATAACTCCAAATATGAAACTGATAATAGGGTACAGGTTTGACCTCATAACCTTCCACCGTTTTTCCTTCTTTAAATGTATTCCTTTTTTTTTTTTGTGCTTTTTTTAGGTGAACATCATTTGCTTAGCACCTCACCTGATCTCACTGTGGAACTCTGGGGAAGTAAAGGTTCAACTCAACTCCATTCATGGAGATATACTGATTAACATCTTAAGTTTTAATTGTTTGGTGTGAGACACCTGGGCGTTTTATCAGAAGTAAATTTCTTTGTGTGCTTGCCCAAAATTTCTCTCCGTTGACTTTCAACCTGTTGAACTTTGTGTTTTACACCGTTAACGCTGGGATAGGCTCAGGATTTCTGTTTTGTTAACATTTTATTATTCTATATAGAGTATTTTCTGGCATGTAGCCAATTCATAGGCATCACTTGAGTTACGCTGGCCTCTGCGTCACCCCACGGTAAAACATGCAGTCAGCGCCGACGGTTTGACAGTCCATACATGCTCAGTGTACTTTGAAGCAGTAAAACATTGACGTACGGTTTCAGTCTGTTGTCCTTACGACATGTAGGTGCACCAGCGATATTTAAATATTCTATTTACTTGGTGTTTCTTTGTTCACCATCTTGTGGCTGAAGTAAAAACAACGATTTAAGTCGTCCACATCCTACCCTACTGTAAACCATTAGTCATTTTCACAGGACAGCCTTTCTCGTCCTGCGCTCAAGCATGACCTGAGCCAGACAAAGGCATGGACACCGCCTCCCATGTGAACATCCCCCTGTTTTGTCTCACCTAACTGATAAATGCGATTAAGGTAAAGGGGCTTGTGTCTGCACTAGTCAGCATTACATGCATTTGAGCGGCAGTTGACCTGCGGATGGTCTGAAAACTGAACCAGGCTGCAGGATTGACAGGATGGCTTTCCTGCCTTCAATGCAACGAGTTCAGTGGTTTAGGTTAATGCCCTTCCATCTCTAGCTTAGGAAGAGAGACCCACATGCATGTCACCTCACATGTGGAACAAAGATTTTTTTTTTTCTTTTCTTGGCAGCACACAAACTACATTTAGAAATAATACCAGTATTTGAAGTACGGCATGTAATCAGGACGGTAGATGAGGGGTTGTGTAGGTAAATAATGTAGCATGAAAAATCCAATAACCCTTTTTTATGGTGTCTCTACATACGATTTACTGATTATAATGTCAGGAAGCTGTGTTAGGTAAACGTCTGAAGTATTGGGTTGCATTATATTGTATGTAATGAAAGCGTATGACGTCCACTGACCAACGCAATGTGTAAAAATATTACATACATGATTAAGTCTCATCTAATTTGTGATACAGATCTTCCTCTTGATGGGAATTTTTAAATGCTATGTCCCTGATACTGCCCCCTGTTTTTCAGCCTGAATCTTACCAAGTATAAAGATTTTTAGGGTGGCACAAGAGGACAGAACTTTTTTAGGTGGCATGGTGATACTATAGAGTCAAATAGAAGACTTCAGTCATAGCCAAAAGGTCCTGGTTCAGTTTTTAGGCGACCCGAACTTTATACCACTGGGGAAATTGACCCATTTGTGAACGTGTGCTTAAATGTGTTTGACGATGGTCTGTCTGTGTATTTTTTCTTGGTTATAGAGTGAACAACAACTGGAAGGCAATAAATGATACTGGTTCAATTTATTGTAAAATGTAATTACAGCCAGAGTTAATAGAAAAGTTTGTATTTAACATGATTTTATTTAACAGACACATTTACAAAGTGGTTAGGGTTAGAGGACAGGGTTAGTCATGATACAGAACCCCTGTAGCAATGAGGATTAAGGGTCTTGTTTAAGGATCCACACTGGCAATCTTGGTGGATTTAGGGGTTTGAACCTTCCACCCCTCAGATTAATAGCCCAACATTCTAACCATTGAGCTACCACACCCAAACAGAAAGGCTTAAACAATGCAATGCAACAAATGTATTAGGATGTAAAACATTGATTATAAAAGTAAAGAGAATTCTTTTATAATCAGAACCACCATGTGTCATTATTTGGCTGTTGATTAATTAAATAAAGACAAACAAATCATAATAAATATTATCACGAGTAATGGTCCCATTTCTGCAAAGCTACAGAAACAAGACAATAGAAATACGTTGCATTGCATTATGAATTATTAGGTTTAAATTAAAATCAGGGTTTGGATACGATACCAGGCACCAATGAGGAGCAAACAATAATAAACAATGGAACAGTGAGGCGGATGTGGTACTGTGAATGGGGTTGAGCTCAAGACCCTAAGTCTGATATTGTATGAGAAAATAAAAAAAAAGCTAGGATTATGGGATATAATATTGTTTATACAAGCGCTACCTTTACATCGGATAGTTTATTCCGTCCCAAAGAAACCGCACCAAGAAGAATAGATTTGCAAGTAGGGCTTATTTATTCAGTAGCTCTGCTCACCAATGTTAAATGCCACCAGGGTTTCAGCGATAGTGAACCTTCTAGACATAACAAACCACTTTTTGTTTAGAATTCCAATTGTCATTTTATCGGTTCTCTCAGAATGGTGCCGCTCATACAATTGTGCCACTCACAACAGTAACAGAAAAAAACCCTTCCTCATCTGTAAAAAAAAAAAATAATAATAATAATACATAATACTGAATTGTATTACTATTTTTATCATCGGTGAGAAAAAATGTCAACAGAAGATGCTTGTCTCGAAACACTTCATGCTCTTATCTATCAAAACACTAACAACTTGTGTTAATGATATTTACAAACAAGTGTGTTTTGCTGAGTCAGACATACCATAATGTTTACAACAACCAATCCAGCTTAAGATACTTCATAATGGATGTTTAAGCTAGAGAACCAAAAGACACACACGCCTAAACCATTATCTCCAAGTGTTTAATTCCTATTGATACAGGTGAATAAAATCATTTACATTACAGCGACTTACAAGGTGAACACAGGGTTAATCACAACATCCCTGGAGCCATGAGGGTTAAGGGTCTTACTCAAGGACCCACACTGGTAACTTCAGTGGACCTGGGATTTGAACCCCCAACCTTCAGATTGATAGCCCAAAGCACATTGGGCACAAAGAAACCAAGAAATCAAGCACATCGCTTTGTATTTTGGACAATCCTATGCTTTCAACTTTGTGAGAATAGTTTGGGGAAGGCCCTGTGTCACAGTGCAAACAACAGAGACCAAAAAGTCATTGATTAAGTTTGAGGTGAAAGAACTTAGCTGCCTCACAAAGAGTCCTGACCTTATTCCTGTTGAAGTCCATTGAGATGAACTAGAATGGCGATGACAAACCAGGTTTTTGTCCAGCGTCTGGTTTCTAAACTCCCAATTGCTCCCCTGGAATAAGGGACAAAATTACTGCATACACGTCACCATTTACATACACAATTAATTTATTACCTTCTGTAAATTCATTCATTCATTATCTTCCGCTTCATCCTATATTAGGGTCGCGGGGGGGGGGGGGGGGGGTCCCCATGCCCATCCAGGGGAGGGCGTTTCGGGTGCTGGGCAGATACACCCAGGACAGGGCGCCAATCTATCGCTGGGCACACACTCACACAGACACGCACACATACACACTCTATATGGGGCAATTTGGAGCACTCAATTGACTTGATCCATGTTTTTGGACCGTGGGAGGAAACCGGAGAACCCGGAGGAAACCCATGCAGACAGGGGGAGAACATGGAAACTCCACCCAGATGGGGATTCGAACCGAGAATCCCTAGTGCTGAGAGGAGAACATGCTAAACCACTGAGCCACCGTGCCGCCACCTTCTGGATATTTATTTTAAAATTTTTGGTAGTGCGTTTACAAAACAACAGTTGTTAATTGTGTTCTGTACTACAGCAGCACAGTGTTCACAGCATCACCACTGGCTGCGGAGTCCCAGCTATATGTTTCTGTGGTAATTAAAATGGATTATAGAGTTCCCTGAACAGAGACTGGAGAATAAACAAGCGTCCATCAATGATCTGACTGACATTAATGCACGTGTTCCAGAGCGCAGGTGGATACCTCAAAACCCAGACTACGTTCACGCTAGTAAGTTTTCGTAGCTCCATAAAGATAAGTGTTTTAACGTTTGGATCCAAAATGCACGTGCTGGTTGATCAGGAAGCGGATGTCTCCTCTGCGAGTGGTTGCTCAGTTACAGAAGGTAGAACAAACAAGAAATGTATAAGAGCAGGAAGTGTTGAACGAGATGAGTCGAGAATCTGATAAGACTCCACTAAGAATTAAAAGTGAGTACGTTGGAAATCCACATATCTCCCTGCGCCAGAGTAGAACGAAAGTCCCTGCCGAGGCACAGAAACGCCAAAGCAAAGTGAATGCTGGGCGTAAACGTAGGAAAACGATGTATTTTGAAATGAAAGTGTTGAATAATAATAATAATAATAATAATAATAATACAATAATAAAGTGTTGAAGCGTTGTTGCAAGCCACAAGTGACTATGAGAAAACCAAGGTCTTAAATTCATCAAGGTCTTCATCCAGCCATTATCTTCCACTTTATCGTATATTAGGGTCTCAGGGGGGTTCCCCATGCCCATCCAGGGGAGAACATTTCAGGCGCTGGGCAGATACACCCAGGACAGGGCGTCAATCCATCACTGGGCAAACACTCACACACACAGACACACTCCATATGGGGCAATTTGGAGAACTCCGTTGACTTGATCCATGTTTTTTGGACTGTGGGAGCAAACCGGAGAACCCGGAGGAAACCCACGCGGACACGGGGAGAACATGGAAACTCCACCCAGATGGGGATTCGAACCGGGAATCTCTAAAACATAACAAACGTAAAGCTGGTAATATTCCACTCTACTTCTGTCTATCGGACACCGAGACCTCCATCAGTTCACCCTGTTCTGCATATATCTCGGTACACACGGTCACATGGACACAGCGGTGCATGTGTGTGTATGTGTTTGCCTCTCCAGGCCTCAGCTTCGGGAACGAGACTCCCACTTGCACCTTATCAGCTGTTGACATGCAGAAGCTGATAGATTTGGGTACGTCAGCTCCGCTGATACGCTTGTGCCGCATAACCAGATCGCCCTGCAGATCTTGGCAGCGAATTCTCGGGAATACAACACTTCTCATAATTCGCTGTTGTGATGTCCGAGACTGACGGCTTGTTATGAGTTTGCGTGTCTCTCTTACACCGTTCTAAGTGCCACAGCTTAACGCTTGTGCTTTTTATGTTCATTTATTAGTCACTCGTCATAACCATTAAGCAGAGGGCTGTTTTGATCGGTGAGACAGGAGCGACTGGTAATCGTCATGAACTTGAATAAACAATATCGGTGTCATTTTGTCAAGTGAGACCATCACCGCGCGCTTTACCCCCCCCCCCCAAGCTTTCACTCAGCCATTTAAAGCATGCCCCGCGTGACCCCGAGCACAAAAATGCTAAGCCCTGCACAGGAAGCCGCTCAAGTGCCTGACCGTATCAAAGCGCCCAGGTGAGTGACAGGTAAGCCCGAGCCCGAAAAGAGCTGACCCTCCCTTATTCAGCCACAATGGTGGCGTACACCTGTGTTAAAGTGGGTGTATGTTCCCTGGACCCCCCTCTCCAACCATGCTTAGACTTGACACTGCACACACACACACACACACTTTCACACTTTCTGCAGGTGTTCACAGGTATTGTTCAAATCACCTCAGCAGAACAGTCAAATCTGACACTGGAGGTTTCTACCTCAACGAGATGGGGGTGAGGGGCGAAAAGAAAAAAAACAAAAAACCAAACAGTACTCCTTTATTTTTGGTCCTATCATAACCATCGTGCTTTTAAATGAATAAAATATGCGCTTGGGGTGTGAGGGTGTGGTAGCTCAATGGTAAGGATGTTGGGATCTCAACCTGAAGGTTGTGGGTTCAATGCCCAGGTCCACTGGAGTTACCAAATTGGGTCCTTGAGCAAGGCCCTAAACCCTCATTGCTCCACAGGGGGGGCTGTATCAGCCCTGTGCTCTCACCCCAACCAAGTTGGGGTATTTATATAGTCGCTTTGAATAAAAGACCCGATTTACTTGGCTTCTATTCAAAAAAGTGCATTTCATGATCAACTGATTGACTTTTGACTTTTGGTCTCTGAAATAAATGATAGATACTTGCACATGTAATGACAAAGATATGACCAATGTTTCTGCACATTTCTTATACATTCATTCATTCATTATCTCCCGCTTTTATCCTCTATTAGGGTCGCGGTGGGGTTCCCCATGTCCATCCAGGGGAGAACGTCTCGGGCGCCGGGCAGATAGACCCAGGACAGGGCGCCAATCCATCGCTGGGCACACACTCACTCACACAGACACACTCTATATGGGGCAATTTTGAGAATTCAATTGACTTGATCCATGTTTTTGGACTGTGGGAGGAAACCGGAGAACCCGGAGGAAACCCACGCGGACACGGGGAGAACATGGAAACACCACCCAGATGGGGATTCGAACCGGGAATCCCTAGCGCTGAGAGGAGAACGTGCTAAACCACTAAGCCACCGTGTCGCCTTCTTATACATTATATAAGAAAATATTATAATGTTAAGATTATGTAATCTACTGGTGTTCGAGTAAAGTTTGGTGGGGGACACATGGGGGGAGGGTCAATGTCGTCTTTAGTGACAGGTCTGAAACATTCCTTTTACCCTCAGGTTTTCCTCTCTCTGTCCATCTATTTTAGATCTGTTATGACCCGCAAGTTCGCAGGCGTGTGCATAACATGTATTTTATCACCTAAAACTTCCAGCCAATCAGATAACAGGATCCGAGCTACAACCAGTTATTGAAAAAAGACTTTTTTGGCATTAATTGTCATGCTAGTGAAATTTTCCCATGAAAGAATAACTGTTATTATATTAAATGCTTTTTTTTTAGATCTAATTATTAATGTTTCCACATTTTTTAAATTTAATCTCTATACCGGGCCGCACGGTGGCTTAGTGGTTTGGCATGTTCACCTCTCAGCGCTAGGGATTCTCGGTTCGAATCCCAATCTGGGTGGAGTTGCCATGTTCTCCCCGTGTCCGCGTGGGTTTCCTCCGGGTTCCTCCCACAGTCCAAAAAACATGGATCAAGGTCAATTGAGTTCTCCAAATTGCCCCATATAGAGTGTGTCTGTGTGAGTGAGTGTGTGTCCAGTGATAGATCGGCGCCCTGTTCTGGGTCTATCTGCCCAGCGCCTGAAATGTTCTCCCCTGGATGGGCATGGGGAACCCCCCGCGACCCTAATAGAGGATAAAGCGGAAGATAATGAATGCAAAAGGATAATCTCTATACCATTACGTTTAATCTCTACGGATGCTTATAGTATGTTCAGTAGCTGTAGCACTACATGTATAATACTGCAATTTAAAACAATTTATTCATTTAGTATAGAGCAACAAGTCATTTTCCATAAAAAAACTTCAGGACTGAAACGAGGTATTCAACATATTTGCACTCTCCTTCCTAAGAGACGAATTGAAGCAGTTGAACGCGCAGTTGCACTTTTCATGAACTGCAGAAATACTTGCTCTAGTCATGCTGCCAACTCTAAACGGAGCTAGAACTGCATAAGTGTCAGATCGCATAGATGTCACCATGCAGAGTATTTTTAAGACATTTATTTTTATTTTAAATGTATTTCAGACAGTGATTATAAAAATAAAAAAAAAATAGAAAAAACAACTTTGGAGAGAAAACTCAGGGCACTGCATCCTGAACTGAACCATAAGCACAAATCACTGGCATTTAAATCTGCATGAATATAATATGAATGAGTTTTTAAAACATTATTAAAAAAACATGATTATTAAAACTCGTCATGCAGAAAGAACAAACCTCTGCAAAGTGAATTCACAGTTTGCCCAAGGACAAGTTAAGCCACGGAGCATTTGGAAGATTCCACTGAAGCTGCTCTTGGTCTGACGGCGAGGACGGGAGTGAAATGGGAGTGTACTTCAAAGTGCTTCAAAACACGTCCAGGTTTGTGACAATAATATGTGCAACTCTTACTAGCGAGTAACGAGAGAGGACTCATATTTACCAGGCTGTAAATATCAGTTGGTCTCATAATTACAAACAAGATGCTCATCTTTACGTAAACATAAACACTAAAACCGCAGGTCTTGCTTCTTTCTCAACTACATGCCTCAGACCATTAGTGGAACCTCGCAGAGATGATGCTGTGATTCCCATTGGAAGTGATGATGAGACGCCAAATTAGGAATGAGTTTATTAAAGGGATGGAAATAAGATTGATGTGTTTTAAGGTTGATTTAAAAAAAAGAGAAATAATATGTTAACAGAAGTTTGCTGAGGATGGAGGTACCGGGCAGGAGGTCAGTTGAAGTGTGCATCTGAGGTTTCGTTGAATGATATGCCTTTTATTATGTTTCCCTGAATAAAATTAATTAGATTAATTAGGTTGGGTCCAGGGGGGGCGGCACAGTGGTTAGCACGTTCGCCTCTCAGTGCTGGGGATTCCCGGTTCGAATCCCAATCTGGGTGGAGTTTCCATGTTCTCCCCGTGTCCGCGTGGGTTTCCTCCGGGTTCTTACCACAGTCTAAAAACATGGATCATCACCCCACGACCCTAATATAGAATAAAGCTGAAGATAACGAATGAATGAATGAATGAATAATTAAGTTGAGTCCAGGGGGCGGCACGGTGGCTTAGTGTTTGGCATGTTCGCCTCTCAGTGCTAGGGATTCCAAGTTCGAATCCCAATCTGGGTGGAGTTTGCATGTTCTCCCCGTGTCCGTGTGGGTTTCTTCCGGTTTCTCCCCACAGTCCAAAAACATGGATCAAGGTCAATTGAATTCTCCAAATTGCCCCATATAGAGTGTGTTTATGTGAGTGAGTGATAGATTGGCATCCTGTCCTGGGTGTATCTGCCCAGCGCCCGAAACGTTCTCCCCTGGATGGGCATGGGGAACCCCCTGCAACCCTAGTAGAGGATAAAGCAGAAGCTAATGGATGGATGGATAGAAGTTGGGTCCAGCTCACATATACCATCGTGCCGTGATGCTTTTGGCTAAAACATTACAGAAATGTCCAAAAAACAGATGAAACAAGTCCCTAAAACCTTTCACCACCAAATCCTGGAATAATGAATCTTTTTGTGATCATGTTTGATACATATTCTGAAATGAAAATAAAATCCTTGGCCACTCAGCTGGATGGATGTGGAGGACTTAATCTAATTTGTGTTTTAGGAGACATCCGGTCAGGTCTTAGGCAGTACAAGTAAATGACTTATTCATAACCAAGAGAACACAGGGTTTTCAACACCGTCATTAAGGGTCCAAGACTTTCCAGGTGCGAATCTGTCACTATGGGTGTTTCTCCCCCACCCACCTCAGTCTTCCTGGTCTGCATTACCAGATAGCATTACCATTGCCTGGGGGATGTTTATGCTGAGAGACATGGGTTTTCTGTGGTAGTCACCGAGTTAAACGCATCATAACACATAGTAAGCGGTGACAATGCAAGTGATTCTTGGCTGAGAGGTTTGTATTCCTTGCACTGTGCACAGGAATGAAAAATGAAACCAGCAGGAGTTTGCACAATCCACTTACTTTATTGGCAGTTGAAGACATGCAAGGTGATGGATGGCCGAACATGCAAATGAGACAACTGCAAGTGATTTAATCGTCCTGTTCGTGAAACGTATACAATTTTTAGTTCGATGCCCTTTCCGTAGGTTAAATAGGAGAAATGCACAGTAATGGCAAAAGGAAGTCGGTTCAAAAGACATACAGGCAGGAGGACAAAAGCAAAACCCAGAGGGAGATGAACAAAGATAAATATCCTTGTAAGAGCAAGATAAATGGAAGTGGAATGTCCTTCCCTTGTTCAGAGCGTGAGCGTAGCTGCTAAGCCCCTCTCGCCAAGCCTGTCCATACCTGCCTTAAGCCTTCGCAGCCCTGTGCTGGCTTGCGGAGAGAAACGGGCCCCGCTATCTCATCCGCGGGCCCTATCAGAGCTGATGGTGTCATCGCCGTCTGGAGATTAAAAGTGGCTGAGTCGATCATGCTGGAGACTTGGGGCTTAGAGCACGACTGTGACGAATAAGATAAAACCCTGGTTGAAATAGATGATTCATCAGCCTTTTACTGGCAAGATACCTGGGCATACTTCGGACGACCTCAAAAAAACCGAAGAACTGTTTGGAATTATAGGGGCGGCTTAGTTAGAAAGGCAACGACCCGATGCCTCGGTTGGTTGGTTGGTTCGCAGCCGAGTCCGGTGAACTCTGTCGGATGCCTTGGCCGATTTGTTGGGTGTCATGCGACGGGAGGAGACCTTAAAAATGGGAGGGAATCGACAAGGAGTGGCAACAGAGGGAGAAATTCAAAGCCCACGCCTATCATATAATATACACCGTTCCTTATCCACCTGTCCCAACACAACCCTCATTCAGAGTACACAAGAAGTCAGACCCCTAGCATGCCAAAACTCCCCCCCGCCCCAGTCGCCGGTCTGCCCGAGACGGCAGCTGAATCACTTAGAGTGAGTAAATACAAAGGTTTTATACCCATCGCCAAAGTTAATGAATGGAGCGGAGCCATTTTGCTGAAGCCGGTATTGCAGAGAGGAGCTCATTGGAGAATGCGATGCAGGCGATAAGGGTGCAGGGGCAAACTGGGAGTTGCTTGGTTCAGTGCCAGGCTGCGCTTCACGTATGCTGGTATTCGTGACTGCTCTCTCTGGTGCCAGAGCTGACGAGCTCTAGGTGGTGGGTGCTCTGGCTTTCCCCACCAGATCACGGCTGATAAGCAGCTATTTAGAGGGGTGAGTGACAAACATGTTCTGGGAAGATGCTGGTCTGTTCAGGGTAGGTGGCTCTGTGTGGCGTACAAATACTATTAGGCCTAACGAATGGCACTTTGCAACAGAAAGGCTGTTTATTGACTACCGACAGTAACTCGCAGGCCATTTAATCCTAATTCAGATAAGCCAGCATAGCATGATTTATGGTGCGGCTCAGACAGCAGTTGTCTGGTGAAAGTGGCTGCAGTCTGATGTTTTCAAAACAGGGTTTAGGAAGATCACATCTAAAATGAACAGTCTTAATCGAGAAACTCCCTCTTTGTCTTGTCCCCAACAGCTGGACCGGGATGGCCCACCCAGACATAGGTGCTAACTTTACACCCACACAGCAGCTTCTCTTTCTCATGTCGACCCCCTCCTCGGCTTCAGCTGGGTGCCAGGAGCAGGTGTTAAGAGCCAGAGGAAGGAATTTGCTTCTGTGAGGACAGAGGGGCAGCGGGTGCGAGCTGACGGCTCTGTCAATGCTGTCAGCTTAGCCGGGTTAAACTAATGGTGCGTTAAACTGGGATGTCGGAATTAATGAGCTCCCCTGAAACGCCCTCCAAAGTCGGATTTCCGACTCGGAAATTCGGGGATGTCTCGCCAACCCTGACTCTCAAAATCAAACACAGTTGCTCCATCAGCGACCGGTATCGTTGAGGGCAGCAAGGTGGTGCAGTGTTTAGCTTCACACCACAGAAAGCAAAAGGCTGGTTTTCCAGGTACACAGGGAAGGTTCTTTTCTGTGTGGAGTTTGCAGGTTCTTCCCATGGTGGGAGCTCCAGTTTCCAATTTCCGAAAAAAATTATTAAATTAAAAAGTAAAATGTTTTAAATAATGGTTAAATATTCTTGCTCCAGGGAGGCTGTATCATGACTGACCTTGTGGTTAATTGTTAATTGACCCATCATGTGATCCATGTGTAATGCATTAATTGTGCCTTTCTAAATACATAAAGTTTGATGAATCAGGTAAAAGTTCAGACGTTTATGCTCAATGCAATAAAGACAAGATTTGGTCATTTATTTTAACTTTTAAAGAACATACAATAGGAAAAAAGGTAAGATTTTCCATCTTTTGTTAAATAGTTAATTTATAAAACATAAAAGTAATTTGAGTCTTTCTCCATCCATTTTACACTACACAATATCAAATTACAATATTAAATCACTGTTGAACATGTGGGTTTATTGAGCCTAAGCTTTCTCATAAAGTTCTGTAACCAGATTTTTTTCAAAGGAAAAAAATCAGAACTTTAAATCCTCTGTGTAAATGACAAAAAAACTAATATCAGTGATGGGTGCAAAATCCAACATCTGTCATGGTACTGACATGCATCTATGTGAGGGCATCACTGATATGGAAACAGGCATTTCAGTAAAACATACTGCACCAACCTCAAGTTTTAATTCTGGAAAATTTTGGTTTATTTTACAGGACAATGCCAGGCCTTATTCTACATTTGGTAGACAGCTTGGCTTCATAAACGCAGTGTGTGTGTGTGTGTGTGTGTGTGTGTGTGCTTGACTGACCTGTTTGCAGTCAAGTCTGTCTCCAATTTAAAATGTATGAAGCGTCATGAAGAAGGAAACAGATTACGGCGACCACGGATTGTTGAAGTCTTGAATCAAGACATCATTCTCCTTGCAGACCAGTATAGTTACTCATAAAATTATATGTAAATAAAAACAAAGGTGATGTTATACAAAGGTAAACAAGCCCATGTTCCAATGTTTTAACAGAGTGTTGCAAAAATCAAATTACAAAATACAATGACACTTTTATCTGCAGATTATTCTAATATAAGAGAATTGTTTACTTGCAAATACCCATCCTTCATTTTACAATATCCTGATTACAAAGAGTAAATAAAAACAATCATAACTTACAAATCAATACAACAGTAAACATGCCTTACATATTCCAGAGTGTGTTACAGGCATCAATATATTTTAAATTATAGACAGATCATTAAAGCACACCTTAAAATAACCATAAATTTTCCAGAAACCAAAGCATTGTCTTGGTGGCAGTATGTGTCTTTTATGAAATACCCGTTTTCATAATTTTGATCCCTCACACATTTGCATGTCAGCTACCATGACAGATGTTGGCTTTTGCACTCATCACATATAACGTCTTGGTCAGAATTTTCTGGTTTGTGTTGCAGGCAACACAATTTAGTATTTATTCATATTTTTTAAAAGTTTATAATGTTTAATATCTCACTTTTCCCAAACCTTAAATAAATATTAATGAAAATAAACTCTTTCCTTCTTCTCATTTTGATTGTATTTTTTCCACATAACCTTTACTAAATACGCATCAATGATATAGAACAGTATTACAAAGCATGTAAACATTTGTTTTGTCTATTATTTACATCTACATGTTGGTTTAAAGTTTAATTGATCACTTGCAAATTTGAATATTTTTAAAAGCCTACAGTAAAATCTGGGATCGAGCTCAGTGTGTCGGTCTATTCAATCATTTAAAACATTTAATTGTCATTTCAGCTATACATGTTAAAACAAAGCAAAATCTTTTCCAGACTGGTGCAACAAGAAATAGCATAATATTACAACAACGGTCCACAGTAAACCTAGAATACATTTCTGAGCTAAAGGCAGTACGGCATCAAAAGACGTGTGACGCTGGTCTATGTGATGAATGATGGTTAAACTCCTCAGTAGTTAATTCCGTTAGCTTTAAGCTGTTTGTGTAGAACTAGAGTAGGAATCAAGCAATCCTCAACATGGGATCGAATTACAGTTGGAAGAAACAAACTGGGGTGATTTCAGAAACCAGAAGATCTCCAGATTTTATTTTTTTATTTAAAGAATTAAAATCTCTCTTACTTTGTTTGCTTAAGGCCACAACTGCTGAATTCCTTCAGTAAATTCTAAATATTGGTTGGTGAAGCATCTGTGATGGTTCTATGGTTTAGGATTGTAATATTGTTGAATTTAAGACCAAAACAACTTTAAAAACACCAACATGAACTTTTAATAATCAGGCACACAGAATGAATTAGCAAACTTGGCTAACATGCTAGAAACGATTAGCGAAACAACAAGTGAATTCTACTGTAATCCAGGTTCGGGTTTGCCTTTAAACAACTTCTTTCTAATAATAATAATAATAATAATAATAATAATAGTTAATAGTACTATACTACAGCTACTCAGCTATCACTTAGCAAAGTGCTGAATCTTTAATATAATGCAATTTTAGTAATTAACAAGTGTTTTTGCTTTACAGTTGCAGGTTCCATAGTTCCTCAGTCGTAATTCAGCCACTTTCTAATGTAAAGTAAAAGTGTGTTATGTTTTATTTATAATAAGATAATTTACAGAAAAGAAAATACTCTGAACAGGACGCCAGTCTATCGCAGGGCAGACAGATTGATAAATGCACACTTTTATTTAGAGCAATTTAGAGTCTTTACTTGACTTACTCCAAGAGGAACCCGAATTATTCGAACTGAACTCAGGTCCAGTTATAATTGTAATCACAGTCATTGTTCAAAACAATAATCTAAGCGCTCGCAAGTTTCTGCCGGGAGCAGCACGTGTTTTCGGATGTGTATGTGTCTTTAATCACTACTTGCTTTGCAAGATTAAAAGAAAATCTTAATGGAAGCGAGTTAAAAAAAACAAAAAAAAAAACAAAAAAAAAAAAAATCATTTTCTGTATGACGTATAAAAACAAACACATGTAAGCTTGTGTCTTGATTTTAGAACCAACGCCCTTTTGTACTTTTGTAACTTCCTTTTGGCGTGCTGGCTCGGTGCCAAATGAGCCTCTCATTGGCCGAAATGGCTCGGCTGACAACAGCTATTGTATTTGTAACGTGGAAATGTTTTTTAAAAACACTTGTATCCTGCTCTAAATCTCTGTGTGTACACTTGGCTGCTCCTGACTGTGGTACAAGCCGTGGATGTGTTCCAGTTTTAATCACTGACTATTTCATAACACTATGACATGTTCTGTCTAGGTGGGTGTCTCGAGGACATGTTAAAGCAGCGCTGGGTCAGCACCTGTTGTTTTAAAGACGTTTATAACTTCAGTAGAATGCGAGATTTTTATCCGCAGATAATCACGGCGTTGCAAATGGCAGCTGATTCAATGAAAACCGCAAAGCAACAAAATAAACAAATTAAAATTCATTGTTGTAAATAAATTTCATTCTTGGTAATCGTGTGCTGCCATCTTCTTAAACGCAGGCACAGCTCAAGTCGAGGTGCCATTTGATCGTCAAACGCGCCATACACTTTTGGGCTAAGCAGGATTTTCAAGTTAAAAAAGAAATAAAAACCATTAATAAAAATCACCTCCATCACATTCTGCACTAAATAAATAAATTTTCTTCTGTAAATGATTGGATCCTCTGAGGTGGTTTATAGGTCGTATGAGTAACATCACCACATGTAGCTTTGTTGATTTACAGTTACATTATTCTTAATACTTTTGAGCTCATCCCTGATAAAGGAAGACGAACTACAAAGTGATGTGACCCCCCGTAGTCCCATCCATCTCACTTCGCTGTAACTTACAAACATTCTACAAACTTACAACAGATGTGCAGTAGCATTAGCTTTCATGTAGCTATTTTAGTATTGTAATTTATATGATCCAGTGATTCAGCGGTTATTTCTTATAACATAAGTATGACACACTCAGACAGACAAACAGTATGTTTTATAAATAATAATAATCAATAGTACAATACAGCTATTTCCTTGCAAAGTGCTGACCATAAATTATAGTGTAATAATGTACCACAGTTTTGCTAAAAAATTCTATTAAAAAAATATATAATAATATTATGTATATATAATAATGTATATATAATAATAATAATAATAATAATAATAATAATAATAATTAATAATAATAAAATGATATATATCTATATATATATATATATATATATATATATATATATATATACATATATAATATATATATATATATATATATATATATATATATATATATATATATATATATATATATGACACGGTAAATGAGTGGTAAGTGCTTCCACCTCACAGTAAGAAGGTCCTCGGTTCAGTTCTCAGTGGGATGATGGGTCCTTTCTGTGTGGAGTGCTTTTATCCTGTGGTCTCCGGTTTCCTTTTACATCTAAGGACACTCTGACACGCTAAATTAAAGACATTAAATTGTCCTGGTTATGAGAGAAATAATTAATCAGTGCCATTCCCAAGTCCAGATGTATAGGAGGGATGCATCTGAAGGGGCATCCAGCGCAAAACTGTGCCAATATGAATATGCAGATGTTGTATGTTTCTCATTAATTAGGGTGCATCTGCAATGTGTCAGTTGTTGATTAAGTTCTGAGGTGTGTGCAACAGAAAAGCAACCAAGACTGACTAATGAGTCAATAGTGCAACTAAAAGGAAAATCTACACGTAAAACTACTTTCACTGTCCATTTAAAGAATGCATGACCGGCAGAAATGAGCTGCATCGTGCACCCATGTCGTGGCATAGAGAGCCAAAAAGCTGCAGGAAGTAAATCATTATGGGTGGACCCCCCTGGCTTACAGGAAAGCATAATAGAAAGGAGTAAACCCAAGTTAATTATAGCTTTGTTGATTAAAGCAATTATCATGTCCTAATTTATCTTTTGTTGTTGCTGGATTGTCTACAAAAATAAAAAGACATCTGAACAAGTGCGCTAGGACTAAAGCAACTGTCCAGTCAGAAACAACAATTATTAATACGAAAACAAACGTGACCGTAGCCTAAACAAATCCGTCTGCGTCGCGGAGGTTACAGTGTGGTTTAGATCTGTTGCCCTGAGATGAAACTTCGGCATGAGTGGGCAGCGCCGCTCCTGTTAGCCCCGTGTTTTTATCATTCTTCATCAAAACACACACTTCACCTTCTTCTGTATTAGACTGAAAGATAATATTCATTCATTTATTATCTTCCGCTTTATCCTCTATTAGGGTCGGGGGGGTTCCCTATGCCCATCCAGGGGAGAACGTTTCGGGCGCTGGGTAGATACACCCAGGACAGGGCGCCAATCTATTGCTGGGCACACACACATACACACTCTAAATGGGGCAATTTGGAGAATTCAATTGACCTTGATCCATGTTTTTGGACTGTGGGAGGAAACCGGAGAACCCCCCGTGGCGTTCACCACTGCAAAATGGTGGAACGATTTTCCCAACTCTGTCCGTAAGGCAGAATCACTAAACAGTTTTAAGAAACGACTGAAGACGCATCTCTTTAACAAATACCTGTTGTAGAAGGTTAAAAAAAAAAAAAAAAAAAAAAAAAAAAAAAAAAAAAAAAAAAAGGGGGAGGGGCCACAGCATCGAATAACAATCAGGTTTGATGAATTGTTGGTTTTCTCCATGGCTTCTGACTTGTGGTGTTCTCATTTGTAAGTCGCTTTGGATAAAAGCGTCTGCCAAATGACTAAATGTAAATGTATGAAATGTAAATGTAACCCGGAGGAAACCCACGCGGACACGGGGAGAACATGGAAACTCCACCCAGATGGGGATACGAACCGGGAATCCCTAGCGCTGAGGGACGAACGTGCCGACCACTAAGCCTGAAAGATAATAGATGAATAATTTATTTCCAGGTTCTGCTCGCAGGTCACATTAGATTAAAATAGATGAAAATTATTTTGTTAGTAATACCCGCTTGTTAACACCGAATGCTCATCGAGGCATTCGTCTTTGGCACAGGCCTCAGTGCAGTCCTGTTTAAGGAACCGTTGAGATCTTCCCTGCTGTGCGGACATGGTCATATTATACGCGAGAAGTCTGAAACGCATCTGTCCTCCTCCTGACGTACGAGACTTTCTCTTGCAAAGGCCCCCTTTTCAGTACCAGATCCACCTTTTGCATCTCGGTTCTACCTTTCACCCCGTCACCTCGGCGAGCTCATGTGAAGGGCACAAAGTTCAGAGCTGCCAGACTTAATAAACCTCGAGCGCGAGTTGGTCCCGAAGCCGCCCGAGGCCACTGGCCGCCCGAGCCGGGCCGCAACCTCGCGCTTCCACGCCAATGATTCTCGTCATCCGCGAACGCAACGTGCCATTACCTCACAGAGGCTCGGGCAGATCAAAGGGCCAGGCTGCGGCCGGGGAGAAGCAAATTAGATTTGGAAGTAATGAGACAGGGCATTGGGATGAGAGAGGCTGGAAGCAAGTGGGCTTTTAATTTAAAACAAATTGGTAAGCCGTTTATTAGGCAACGTGATCCAGGATCCCCTCCGTTACACGGGCGTCTTTCTGTACCTGCGCCGAGCTCTCTCGAGGCGCATTAGTGCCGCCGACCTTTGGCACGGCCGCGGAGTAATCTGTATCCTCGGCACCCTATTTGAGAAAAGGGCGTTCTAGAACAGCCTGTTTCTTGTTTAGTCTTGAATGAGATTCCGCAAGGTTTCGCAGTCATTCACATGCGGACAGCTGGCTCAAGGTCGGCCTGAAAGAAGATAGGCCTGGCAAAGGCAGGAGGCTGGGCCCGCAATATCGGAGATTCACACAAAAGCAAACACAATAATACTCCATCAGCCGTGAATATTAGTAGAGTCGTGGCGTGTGCGCGGCCAGAAGAGCGACGGCGCGAGAAAGGAGGTGAAATCTGGAGAAACGTGACCTGGCTTTGCTCCGGACGGCCCCTCTCTTTGGGCGAAGCCCCAAAATTCATCAAATTGGATCAAGATGACATCAATAATAGACTCAAGCTGGAGCGCAGAAAGGACCAAATGATCCGTACACTGTGTTTTTTTTTTTTTTTTTTCCCCGACCAGCACATCTCAACCGCGGTCACCACTACGTTATGACATCAAAAGATTCATCACAGATGTCAACACATTGACGGGCCACAGGACTGTTTCATCTTATTTCAGGCCTTTATCGCATTAAGCCCGGCTCCCATAATGCTTTTAAATTCTATTAATGACTCACCCCACTCTCTCCGAACGCAGAGACTCTGAAAGCATTAAGCACAGACGGTCAGTGGACAAACAAAAAAAACCCCAATGCTCGCCGCCAGTGATCGGAAAAAGACGGAAACGCGAGACACCGGTCCGGGTTCCGGCGAATTGCGGGACACCACGTCGCTTATCTCGTGTGTTCTTTTGCCCATCATATCTGGCTGCGAGGACTATTTTGACCTCGTTGTCATGTTACCAAGGTTGCTAATCAAATTTCGATTATTTTTTTCCCCCCGGTCGGAGAATGTGAAGGCTCAAGATAAAATCCACGCCTGACCCAGCTGCCCGCTAAACACCCTTTCTCTCTTCTTACGCGCGATGAGGTCAGTCCGTGTGCAATTCCTGAGATGAAAGACAATCCTCATGTTTTGATTCAGTAAAAGTGAGGGAAAAATCAGCTCGAGGTAGGGCCCCCGCTAACCACCATATGGGGCAAAACTGTGTGAAATGGCGCTGATGTTTATCAGAAACCAGGGTCTTAAGATTTGGGCCTGTTTTCATTTTATAGCTGTTGATATTCTATTAATACCTCGGACTTTGCTTTTTTGTCAAGGGCACGCTTTCTACAGGAATCCAAATCCCTTGGTTTACCCCCCTTCCCACCCCCGATATACTTAACATCACCCACACACACTACATGCCACGCCACCACCACGCTTCTAGACGTCAGTCGTCAGACCCGTCCAGCATGAGACGTGGACGCCCGGGTCCCTGGCGCTCGCTTCCATTCATACCTCCGTAGCTAAAATAACATTGCGTATCCTTCCATTGTAAGTAAGGGAGAGCAGAATCATGCACGCGAATGGCCCTGGCTTCGTGGCCAAAGCGTGCCGACACCATGGTGTCTCTTAAGCCGTTTCAGTCCATTTTGGCCTTCCACAAAACTTTACCTCTTAAGTGCTTACAGGAAACAGACTTCAGATACGGGCCGCATGTCCGCATCCTAATGGATAGACGGTTGTATTTGGCAGCCAAATTTCTGTGCGTGGGCCCGGATTCTGTCAGCACCAAGAGCTGGTCTTTGAAAGCCCCTTTTTTTCTTTACTAAAGTACTTCCACCAACAAAACAGACAGGAGACACTTATGTGGTAGGCATGTCTGAGACTCTTACGGCCTGAGGAATCAAGTTCACTGAAGTAGAAGGAAGTTTCGCCTTACAAAATATTTCAAATAGACCTTCAATATTTATATCGTTTTATTTACGGTATATTGTGCTGGCTACTTCTCGGCCCGTGAAATGTTTATTTTATTAAACTAACCGATAGAAAAAAAATAAAATTAAACTTCCACACACAATTATTTATAAGAATAACATGAGATAGTATAATTGACTGAAATATATCACATAATACTGCGATACCTGCGAACAATTCAGTGCATTCAAATTAATACAATTTTTGCTTTCCATTCAAAATTAATAAACCATTTTTTTGCATCCTTTAAAGTGATGATGTTTTATTAAACAGAAGCATCATCTGATACTCCAAACCAACCATTTGTATTTCTTTAAAAATTATATGAAGAACTTTAAAGCCAATAACTAATATATTATTCATTCATTCATTCATTATCTCCCGCTTTATCCTCTATTAGGGTCACGGTGGGGTTCCCCATGCCCATCCAGGGGAGAACGTCTCGGGCGCTGGGCAGATATACCCAGGACAGGGCGCCAATCCATCGCTGGGCACACACTCACTCACACAGACACACTCTATATGGGGCAATTTTGAGAATTCAATTGACTTGATCCATGTTTTTGGACTGTGGGAGGAAACCGGAGAACCCGGAGGAAACCCACGCAGACACGGAGAGAACATGGAAACTCCACCCAGATGGGGATTCGAACCGGGAATCCCTAGCGCTGAGAGGCGAACGTGCTAACCACTAAGCCACCGTGCCGCCACTAATATATTATGTCTTATATAAATATGTGTGAAGGTGAGGGGTTGGGGTAAGGGGTTGTGGAAACCATCTGCAAAAAGACAAAATGTAAAAGTAAGAATTATGTTTTATGTTGAAAAACAAGCAGGTTAATAGATAAAAAAAAAATTATGATTCCCTCAACTCATGACATCTTGTAGGTTTTTAACACTCTGAGTCTAAGCAGGATTTTTTTATCGGGTTAAATTAAAATGTTTATCTTCATTACATTCTGTGATTGATAAATATGTTCAGAACATGAAAGCGTTCATCCACAGAAACCACTACGCCACCCTGCCATCCGAAGACCAGGATCAACCACAGCAAATCATTTAGACAGCTGCGTGAATGTCTGTGGGAACAGTTTGGGGAAGGCCCTTTTCTGTTCCAGCATGACCATGTCCCAGTCCATAAGATACATAAGGGGACAGTTGGGTGAGTTTTTGGTAAGAACTTGACTGGTTTATCTAGAACCCTTTGAAAAGAACTGATCTTCACATTTAACATCAGTGTCTTATATCAGTGAAGACTTTTTGGGTGAATGCGCAAAATTCTCACAGCCGCACCGCAAAATCTTGCAGAAATCCAACCCAGAAAAGGTGTGTAATGTGCAAGGGGTCCTAATACCTTTGACCATGTAGCGCACCATGACCTGACAGTCGACAGGTTTCATGAAACCCAGATTTAAGTTCAGATGAATTGTGGTAAATACAGGAGGATCAAACATCATAGTTTTTTTTTTTTTTTTTTATCAGAATGCCTTTAAAAATTTATGTTTTGTCCTTGAAAATCAATTATTAATGCGAGTATACACAAATACTCTGAAAAATATAGGGTTAGGTGCCTTTTCTCAAGGGTGAGAGCAGGATTCGAACCGGGAATCCCTATCCCTGAGAGAACATACTAGAACATACCACTAAGCCACCGTGCTTCCCATCTGCTCCATGTTAAACATTTAAATGTAAATTTTAATCTCTGATGGTAAACCCCTCAAACCAAAGACACTGTTCTAATAATCCACTCATGGAGCATGAATCCTTCTGTTTGTTGTTCCTGCGCCTACCTTCACATGCATGTGGGCCTTTAGACAACGGACTCCCACCTCTCTCCTATGGAGTCCTTCTTTGCAGCCTGGAGTTAAAAAAAAAAAAAAAACACCTCACACAGAGCTGGCAAGCCGATTCCAGCGCTTTCTGACTGCCTTCAGTCTGATAGGACTGAGCTAATTACCCAACAGCAGCCTGAAAGGGAGATTTGGCTAATTGGTGATGAGGGATCCATTTGAGTATCTCTCAGTCCTGGGTCTAATTAGAAAAGAGAACTTAAAACAGCTGGTCTAACTGTATGGTTCACTGAAATCTGAAACTGTAGGTCGATGTGTGTGTGTGTGTGTGTGTGTGTGTGTGTGTGTGTGTGTAATGGAGGTGCTTTAAGTCAAACCGCAGGATTAGTACAACTACCCCATAAAACACATGGTGGAAAAAAAGGTACAATCATTTTACCAAAAACATTACAGAAATGACGTTAATGTATGTCATTTGTACCTAAAGCTAGATTTGGTCAAGACAGTCAGTCCTCCACCATACATCCTCAACTGTGATTCCTCCTCCTCCTCAGCTCACCTTCAGAGTTTCAGAGCAAACGGCAGAGGAGTCGTCTTCTCCTTTCGCCAGCTGTTCCCATTAGAGTTTGCTATAGTGGATCATTGTTCTCTATCTCTCCCTGTAACCTGAATAATCTTCTCCCCTACTGCAACCCATAATCAGACGGTGGTTAGTGATTAGCACATTCGGCGCTCAGTGCTGGGGATCCAGGTTTGAATCCCAAACTGGGTGGAGTTTCCATGGTCTTTGCATGGGTTTCCTCCCACCGTCCAAAAACATGTTTTATGGCAAATTTGTGGGTCCAAATTGCCCCTATACAGTGTGTGGGTGTGTGTGTGCCCAGAGATGGAACGGCGCCCTGCTTTGGTTGTACCTGCCAAGCGCCTGAAACGTTCTCCGCTAGAAGGGCATTTGGGATACATGCTTAATGAGCTCACAAGCTCTTTGCAGACATCTACGCTGATGAAGATTCTCAATGCTCTGCGTTGGGAGGTTCTCACCCCTTCTTCTTTTCTGCACCTTCTGCCCGGTGGCTCCATCCTCAGCATCCTCCGTTTGTGCAAACCATCTCAATCTCTCCTCCCTAACTTCGGCTCATCCCCCCCCCCACCTTTATTAAACTCTAATCTAATTTTGTCTATAAAGCTGCAGGAATCAACTTCTGAACAATAAAGCTGATCAGTGAAACACCTTAAAACCTCGTCCTCGTTCTTCATTCAGCTTAATAACGGGTAATGAATTAAGTCTTTTTATTGCACGTTTTAAAATATCCAAACTATTTTTGGAAATGGGCCATTAAAAGAAAGAAAGAAAAAAAAAAAAAAAGCAGTCGACAGCAGAAAATAAACCTTCATCTTACTTATCGGTGGAATATGAGTCATCAGTGTCTATTTATCCCCAAATTCGTGCCAAAGTCAATATGAGCATGTTAAACACCCCCCCCCACCCCCACCCCAAAAAAAAAACTCTACACTAAAACTGTCATTGTCTTCAACGCTATTTGGTCTTAAACCTTATCTGGTGAAACTTCTCCATCTTCAATATAAAGACATTCTGCCATGACCTGCTATTATTATACATTTAAAGGATTATAGCTTTAAGGGACACGGCTTAGATTTTACATTTGATTTATTCTTTCCCCCCTCCTTATCATTGTGCACTGTGCTCTTAATGTAATTGGTGCAGGACGCCCCCTCGATCACAAAAAGTCGCTTGAACGCGGTCTATTTTAAGCCCGTTCTGCGCTCAGTGGAGGCCTACCGACAAATGTTTCAAATAAAGGTTTTAACATTTATCTTCTATATGTGCACAGTGTGGCACAGAATCCATGTCCATGTCCAACATGCACTAAAATAATAAAAAACATCATGAATGAACATGTCACTATATTAACATCATCTATCAAACTCTGGGTGAGCTGCCAATCGCAGCACAACGTCAGAAACAATAACAACCAGTGGCATTGAAACAGATGCAGTATGTTGTGTATGCGGCAGCACAGACTTTTTTTTTCTTTTTTTTTTTTTTTTTTTTGAAGATTCAACATAAAGATAGAGAAAATTCTCAGTCTGTTTGATTTGGCAACGCGTTTCCTCTTTCATCGAGGTCATCCAAAAATGAAATTAGCTCCTAAAACTCCCAGGACCTGTCGGCGAGTCCAGCCTCACATTTCTCACCCTGTGACTGCATACCTTTCTTATGAGGTCCGGTTAGATGACTAAAGAAGAAGGTTTTAGAATCTGAATACCTGAACAACAAGGCTGCAGACTTTATGGAGTTGGGATGAAATAAAGAACATTAATGTCACTGAAAGTGATGGTTGCATGTTATATTAAAAAACCACTCTGGTCATTTATGTGAGTTATAAGCCTTAGCAAAGTTTTAATGGCTCTTTAATATTTAAAAAAAAAAAAGATGCAGCATCTGTGGCTTGGTGCTAAAAACACTGAGGGATGACAATAGTGCCTAAGGGCTTGGATCCGAACACTGGGCTGGGTTTCTAACTCTTTGTCCCAGAAAAGAAGAGGGTTAAAAGGAGGTCACTCAACCGATGGGGAATAATCCACTTACAGGATATTTCTACCCTTGTCCTAAAAACTCTATGAGATGATAAATAAAAATAGAATTTGTTACAATAAATTAGAAAATTTGTTGGTCAATCAGAACCGAATGTGCGATTTAAGTAACATAAAGCAGAACTCTTTGCTCTTACACGAAATGTACATCATATTGCCAAATGTTTACATCTGGGAATTACTATAAAAACACTAAGCGTTTAATGGTTCTAATAACAAATCACTGACAATTAGCAACAACTCTGTAAATTCGAGCCTGTGCCTCTTTTGTGCATGTTGCTGCATTTAACTGTTGGGGTGGGGGATCAAGTCTTATATTAAGTTTCCGAATACTTTTATGCATATGACTTGGGTTTGCTTTGCAATCCTCCCCCGGGGATTAATAAAGTATTCTGATTCTGATATGATATCATAAATGATCAGGGACTTATGTCAGCGAAAGTCTGATAGCTTCTCTTTAGCCCACTGTAACCTGGTTTTCTTCAGTTTAACACCCTGCGTATGGGTCCTTTCACATTCATTCATTATCTTCCACTTTATCCTCTATTAGGGATGCGGGGGGTTCCCCATGCCCATCCAGGGGAGAACATTTCGTGCGCTGGGCAGATAGACCCAGGACAGGGCGCCAATCCATCGCTGGGCACCCACTCACTCACGCAAACCCACTCTATATGGGGAAATTTGGAGAACTCGATTGACTTGATCCATGTGTTTGGACTGTGGGAGGAAACCGGAGAACCCGGTGGAAACCCACGCGGACACGGGGAGAACATGGAAACGCCACCCAGATGGGGATTCGAACCGGGAATCCCTAGCGCTGAGAGGCGAACGTGCTAAACCACTAAGCCACGTGCCGCCCTGCTTCCACATTTACAGGTTTGAAATGATAGTAAGCAGTAAGAAGTAATAAATAGCAGAGTAAACTCGGCCTCTGGGACGTAACAGTGAAATGGAACAATGCAGAAAGTTCTACTGTAGAGTGGATTTTTGCTGAAGCGGCAGAATTCAGTTCTCACAAATGAAGACATCGAGGCGTTCGAGCGACTTCTGTTGGGAGAGGAGATAGAAACCAGGTGCATGGGGAAGGAGTGATACCAATGGTAAAGGAAGGTTGTGCACCTGTTAGACCTGATTAGCACATCAGCCTCTCAGCGCTGGGGATCCAGGGTCGAATCCCAATCTGGGTGGAGTTTCTATGTTCTCCTCATGTCCTTTTCCTCCAGGTTCTCCGAACTTGGAAGTGGAAAGAGTACCAAAGGTAAAAGAAAACGGCGTTAAAGTCGGGTTGCAGATGACAGAAGAGGAACAGGGAGCACATCCCATCAGAGTTATTAATTGGACTGGCGCTCCTGCAGGACGCCCTTAATGGACTCACATATAGTTCTCCAGTTTGTTAGAGTGTTTCCATTTGTTAAATATCTCTACATGCCCAGCGATGGATTGGCGCCCTGTCCTGGGTGTATCTGCCCAGCGCCCGAAACGTTCTCCCCTGGATGGGCATGGGGAACCCCACCGCGACCCTACTAGAGGACAAAGCGGGAGACAATGAATGAATGAAAAATATCTCTACATGGCTGTCCTACACTGTTGTTGCTGCCTGGTCGCTCAAGGAGGACGAGTCCCCCACTGAGTCTTGGTCCTCCCAAGGTTTCTTCCTTAAATAACAACATAACAGGGAGGTTTTTTTTCTTGCCACTGTTGCTTCGGCTTGCTCTTTGGGGGTTTAAAGGCGTTTCTTTCCGTAAAGCTGCTTTGTGACAATGTACTGTTGTAAAAAGCGCGACATAAATAAATAACTTCAACTTGAACATGAACTAGAGTGCTGGACACCTGCATGGACATGTGTAGAGAAGCTTGAGGGACAAAGGATGGAAGTAAGGACTTTTCACTTGGTCTTGATGACTTGTGAACATCAACTGATCTATAAAGGGTATGGCATCAGCCCCGCCTCGTTTATCCTGCTAAACTAAAAAGTTGGGTATCTGACAAATAAGTAATTTTTTAATTTACCTTAATTTTTTAATTAATTAAATACATTATTATTTTTTTTAGGCGGCACGGTGGCTTAGTGGTTAGCACGTTCGCATCTCAGCGCTAGGGATTCCTGGTTCGAATCCCCATCTGGGTGGAGTTTCCATGTTCTCCCCGTGTCCGCGTGGGTTTCCTCCGGGTTCTCCAGTTTCCTCCCACAGTCCAAAAACATGGATCAAGTCAATTGAGTTCTCCAAATTGCCCCATATAGAGTGTGTCTGTGTGAGTGAGTGTGTGCCCAGCGATGGATTGGCGCCCTGTCCTGGGTCTATCTGCCCAGCGCCCGAGACGTTCTCCCCTGGATGGGCATGGGGAACCCCACCGCGACCCTAATAGAGGATAAAGCGGAAGATAATGAATGAATGAATGAATTATTTTTTTAATTTACAGTGTTTTGGACACCTTTGACCAAAAAAAAAAAAAGAATTGAAAACATCACATCATATTAAATTCCACACTTTTGAAAATGCAGGTATATTCACATAGCAGTTATTCAGGTTTCACGTCATACCAGTATTCTCCTCATCTATAAAAAAAAAGGCACAAAAAGACGTGAAAAAGTTCCATTTATAAAGTTTTAAAAATCTACCGTGTCCAATAAAAAAAACAACAACAAAAGTCGGTAACAGAAGCAGAAACCCATTGAACTGCTTGATCAGAGACGCTACAGAATAATGTTAGAAATGATAAGGCTGTGGGTTTAAACAATGTGCCATTGGCGAGTTCCGCCCCTCTGTGAGAGCGAGGGCGAGAAAGGGAGCACAGCTGGAATAACTCCATCGAAGGACCTCCTAACTGATAAGCGTCCACAGCTGCAGGACCGGGCAGATGGGCAGCTCTGGAGCTGATCCGCAGATCCACAATTAGCTGCGCTATCTATCAACGGATCACTAATGAGGGGGGAGGTTATGAAGGCTTAGAGCTCCCCAGGAAATCCCCAACATTTTGGGTCCTGTGGGAGAATTGAGCCTGATGACTGTCACCGGCTCGCAGATGAAAGGCCAGACGGTCCCCGGAGTCGGACACTTACGATGCTGTAATGAGTTAATCCATTGAAAGAAGAGACAAGTCAGAAATGAGAAGAGGAAATATTCCATCGGCCTCCAGATGTTCCTTAAAGCATTTACTAGACGTCAAAGTTAACCAGCCTTGTTCATAGTGAGGTGTACAAGGTGAAGCATGAGGTTTGCTCTGGAGGCCTGTGACCAACACCGAGCCCCAACTATGATCCCAATGTGCGGGGGAATTGGAACAGCGATTGCAAGCTTTCTAATTAAATACGTAGTTTAACAGCATGGGCATAAAATCCATCCATCCGTTATCTTCCGCTTTATCCTCTATTAGGGGGGGGGTTCCCCATGCCCATCCAGGGGAGAACATTTCGGGCGCTGGGCAGATACACCCAGGACAGGGCGCCAATCTATCGCTGGGCACACACTCACTCACACAGACACACTCTATATGGGGCAATTTGGAGAATTCAATTGACTTGAGGGCGGCATGGTGGCTTAGTGGTTTGGCACGTTCGCCTCTCAGCACTAGGGATTCCCGGTTCGAATCCCCATCTGGTTGGAGTTTCCATGTTCTCCCCGTGTCCACGTGGGTTTCCTCCGGGTTCTCCGGTTTCCTCCCACAGTCCAAAAACATGGATCAAGTTCATTAAGTTCTCTAAATTGCCCCATATAGAGTGTGTATGTGTGAGTGTGTGCCCAGCGATGGATTGGCGTCCTGTCCTGGGTGTATCTGCCCAGCGCCCGAGACGTTCTCCCCTGGATGGGCATGGGGAACCCCACAGCGACCCTAATAGAGGATAAAGCGGGAAATAATGAATCAATGAATGAATTGACTTGATCCATGTTTTTGGACTGTGGGAGGAAACCGGAGAACCCGGAGGAAACTCACGCGGACACGGGGGGAACATGGAAACTCCACCCAGATGGGGATTCGAACCGGGAATCCCTAGTGCTGAGAGGCGAACGTGCCAAACCACTAAGCCAGGCATAAAATCCTTGTGGAATAATCTCTCAGACGACGACGTGAGGCTGATGATGCTGCAGAAGGTTTGTGGTTCTCGCTATGCTCTACGGATTTGTGGTTTTTGAAACGGCTCATGGAGGTCCGATGGTGAAGTTCTAACATACTGTTGGTCATATAATCACAGCATCTGAATGTTCTTTGTGGGTTCTATAAACCTTTGTTTACACCACATGATGCCAGTGCATTATCATGTGGTTGCTCAGCAGTCGTTGTGGACGGGACTTTACGAACGAGTGAATCTAAATGTTACGACGTTCTACTTCCATCTTAGTACAATACATATTTCTAGAGTGGGACATAAAAACACATCCATCCATTTTCTTTTGCTTAATCCTCTACTAGGGTTGCTGGGGAGGTTCTCCATGCCCATCCAGGGGAGAAAGTTTCAGGCGCTGGCCTGACACACCCAGGACAGGGTGCCAATCCATCGCTGGACACACACTATATATAGGGGCAGTTTAGAGCAACCAGTTAACCTTGAATCTATGTTTTTGGCTTGTGGGTGGGAACCGGAGAACCCGGAGGACACGGGGAGAAAATGAAAACACCACCCAGACTGGGATTCAAACCTGAATCCCCCGCCACTGAGAGGAGAACATGCTGACCACTATCCACAGACAATGCACGAGATTGAGACAGGTGCGTTGGTGGGGAAAAACATTTGGCATGTTCTCTTTTCACTGTAGCCACAGCTAAATGTTACTACGAATTATGAATAAAAAGAAAATGATTAAATCAGAGGGCGGCACGGTGGCTTAGTGGTTTAGCATGTTCTCCTCTCAGCGCTAGGGATTCCCGGTTCGAATCCCCATCTGGGTGGAGTTTCCATATTCTCCCCGTGTCCGCGTGGGTTTCCTCCGGGTTCTCCGGTTTCCTCCCACAGTCCAAAAACATGGATCAAGTCAATTGCATTCTCCAAATTGCCCCATATAGAGTGTGTCTGTGTGAGTGAGTGTGTGCCCAGCGATAGATTGGCGTCCTGTCCTGGGTGTATCTGCCCAGCGCCCGAGACGTTCTCCCCTGGATGGGCATGGGGAACCCCCCCCCCGCGACCCTAATAGAGGATAAAGCGGGAGATAATGAATGAATGAATGAATGAAAATACGTAAATGATAGCGTCCAGCTTGTTTAGAACTCTTAAGTAAATGAACAAAATGATTTTCTGTAGTCTTAACGTTCTTCTATTCCAGTCGAGATGCAGAACCACGCCCCTGACAGATCTTCATTAACGGAGTACATATGTGTGAATGTGGAGGGAGGGCGCAGGGAAGGTCAAGTTGCAAAGGGGGTTGAGGTGAAGAATGTGGAGGAGTTTCGATTTTTAGGGTCGAATGTACACAGTAATGGAGAACGTGACGGAGGGGTGAAGCAGAGGTGCGAGATTTAACCCCCCCGACTACGGCAGAAGATACCAGCGCTGGCTGTCTGAGCAAAGCCCCTTAACCCTCGTTGCTCCACGCCGGGGTGCTGCGTCGGGGCTGACCCTGCGCTCTGACCCGAGTTATCAAGTTTAAATTGTTTAAATCAAAGCATCTGCAAACCGAACCAATATCTGTGTGGAGGTAAGCGAACCTTCCACTGAAGACGGTGCTTATAACATCTTTATGGACTTTATGGTTCCTCCGCCTCATGGTGGGGAGGGGGATCCTCAAACTGATAAAAAAAAAAAAAAAAAATTCAAAAATAGTATATAAATATAATATATATATATGGCGGCACGGTGGCTTAGTGGTCAGCACGTTCGCCTCTCAGCGCTAGGGATTCCCGGTTCGAATCCCCATCTGGGTGGAGTTTCCATGTTCTCCCCGTGTCCGCGTGGGTTTCCTCCGGGTTCTCCGGTTTCCTCCCACAGTCCAAAAACATGGATCAAGTCAATTGAATTCTCAAAATTGCCCCATAATAGAGTGTGTCTGTGTGAGTGAGTGTGTGCCCAGCGATGGATTGGCGCCCTGTCCTGGGTCTATCTGCCCAGCGCCCGAGACGTTCTCCCCTGGATGGGCATGGGGAACCCCACCGTGACCCTAATAGAGGATAAAGCGGGAGATAATGAATGAAAAGAATATATATAAAATATATATAGTAGGGGGTGCACGGTGGCTTAGTGGTTGGCATGTTCTCCTCTCAGCACTAGGTATTCTCCGGTTCGAATCCCAATCTGGGTGGAGTTTGCATGTTCTCTCCGTGTCGGCGTGGGTTTCCTCCGGGTTCTCCGGTTTCTTCCCACAGTCTAAAAAACATGGATCAATGTCAACTGAATTCTCCAAATTGCCCCATATAGAGTGTGTCTGTGTAAGTGTGTGCCCAGCGATAGATTGGCGCCCTGTCCTGGGTGTATCTGCCCAGCGCCCGAAATGCTCCCCCCCCCCCCGGCAACCCTAGTAGAGGATATAGCAGAAGATAATGGATGGATGGATATAGTAGGCATTCCACTGTGAAATCAAGCATCTCTTCAGTCATGAGACTGAGGATCAAGATTTTCGTGACAGAACCGTTAGAACATTTAACACGAGGAGACATACGGGGTGCACATACTTTCTTCAACAACTGCAGCCGACGTCTGGCCAATATAGTTCAAAAGTCTCTGTTCATGTCCGTCATTCAGTGCTATAAGCTCCGTACAGAACGTCTGTCGCTCCCAGTCACCCCGGAACATCGAACCCACTTAGGATGCAACAGTATCGCGCACCCGGTCACCGCGCGACACCCGTCTCACACCTCGGCAGATGAGTGACATAACGAAGTTAGACAAAACCACAGCAGGTTTTTAATTAGGCCGGGTTTCACAGCCGGCGGGACTAATGGCCGTTAGCGGGAGCCGCTCGCCGTTCCCAGGCTCGTGCGCAGCCTTCTATCAGCTCGCTTTTGGACGCGGTCAGGGGAATCTCACAGCTGAATGTCACTTCGCCCCTGCGATCCGACTCTAACTCTTCTCCCTAATCTCCCACTCAGATAGAGCGAGAACACAGAGAGGAGGCCACAGCTGCGCTCGGCTCCGCCCCCTCTCCCCTTCCCTTCTCTCTGTTGTTCGGTGACACATGATCGCCACCTTAAATCGTCTGGAGCTGGTTTGACGGCACACCTCGCCGTCGCACCGGCCCGCTCACGCTGGAGCAACGGTGGAATTTAAAAACGTGGGCTTAAATATTTTGTATTTTTCCCCCCCCCCCCCCCCCACACACACACACACACACACACACACACACCACACACATAAAACAGCTTTACTCCTTCAATGGTAGGTCAGAGGTCTTTAGGATGTATACAACGAACCAAAACACTGATTAAATTCTGTGTTTTATGAACACACACACACACACACACAAGCATGCACACAGATGCACAAACAAAAAGTAAAAAAACATAACAAAACACATATACACACACACACACACACAAGCATGCACACAGATGCACAAACAAAAGAAATATATAACACACATACACACACACACTCACACTCACAAATATTCATACACTGAAACAAAAACAAATACATACACAAAAAAGCAACCACACACACACACACACACACACACACACAAAAACACACACAAGCAAGCAAACATAAAACATATACAAAAACACAAAAGCACCAACACACCCACACAAACATATTTGCAAACACACACATCACATCACATACACACACAGAAACACACACACACAGTTTACAACACACACACAAGCAAGCAAACACAATACATACATAAACACACACACAAATACATACATGCAAACACGCAAATGTAAGCACACACACACACATACACCAACAGAATCAAATTTGCAAACACACACATCACATCACATACACACAAACTTGTACAAAAACACACACAGGCACACGGTTTGCAACACACACACACACACACACAAGCAAACACAATACATAGATAAAAACACACACACACAAATACATACACGCAAACACACAAATGTATGCACACACACATACACAAAAGCACCAACACAATCATATTTGCAAACACACACATCACATCACATACACACAAACTTATACAAAAACACACACACACACACACACGCAAAAACAACACACACACACATACACAAAAGCACCAACACACCCACACAATCATATTTGCACACACATACACACATCACCCACACACAAACATATACAACACACACACACAGATTACATCACATACAATAACACACACACAAGCAAGCAAACACAATACATACACTAAACATACACACAAACTTGTACAAAAACACACACAGGCACACAAGCAAACACAATACATAGATAAAAACACACACACACACAAATACATACACGCAAACACACAAATGTATGCACACACACATACACAAAAGCACCAACACAATCATATTTGCAAACACACACATCACATCACATCACATACACACAAACTTGTACAAAAACACACACACACACACACACAGTTTACAACACACACACACACAAGCAAACACAATACATAGATAAAAACACACACACAAATACATACACGCAAACACGCAAATGTAAGCACACACACATACACAAAAGCACCAACACACCCACACAATCATATTTGCACACACACACACACACACACACCACATCACCCACACACAAACATATACAAAAACACACACACATACACACAGTTTACATCACATACAATAACACACACACAAGCAAGCAAACACAATACATACACTAAAAACACAAATACATAGACGTAAACACGCAAATGAAAGCGCACACACACACACGCACACACACACACACACACACACACACACACACACACGCACACACACACACACACGCAGACCAAGGCTTAGTTGTGTAATAAATGTATTGATGGAGCATCGCGACGGTGAACTCTCATTCTGATCAGAATCTCGAACACGGCTGGATTTGTATTGGAGTTCCTTTCGCGGAGCAGAAACACAAGTCGGTTCGTGGAGGAGCCGTATGAAGTCTGCGACACCTACACAAACAAAGTGTCAGCTTTTACAGTATCCAAATCCAATATCAGAGGATTAGATTTAACCCTGTGGAAGCTGTGTTCACAGTGTAGGGTTTCAGGCGGCTGGAGGGAACTTAACCCGCACTTAAGTCCTTTAAAACAATAGCATCAGAGGGCCGTCAGTTACTCCAGGATGTCACTAAACATTTTCCTCTTCTTCGATTCCCCCGTTTGGAGCTCCAGCCAGGCAGCGCGTCTCCTCTGGAAGTGCGTCAGGCCGAATTTGGCCCAGACGTGGCGTGCAAACTGATCCGATCGCAGCTGGGACTCGCTGGGGACTGAGAGCAAAGATGTGCGGGGATTAGTCGGTTTATTTGCTTAGCTATAGCACATTATGCACTGTATATACCAAATGCTACGCCTAATTATCTAAGTACATACGACTGGTTTTCATTCACATACTTCGAGCTTGTCAGTGTGTGCTAGTGTTCTGACCGCAGGGAGTCCCGAGCCTCGTACGCTCACTGTACACAGTCGTCATGTGATCGCGGGCTCATCAGCACCGGTTAATTAAAGGATGCCAACAAAGTAATTAATAAAACCGCTATTAGGAAACGAAACGGCGAATTACAGCCGCAGCTTTGAGGTTTGTGAGGCCGTTAGAACGTTTAGGGTTCTGCATAAAAACAATCTTCAAATGATGAGACAATAAAAATATTGATTAACTGTGATTGGGGGCGGCACGGTGGCTTAGTGGTTTTGCACGTTCTCCTCTCAGCACTAGGGATTCCCGGTTCGAATCCCCATCTGGGTGGAGTTTCCATGTCCTCCCCATGTCCCCGTGTCCCGTGAGGGCAAGGTAGCTCAGTGGTTAGGCCATTGCGCCATCAATCTGAAGGTTGGGGTTCAAACCCCAGGTCCACTGAAGTTACCAATGTGGGTCCTTGAGCAAGACCCTTAACCCTCATTGCTCCAGGGATGTTGTGTTTAACCCTGTGCTCACCTTGTAAGTCGCTTTGGATAAAGCGTCTGCTAAATGACCAAATGTACTGTAATGTGTCTGTGTGGGTGTCCTCCGGGTTCTCCAGTTGCCTCCCACAGTCCAAAAACATGGATCAAGTCAATTGAGTTCTCCAAATTACCCCATATAGAGTGTGTGTGTGGGTGAGTGTGCGCCCAGCGATAGATTGGAGCCCTGTCCTGGGTGTATCTGCCCAGTGCCCGAAACGTTCTCCCCTGGATGGGCATGGAGAACCCCCCCGCGACCCTAATAGAGGATAAAGCGGGAGATAATGAATGAATGAACTGTGATTGGCAAAAGTACGTGACCCTTTTGGTTAAGGTGTCAGACTCGATTTGAAGGTTCAAACCCACCAAAAGAGACCAATGTGGGCCCTAAGCCTCACCACTTTATGGGGCTGCATTATGGCTGGCACCGTGTTCTGAACCCAACCATAATGTTTTAATGCTTGCTTTGGAGAAATTTGCTGGCAAAGGAATGTAACGTAATTAGCAAATTATTAAATGCAAAAGTCCAATTTTGGTGTAAATGAGCAGCCTGGCTGATTCATAGAACTTCATGTTTGTGTGAGTGCATCAGTGCAGAAGCCAACATCCTCGGTCAATGCTCAACCTCCAGCTCTATAGAGTTTAGTTTAATCAGTCTGCAGACATAAAATAATCAGGAAACTCTTAAAAAACCACTTTTAACCTCCACGTAATGATCCACCTAAAGTTTACACCAGTGTTCAGTGGTCTGTGTGGTACCAAAAGGAACCCATGGTAACGTTTTAGCAGCTGAAGACCTCCCTCAGACCGGCGTGTGATTATTTAAGGGTCTACCATCAGGAAAGTCCGTAATAAAAATGGGGTGCATGGCAGATTAACACGAGGAAAGGCTCTGCTCTGTTTTGAGTTCAAGATCTGAATGAAAGGGGCCTGTACGTCTTCTCACCCAGCTGTTCTGCAATGCTCTGCCGTTGGCTAATGGTGGCGCTGTTCCACACGGCCTCCAGCAGGCGACTGCCGTAGGTGGAGCAGGCGAGCTGAGCGTAAAGTCCCTAAAGGAAATGAAACGAACGAGTGAAGTGATGTTGCGACGGGAGTCGGAACGCAAAAACCCGGACGACCGAGCCCCGTCGTCCATCTCACCTCCAGCTTCCTTAAGATCTTGCCCTTGCCCTTGTCGCTGGAGAGCGTGATGAGGGACTGGAGGGCGTGACTCCCCTTCTGCTCGCGGCCTAAAGTCAGGAGGTCGGCGGCGCTCAGGCTGTGGAGGCTGTTCATGAGGATGGAGCGATCTTTGAAGCGGGCCAGCGCTTGGACCAGGAGTGAGCCGTGGTAGCAGATTGTGAGGGGGCGCTGCAGATTAGAGAACACACAACACATCATACCACCTAATCTCAAGGCCGGCGGCCTGAAAAACAGGTGCATGCTTAACACTCTGTGCTTCAGCACCCACAACAACAAGCCTCTCTAACAACACACACACACACACACACACACACACTATTACCATCACTGCTCAGAATCACCAACAAACATAAATAAACAAATAAATTGGGTCATTTATTGGACGCTTTTATCCAAAGCGACTTACAAGATGAGCACAGGGTTCATCACAACATCCCTGGAGCAATGAGGGTTAAGGGTCTTGCTCAAGGACCCACACTGGTAACTTCAGTGGATCTGGGATTTGAACCCACAACCTTCAGATTGATAGCCCAATGCCCCAACCACTGAGCTAACCCACCCCCCCTTTAATTACCCACATAATTAATTACCCACATAAGACTACTGAAACTCACACGCAGTACCAGTCATCTGTTTGGACGCACCCCTTTCCCTGCTCCACTTATATGTTTACGTCCCCTTTACCCTGTTCTGTTCTCTAATGGTCAGGACCATTAGTCCTATCCCAGCAGTGTCACTGAGGTGTTTAAATGAAGCTACAGCCCACATCAGATCAGCGTCACTGCAGAACCGACCATAAACAATCCACCACCCAAATGATACCCGTTCTGTGATGCTCCTGAGAACCAACAGAGAACACAGAACCAACAGAACACAGATGGACTACAGTCTGGAATTGTCGAACAGACTGTCCCATCTATTTGGTAAACAAGGAGCCAGAAGGGGGCGTGGCCTAACTTCAGACTGGTACTTGTGTATATATTTGAAAGTGAAATGCAGTTGGATCTGATTTTGATTGAAAGGCGGCACGGCGACTTAGTGCTTTAGCATGTTCTCCTCTCAGCACTGGGGATTCCCGGTACGGATCCCCATCTGGGTAGAGTTTCCATGTTCTCCCCGTGTCCGTGTGGGTTTCCTCCGGGTTCTCCGGTTTCCTTCCACAGTCCAAAAACATGGATCAAGTCAACTGAATTCTCTAAAGTGCCCAGCGCCCGAAACGTTCTCCCCTGGATGGGCATGGGCCAACACCAAGTCCAATGCAAAAGTCGGAACATGTCATTTGCACTAATCCCTAGTCGTTCATTTTACTATTTTAGCATATTAAAAAAATAATAATAAAAAAATAAACTGTGGTCTGTGCTTCTGCAGAACCATTTTAACATAAAGTGCTACAGAGAACCACAGAACCGGATCAGAAAATAAAGTCCTGAACGGTCTGATCTGTGAGCTGAGGGGTTCCAACTACAAAGAAACGAAAGGTCCATCAAACAGAAGTGCACTTAGTACTGATTCATCAGGCCTGAGGAAGTGGGACGTGGACAGGCTACCTGAGGGGGAGTGTCTCCCTCTGCTGGTTCTTCATTGTAATACACTTCATACGTCAGTAAAGAGAGGAAGAGAAGAAGACAAGAGGAATGTCGAGTCGCAGGTTCGCTGCAGTGAAAGGCCTAAAAAGAATAAATGTCATGTCAATAATAACAACAACAATAACAATAACAATAATAATAATAATAATAATAATAATGGCGGCACGGTGGCTTAGTGGTTTAGCACGTTCGCCTCTCAGCGCTAGGGATTCCCGGTTCGAATCCCCATCTGGGTGGAGTTTCCATGTTCTCCCCGTGTCCGCGTGGGTTTCCTCCGGGTTCTCCGGTTTCCCACAGTCCAAAAACATGGCTCAAGTCAATTGAGTTCTCCAAATTGCCCCATATAGAGTGAGTGTGTGCCCAGCGATACGTTGGCGCCCTGTCCTGGGTGTATCTGCCCGGCGCCCGAAATGTTCTCCCCTGGATGGGCATGGGGAACCCCACCGCGACCCTAATAGAGGATAAAGCGGAAGATAATGAATGAATGAATAATATTTCATTGTTTTAAATGTTATTCAGTGCCTGTATTTTACTCAATGTAAGGTGTTTGTTTCTATTCAAGACAAAATGCGTTGGGAGTCATGACCCTAAAATTGAAAGCAGTCTGAATCTTTGGGAGAAAACACTGAGATCAAAAGTCAGAAATCATCAGAAACAACAGCTTCTTGTTCTGCTTCCTTGGCAATATTGGTGATGCTGACAGAACGAATGGAACTGACTATAAATAAACTTAACTCATATATATGAGTTATAAATAATTTATTATAACTCAATAAATTGGATTTTATATATATATATATATATATATACACACACACAGAATTTAAAAGGATGTTTGTCCAAGCTGACCTGCAGAAGTTGCTTCAGCATCTCGGGTTGCCTTTCCTCTCTGTGAACGCAACTTTCCACCAACTGCACTATGACCCCCATGTGCCCTGCAGCCAGGATAGCCTCGAACCCGGGCGCCAGCTCATCGAACACCTTTAAGAACTGACGAGGACAGAAGTTGAGACGAAGACGACGAAGTCAGACGCCGAAGAACGGAACCTGATGTGCCTCTGAAATGGAAACTCACTATTTTGCACTGAACCGAGGCCCCTACGAACGACTGAATGGTGTAGTTTGCATAGCGATGCAGTGCCAGCGGCACCAGCTGATTCTTTAGGTGGTTCTTGTAGAGATCCCGGAGCAGGGCTTTATGCGAGAACTGGAACACTGTCTGGAGGAGACGACTGCACGTCTGGTCTTTCAGAAAAACCAGCAGCGGGCTGCAGAGACAAAGAACAAGGAGGTTAAATAAATCAAAGCCAATCGAATAAAAGTAACGGCAGGATCACCGGCCGCACCTGACACCTGGAGCCGAGCTGAGGGAGGTCAGGTAAGCCATGATGCCCTTGTTGAGTTTCTTGCAGAGGATGGGTCGTTTCTTGTGGCAGGTGCTCAGAAGACTTTGGAGAACCGCGCTGGCCGTGAGGTTGGTGACGCACACTGTAGAAGTTCAGGTTAAAAAAAATATCATTAAGGTTTTTTAATCTCCACGAGGGCGGGACGGTGGTTTAGTGGTCAGCACGTTCGCCTCTCAGCGCTAGGGATTCCCGGTTCGAATCCCCATCTGGGTGGAGTTTCCATGTTCTCCCCATGTCTGTGTGGGTTTCCTCCGGGTTCTCCGGTTTCCTCCCACAGTCCAAAAACATGGATCAAGTCAATTGGGTTCTCCAAATGGCCCCATATAGAGTGTGTCTGTGTGAGTGAGTGTGTGTCCAGTGATAGATTGGCGTCCTGTCCTGGGTGTATCTGCCCAGCGCCCGAAACGTTCTCCCCTGGATGGGCATGGGGAACCCCACCGCGGCCCTAATAGAGGATAAAGCGGGAGATAATGAATGGATGAATCACCCTGAGATTTGGGGTTAAATATTAAAGCTGCCCAGCGATGGATTGGCGCCCTGTCCTGGGTCTATCTGCCCAGCGCCTGAGATGTTCTCCCCTGGATGGGCATGGGGAACCCCACCGCGGCCCTAATAGAGGATAAAGCGGGAGATAATGAACGAATATTAAAGCTGATATTAAAACATCTCTTCTATGTTGTTCCACCCCTTTTCATATTTGTCCATTCCACAATCTCCATCCAGTTCTGGGTCACAGTGCAGGTCCCATTGTTGATTATATGTCTGTCCACATCAGACTCCCTTATAAAAGAAATTAATTCATTAAGAAAGTAATGCATGATTGACGTGGTTTAGCGTTCTCCTCTCAGCGCTATCCCGGTTCGAATCCCATCTGGGTGGAGTTTCCATGTTCTCCCCGTGTCTGCGTGGGTTTCCTCCGGGTTCTCCGGTTTGCTCCCACAGTCCAAAAGCATGGATCAAGTCAAGTGAATTCTCAAAATTGCCCCATATTGAGTGAGTGTGTGCCCAGCGATTGATGCTTCTGGAGATTTACGACATCGTACATGGTTTCCATTGGGGGGGGGGGGGTCAGGTCTTTGAGACAAAGTCCACGTTCTCACCTGGTCGCGTGTCAGACGGCTCTCGTACAGAACAGCCAGCGAGGACGTACAGAAGGGTCCGGAGGACATGTGATCCGTGAGGGTCTTTAATGAACTCGACGACATTCTCCCTCACCACCGCACACAGGGTTAAAACCTGCACCTCCAGAATCCCACCATCTTCATCATGGGCCTCCTCCTCCTCGTTCCGGGAGCTGCTCTGCTCTTCAGACTGACCCTTATCTACGAGATAAAAGATTAAAGTGTCATCACGATGCTCGTCCACGCTTTATTAACTCCACCTCGTGTTTCCATTTTATTTTTTATTTTTTTCAGCTTCAATTAGAATGTGGCGGCACGCTGGCTTAGTGCTTTGCACGTTCGCCTCTCAGCGCTAGGGATTCCCGGTTCGAATCCCCATCTGGGTGGAGTTTCCATGTTCTCCCCGTGTCTGCGTGGGTTTCCTCCGGGTTCTCCGCTTTCCTCCCACAGTCCAAAAACATGGATCAAGTCAATTGAGTTCTCAAAATTGCCCCATATAGAGTGTGTCTGTGTGAGTGAGTGTGTGCCCAGCGATGGATTGGCACCCTGTCCTGGGTCTATCTGCCCAGCGCCCGAGACGTTCTCCCCCGGATGGGCATGGGGAACCCCCCCGCGACCCTAATAGTGGATAAAGCGGGAGATAATGAATGAATGAATTAGAATGTAAGTTACGTCCTGTGATCCATCGGTTCCTCTACTTCTGTTACTCTGTTCTCTGATGATCAGGAACCCCAATAAACAGGTATTATTAGGGTGGTGGATGTTCCTTAGCTCTGCACGTGGTGGTGACGTGTCAGTAAGTCGTGTTCACATTTTTGCACCATGTTGGGTATATAGATTATTTTTGCGCACCCTTCCACCTCGACATCTGCCTGAGGGCACTTTCGACCACGTGACCTCCGCATCGGTTGCACGACACGGCTTTGAACTCGGACCCCTTCTCTCCGCCCAGTTCGGCCAGCAGCTGTCCGGCGCGGGTGGGACCCGCCAGCGAGAGGAGCTTCTGAAGAGCCAGGCTGCCCGTCATGTCTGTACTCACGAGTCCAGCTTTCCCCTTCACCTCACACAAGACGTTCTCCACAAAGAGAGCTGGAGAAAGAAACAAAAACACCAGTCAGAACCAGAACCAGAACCTAAAACACTGCCTTTATTTAGTAACTGCATTCACTCTGATTTAATACATCAAGAGAAAATATAGCGGACAGTGAGATGTGATGCTGTACGGCTCACAGACGGCGGCTCTGAGCAAAAGAGAGAGAGAGGGACGAATCAGAGTCAAGATGATGTGATTCTTGTTGGACGATGAGGATGGACACGATTATAAATTATTTTTTCCTAATCCTTATAACCAGGGGCGTTTTTAGGGTTTAGAAACATCCCTTATTCCCCCCTCTGTCCTCTTTAAAAATTGCCCTTTCTTGAGGGTATTTATCCATTTTTCAAACTTGTTACATTCATTTTGTTTGTTCATTCATTAGTTATTCATTCATTCATTATCTCCCGCTTTATCCTCTTTTAGGGTCGCGGTGGGGTTCCCCATGCCCATCCAGCGGAGAACGTCTCGGGCGCTGGGCAGACACACCCAGGACAGGGCCGATCCATCACTGGGTACACACTCACTCACACAGACACACTCTATATGGGGCAATTTGGAGAACTGAATTAAAACGATGGATTAAAGGATAAACTCAGTAATAAAGAAAGTCTTTGTTAAGATTAAAAAGTGAATGTTATTATTATTATTCATTTATTCATTCATTATCTTCCGCTTTATTCTCCATTAGGGTCGCGGTGGGGTTCCCCATGCCCATCCAGGGGAGAACGTTTCGGGCGCTGGGCAGATACACCCAGGACAGGGCACCAATCCATCGCTGGGCACACACTCACTCACACAGACACACTCTATATGGGGCAATTTTGAGAATTCAATTGACTTGATCCATGTTTTTGGACTGTGGGAGGAAACCGGAGAACCCGGAGGAAACCCACGCGGACACGGGGAGAACATGGAAACTCCACCCAGATGGGGATTCGAACCGGGAATCCCTAGTGCTGAGAGGAGAACGTGCTAAACCACTAAGCCACCGTGCCGCCCATTCATTAGTTATATTGGATAAAATTAAATAACACACGAAATATGTCCGTCAGCAGTGCAGAGAACATTCAGTTCTAATAAAATGATGGTTTTGGGTGAAAAAGTTTGAATAAATCAGAATCAGGTTTATTTGTCACATACGTAGATATACATTGTACAGCCAGCAGTGGAATTCTCTCCTGACTTCTCCACATAAAGTTTAAATTTAAGAAGATAAGAAAAATAGAATAAAGATAAAATAAAAAAAATAAAAATAAAATAGGGCGGCACGGTGGCTTAGTGGTTTAGCATGTTCTCCTCTCAGCACTAGGGATTCCCGGTTTGAATCCCCATCTGGGTGGAGTTTCCATGTTCTCCCCGTGTCCGCGTGGGTTTCCTCCGGGTTCTCCGGTTTCCTCCCACAGTCCAAAAACATGGATCAAGTCAATTGAATTCTTAAAATTGCCCCATATAGAGTGTGTCTGTGTGAGTGAGTGTGTGCCCAGCGATGGATTGGCGCCCTGTCCTGGGTCTATCTGTCCAGCGCCCGAGACGTTCTCCCCTGGATGGGCATGGGGAACCCCACCGCGACCCTAATAGTGGATAAAGCGGGAGATAATGAATGAATGAATGAATGAATAACATAAAATAAAATGTAACTATGTTTATACACTGAATGTATATAAACGAACCTGAGCTTCGGCAGAAAAGCATGAATCCGTTTTACGAGTCTCAGATGAGAGAGTTTTAACGAGAGTTTTTTTTATTTGAAATTCCGTAACTTTGCGACAGTTTGCGCCTTCAGAAATAAATCTGACGGTTTATGAAAGCGGAGAAGCTGCTCTTTACAGCCAACATACAGTTATTACGGTAACTTTGGCGAAAGAAATCGGTCTCCCTCGAACACACCGAGCTTAGAAACACAAACAGCTGACGGGGACTCAATCATACGGTCCGGCTGCTGGAGGAGAGACGGCCAGATATAGCCCCGAAAGCCCAGGTCTAACGACGCCCCTGCTTATAACCGTACAGTAGAATTTAATAACAGAGTGGCCAACAAAAAAGAAAAAGACGAGCTGAGCTTCTGGCTCAGACGTCCTCACCTCGCTCCTCATCATCAGTGAAGTCCTCACTCAATCGGTCACTCACTCGCCGAAAGTAGCCCACCGTCATGGCATCCAAATGCTGCCTCTTCCCTCCTTTCCTTCCATGGCTGCCTTTCTCGGCTCCTTCATCATCGGGAAGCTGCCGTTTCGTCTTATTTCGCTCTTTGTTTCCCGCAGGCCTTTGATCTCTTTGATCTTTACCTCTTTTGCTCTTCTCCACCATCTTTGAGAGAAATCAGTCTCTTACTGAAATAATACCAACTCTGTCTTCAGATTCTGGAACCTTTGCCTTCTGTTAGATAGAGAGGTGATATTAGTGATGAGCAGGAATCATCAGAACCATTAAAAAAAAAAAAAATATATATATATATATATATTAATAATAATAAATAATAATAATAATAATAATAATGGGCGGCACAATGGCTTAGTGGTTAGCATGTTCTCCGCTCAGCTCTAGGGATTCCCGGTTCGAATCCCCATCTGGGTGGAGTTTCCACGTTCTCCCCGTGTCCGCGTGGGTTTCCTCCGGGTTCTCCGGTTTCCTCCCACAGTCCAAAAACATGGATCAAGTCAATTGAATTCTCAAAATTGCCTCATATAGTGTGTGTCTGTGTGAGTGAGTGTGTGCCCAGCGATGGATTGGTGCCCTGTCCTGGGTCTATCTGCCCAGCGCCCGAAACGTTCTCCCCTGGATGGGCATGGGGAACCCCACCGCGACCCTAATAGAGGATAAAGCGGGAGATAATGAATGAATGAATGAATGTATGGCTTATGTGGAGTGCGTCACTGTGAATGTGTGGAGAACCAAAAGAGAACCAACAGAACACAGATGGACTACAGAATGGAATTGTAGAACTACAAAGTCCATCTGTATGATAAGTAGAGGAAATAGAGAACCAAAAAACACAGCTTATTTCTCTTTCATACACAATTTAGTTTATATTTATATATATTTTCAGTATTTAAGTATTTTTGGCACAAACGTGCAGTTTCACCATTAATATGAAACCATCCAACAAAAACAAGGCAAACGTTCGCCGTTCATGTTTTTTTTTTATATTCAGTTCATAACAGAAATAATATTTCGATTAAATTTCGTTTCCTTTAAACAGTTTACAGAAACTTAAATACTCACGTTGCTGCTCAATAACTGTCGCGCGACGATGACGACAGAATCTTACGTCACTTTGTTCGGCCGGATTCCTCACGTCGGGCTGAAGAAGCGACGCGGCAACTTGGCCGCCATCTTGCTCAGGGGTCTTTTGATCTTGGTCATTAAAAATCTTTCTAACTTTCAGTTTTAAACCAACTTTTGTGACGTCAGTTTGCCCCAAAGTGCGCATTTCATCCATTATCTTCCGCTTTATCCTCTATTAGGGTCGCGCGGGGGGGGGGGGGGGGGGCCTACCCATGCCCATCCAGGGGAGAACGTTTTCGGGCGCTGGGCAGATAGACCCAGGACAGGGGGGCAATCTATCACTGGGCACACACACACACACACACACACTCTATATGGGGCAATTTGGAGAATTCCAATTGACGTGATCCATGTTTTTGGACTGTGGGAGGAAACCGGAGAACCCGGAGGAAACCCACCGGGTTGGGTGGGGACACGGGGGGGTGGGGGCGGGGGGGTGGGGGGGGGGGACCTGGAACATGGAAACTCCACCCCCGAGGAGAACATGCTAAACCACTAAGCCACCGTGCCGCTTTCTAAAATGACATTATTCATTATCTCCCGCTTTATCCTCTATTAGGGTCGCGGCGGGGTTCCCCATGCCCATCCAGGGGAGGGTTTCCTCCGGGTTCTCCGGTTTCCTCCCACAGTCCAAAAACATGGGTCAAGGTCAATTGAATTCTCCAAATTGCCCCATATAGAGAGTGTGTGTGTGAGTGAGTGTGTGTCCAGTGATGGATTGGCTTCCTGTCCTGGGTGTATCTGCCCAGCGCCCGAAACGTTCTCCCCTGGATGGGCATGGGGAACCCCCCCCCCCCCCCCCCGCGACCCTAGTAGAAGACAATGAATGGATGGATAATTAATGACATTCATTTGCTTAGTTATACTTTTAATTAAATCAATTTGGGACGTCTAAAAATATAACCACCAGAGGGCGCACTTGTCTTTATCTTTTTAATTTATCTTCATAGCGACACATTATACAGACTACAAAGAGCATAAGCCAGGAATTTAATACTTTAGATCTATAATTTAATAATAAGCTTTCTATTCTCTCTCTTAAAAAAAAAATATATTATTGACTTAATTTTTGATTTCTTTAGTTTGTTGGTATAAATCTACACAGCGATGTGTGTTAATAAATAGATCACTGGAGCTTCATGGGAATTTAATATTATTCCATTATGTTATTTCATTAATGCAACTTTTAGAAATAATAAAATAATAATAATAATAATAATAATAATAATAATAATAATAATAATAGGCGGCACGGTGGCTTAGTGGTTTAGCATGTTCACCTCTCAGCACTAGGGATTCCCGGTTCGAATCCCCATCTGGGTGGAGTTTCCATGTCCTCCCCGTGTCCGCGTGGGTTTCCTCCGGGTTATCCGGTTTCCTCCCACAGTCCAAAAACATGGATCAAGTCAATTGAGTTCTCAAAATTGCCCCATATAGAGTGTGTGTGTGAGTGAGTGTGTGCCCAGCGATGGATTGGCGCCCTGTCCTGGGTGTATCTGCTCAGCGCCCGAGACGTTCTCCCCTGGATGGGCATGGGGAACCCCACCGCGACCATAATAGAGGATAAAGCGGGAGATAATGAATGAATGAATGAATAATAATAAAATAATATAATAATAATAATATAATAATAATAATAATAATAATAATAATAATAATAATAATAATAATTCTGTCAAAAAAAGACTCACAAGCAGGTCGCACTGTCGAAGCCTTACCAGCCGTGAACCAGAGGTGATTCTGAACATGTATTACAACATGTAACATGTTTTAATGTTGACCAGATGTTTTTTTAGGGACTTGAGGGCCACTTTGGTTGCCATGCCGTTCGGGGCCAGCAGAGGGCCACATCTGTATATCTGTATGGTGTCTTAGATGCGATTGGCTGCAACATCAAACAACTAAATGTGAATCAGGACTCTGTTTCCAAACGAAACGCAAGTTCAAGTCGTAAGAGATTTAAGTTTTACACTGCAGCTTAATTATCACACACACACACACACACACACACACACACACACACACACACACACACACTGTGGAAGTGATCTGGCAAGCGATGGGATTCCAGACGTCATGTGTTGCATCTGTTTGGCAGACGTAAAAGATGTGTGTGTGTGTGTGTGTGTGTGTGTGTGTGTGAGTGTGTGTGTGTGTGTGTGTGTGTGAGTGTGTGTGTGAATGTGTCCGTCCCCGCGTGCATGTGTTTATAGACTGAACGCACTTCAGATTGAATTCACAGACCGCAGACTGAACTTCAGAGCGCCGGGTGAAGGAGCTGAGGAACCGCGCCGCAGGTACCGAGCCGCCGCGTTTCCACTTTAATACTAACATATCGTTACGTCACGTTTCCTTTACTCTCTTTTTCAAACAAACTTTTTTTAAAAACTAACTTACAAACTTCTGGAATCACTAACTTACAAACTAACTTACAAACTAACTTACAAACTAACTTACAAACTTCTGGAATCACTAACTTACAAACTAACTTACAAACTAACTTACAAACTAACTTACAAACTTCTGGAGTTCTTTTTTAATACAGAACGGATTCAGATGTGCTTTTTTTTTTTTTTTTACTTTAGTAAAGTTTCAGTGAAATGGAAACAGGAGTCGTTTTTAAGTCGTTATCTCGGTTTTGCGCGCGGGTTTTTCTTTCGTTTTCGCACGCGCTTCAGAGACGCGCCGGTATAACGGTGCCTTCATTCTAAGAGGCGACACAGCCCACCGCTTTAAACACACACACACACACACACACACACACACACACACACACACACACACACACACACACACACACACACACACACACACACACTACATTCTTCAGTACATTTCTTTTTTTTTTTAAACAAGCGTGTTCATCAGACGTGCGCGTGCAGCGAGAGTCGCCTTCTGAAGTTGTATTTTTTTTAATTATATTTAGTGATTTAAATATTAAACACTATACACAAGGGCGGCGCGGTGGCTTAGTGGTTTAGCATGTTCTCCTCTCAGCGCTAGGGATTCTCGGCTCGAATCCCAATCTGGGTGGAGTTTCCATGACCTCCCCGTGTCCGCGTGGGTTTCCTCCGGGTTCTCCGGTTTCCGCCCACAGTCCAAAAACATGGATCAAGGTCAGTTGGATAGTGTGTGTGTCTGTGTGTGTGCCCGGTGATAGATTGACGCCCTGTCCTGGGTGTCCTATCTGCCCAGCGGCTGAAACGTTCTCCCCTGGATGGGCATGAGGAACCCCACCGCGACCCTAATAGAGGATAAAGCGAGAGATAATGGATGGATGGATGGACACTATATACACAAAGTTATTAAGATGATTTTTAATGACTGAATTCTGGTGGGCGGCACGGTGGCTTAGTGGTTTAGCATGTTCTCCTCTCAGCGCTAGGGATTCCCGGTTCGAATCCCCATCTGGGTGGAGTTTCCATGTTCTCCGCGTGTCCACATGGGCTTCCTCCGGGTTCTCCGGTTTCCTCCCACAGTCCAAAAACATGGATCAAGTTAATTGAGTTCTCCAAAATTGCCCCATATAGAGTGTGTCTGTGTGAGTGAGTGTGTGCCCAGTGATGGATTGGCGCCCTGTCCTGGGTCTATCTGCCCAGCGCCCGAGACGTTCTCCCCTGGATGGGCATGGGGAACCCCACCGCGACCCTAATAGAGGATAAAGCGGGTGATAATGAATGAATGAATGAATTCTGGTGTAGCATTCAATGCTGTGGTACAGAAACTGAATAAACCAACTGCATTAAATCAAACAGGTGCGTCACAAAACATCTGTGAAATAACCAAATTTAATAAAACTGACTCATGTGGCTTGATGACACTCGAACAGCTCACTCCCAGTTGTAATATCGAAGCAAAACGTCAGCCAAAAGTGAAAAACCACGTAGGAGGCACTGCTAAAACTCTACCAGATGTGAGTTAAGACATGTACCGCTGGCCCGGTGCAGTTTGTTAGCGTTCACAGTGGGACAGCGGTGACAGACGTGGCCTACATCTGTATTCTCGATGGACTGTACATGTTCATACCACACATTTTGTTTCATTGTAATGAAAAGGAACATGGCATACCCGGCATTGCACAAATCCATACATTTGGTTATTTCAAAACACGAAGTCGGGTGGAGGGGGCTACCCAAGGTGGAGTATTTCCACTGGAGCTTATCTCTGTTTTCAGCTCAAACCTTTCATTCTCACGGGAGTTAAGCTCAGCTGGCCAACATCAACACCTGCAGGATGGGAGAGGAGGCAGAATAACAAAACTTAAAGAAACGAAAAGAAGCGGCTCGCGAGAAACAACAACAACAAAAAAGCAGTGCTTTACTGTATGGCAAAAATAAGTGAATATTACACATGACTATAATACTGTAATATTCTATATCCATAAACAATAAAAATTAAAACGAGAAATATAAGAAGCGGCGGCACGGTGGCTTAGTGGTTTAGCACGTTCGCCTCTCAGCGCTAGGGATTCCCGGTTCGAATCCCCATCTGGGTGGAGTTTCCATGTTCTCCCCGTGTCTGCGTGGGTTTCCTCCGGGTTCTCCGGTTTCCTCCCACAGTCCAAAAACATGGATCAAGTCAATTGAATTCTCAAAATTGCCCCATATAGAGTGTGTGTGTGTGAGTGAGTGAGTGTGTGCCCAGCGATGGATTGGCGCCCTGTCCTGGTTGTATCTGCCCAGCGCCCGAGATGCTCTCCCCTGGATGGGCATGGGGAACCCCACCGCGACCCTAATAGAGGATAAAGCGGGAGATAATGAATGAATAACAATAACAAATAATCAATACCAACCTGCGAACAATATTCTCTTTCTTTTTAAATGTGTTCAGTGGAAACTTCCCAGAATTGTTGCCAGACTCTGTTTATTTCAGAATTATTCATATATATATATATATTATATATTATATATATATATATCGTCTTAAAAATTGAAATCAGTATACAGTTCTTGTGCTTACCCTCAGTGGCTGTTTTGTTATGTACACTTCTGTTTTTACCCTTTAAATTAAAGTTATTGTTGTTTTTGCCAAACATCTGCCTCACACAGGAGAATTGCCCTGGTAACGATCCTTGTGCCGACTCCATAAAGTACCTTAATGTACATTTAGGGGTACAATGCTTGTCATTGAGGTCGTACCAGCCAAGGTTCTGGTTATATTGCGTGGGAACGTTGTAGTTGTAGCTCAGTGGTTAGAATGTTGGCCTATAAATCTGAAGTATGGGTGTCCAAACCCTAAGTCCATCAAACGTCTTCAAGAAAGTCTATGTACTCTGACCCCAATCATCAGGTGAAGTTAGTTGCTTTGGATAAAAGCATCTGTACACTGACCTGCTCTACAGCCACACCCCTCTTTACCCCTCTTTAAGGTTTACAAAGCTGTTGTGAGGTCCAGTTATTAACCTGAAGATGGAGGTTCACTGTGTGGACAAACTTTTGGGCCACGTTCACATCTTCTTCTAAGCTGTTTCTGCCTTTGTAGCTATAAATGCTGCCTTTTTTAAATCTAAAAAGTCTTTCTAGAATGTATAGAACTAAATTCATTGATAAAAAGGTGTACCCCAGTACTTTTGTCCGTACAGGGCGTTTTGATTTGGCTCGTATTGCATTGTATGACAGCGGACAAAGATTTACAGGGAATTTTTTTTTTCCTAAAATTAATTATGTGTAAAATCAAGCAGAAGAAAATTCACCTAAATGAACACCGACGATCAGCAGTGATGCATTAATATATAAAACTGGTGTTTAACTCAGGATTAGGACAGAAATTACAGACAGTAAAACACTAAACAGTCGTACATGATTCAGGGCCAGAGATTTGCCGATAGTAGTAAGTTCTAAGGGTCAGAACATCCCTGCATCTTACAATCGGACTCCCTAATGACAAAAAGCATCTTTTGAGAAAGACCAGAAGAAATAATCTGAACCTCAGGTTCCTCTTGTAGCTCTGGTTTTCTTCCAAACTCTCTGAACAGCTTGTGTGGCTACATGTCATCATGAACTCCACCTCGTTTCAGCTGCTGCAGGAGATTTGAAGTCAAAACCGGATTCGTTTACCCTTTAAAACAAGCTGCATCCATTTCACTTGGTCCTATTTAAATGAGCGTCTTGGTAATGACATCACACCCCGCGACCGTCAATGCAAACAATGACAAATTCAGATGGGCAGTAAATGATGATAAAATCTTTGCTGAGGTCTGAATGCTATGGTTTCCATAAACAGATGTTTAAAATCAAGCAGTGATGGAGTAATTCACATTGTTTTGCAACTTCAGAGGAATTACACGAACCTGACCCGGTCAGCCTTCAGAAAACGTTTTCCCCGGAATAAACGACAATTTCATAAGAGTCTCATGACATCCACCGATTCGCTTTAGATTCGATTTAGAATTATTTTACTGACACAGTCGTCACCATGGAGTTTTTACAACCTTACTGATTCCAGAGAATCAGGGACCAACACTGGGTTCTTCAAACTTCTGAAGTTGCTCCACCTCGTAGCAATCAAAGCTACCTCTCTGTTTCTCTGTCATTTTCCTGGAAACGTAGGCAACGATCTACATTTACATTTGGTCATTTTTTGGACGCTTTTATCCAAAGCGACTTCCAAGGTGATCACAGGGTTCATCACAGCATCCCTGGAGCAATGAGGGTTAAGGGTCTCGCTCAAGGACCCACACATTGGTAACTTCAGTGGAGCTGAGATTTGAACCCCCAACCTTCAGATTGATAGCCCCAACCACTGAGCTACTGCGCCCATCTCAGACAGGCTTGTGCTGAAGGGTGGGGCTGAAGGGTGGGGCGGCTATATAAGTTATTATTATCTATATAAATAATAAAATCTATTTATTTGTAGATATCTAAGAGTAAGAGTAATAAGGGATGTTCACAAGCTCTCTGGCTTTTGGCTGAACGCTCCTCATACATTGACTACATCACCGCAGTCTCAGAACTTACATTCATTATAATAATAACTAACTATAATAACTATAGTTATATAATAATAATAATAATAATAATAATAACTATAATAATAATCTTAATGCTGCACATTATTAACCAGTTTTAAGGTGATGTTTTTCACTAACTAAGGATTTAAGTAATTGATTTGTATTTATTAACTTTATATTTAGATGCGGCACGGTGGCTTAGTGGTTTAGCATGTTCTCCTCTCAGAGCTACGGACTCCCGGTTCGAATCCCCATCTGGGTGGAGTTTCCATGTTCTCCTCGTGTCCGCATGTTTTTCCTCCGGGTTCTCCGGTTTCCTCCCACAGTCCAAAAACATGGATCAAGATTAATTGAGTTCTCCAAAATTGCCCCATATAGAGTGTGTCTGTGTGAGTGAGTGTGTGTCCAGTGATAGATTGGCACCCTGTCCTGGGTGTATCTGCCCAGCGCCGAGACGTTCTCCCCTGGGTGGGCATGGGGAACCCCACCATGACCCTAATAGAGGAAAAAGTGTAAGATAATGGATGGTTGGAACTTTATATTTATAGTTTTTTTTTACTAATAATAATGTGAAAGGTTTCTCTTTCAAGATACAAAGCAACTTTAGTTCACTATTTCTTAAAATTATATTCTAAGGAGGGCATTACAGTGGCGTAGTGGTTAGCACAGTGGTTAGTGTTCTTCCCGTGTCGGCGTGGGTTTCCCTCCACAGTCCAAAAACATGGATTCAAGGTGAATTGAATGCTCTAAATTGCCCCTATATAGTGTGTGTGAGTGAGCCTGTCCCGAGTGTATCTGCCCAGCACCCGGAACGTTCTGCCCTGGATGTGCAGGGGTTTCCCGTGACTTTGGTATAAGATGAAGTGGAAGATAACAGATGCATTGATGGATATTTAAATGGAATAAGATGTGACCATTTTATACGAGAGGCAGTGGCACGTGACCTTCAGAGCAGTGTTTCCAGAAAGTGTTTTGATCCGTGAGAAGACACAGACGCGGCGGGTGTGGTACCCGTTACAGCAACACAGTCGAGCATGACTTTGAAACTTTGATGTTACTGTTACTTAGTTGGTGTTTTAAAAAAAATGGCTTTCTTTTTAGGAAGCTAAAGATGATATTCAACACATCTGACATTCTGTCAGGAGACATTCTGACCGTTTATCTCCAGTTACTGCAAGACGGCTGTTGTCATGAATGTGCTAATGCTACATGCTGGTATTAAACTGAGGCAACGATTCAAGTTTGCAAACGGCTTTGTTGTTTTCAATGAAATAGGTCATTCATTTATAAATGCTTTAATTGCCTTAAAGAGGACACGGACACAGCGAGGGACTGAGAACAGCATATTATATGTTTCACACTGAACAATGGCGGGTTAGCTCAGTGGTCAGGGTGTTGGGCTATCAATCTGAAGGTTGGGGGTTCAAATCCCAGGTCCACTCAAGTTACCAGTGTGGGTCCTTGAGCAAGACCCTTAACCCTCATTGGTCCAGGGATGCTGTGGTTAACCCTGTGATCACCTTGTAAGTTGCTTTGGATAAAAGCGTCCAATAAATGAACAAATGAATAAAATAGATTGAGTTAAGCTATTAAAGTCTCAAATGATGACGAAAGGGCTCAGACGTGACTGTAGGATCATGGCACTGAAAGAGCCATTAAAGAAGACAAATATTTAGAAATGTTATGACATTATAAACTAAAAACAAACAGAATTTAGTATAGCATGGACGGGAGCAGAACTTAATACATAAAAGAGAATAAACCTTCCTTACATCTATCTATCTATCTATCTATCTATATTCTTGACGAATTATTTAACTGTGAATGTAAATGTTTCAGAAGCTGTCAGTCGAATGAGGTCGGTTCAGTGTGCAGTTGCATCAGCTTGCATGCTAAAACATTAATATTATGACTTTGGAACTATCTCATAATTCATAGGATCCAGTGATGTACAGGCGTGATATGGTCTCACTTCAGAGTCCTGTGTTCGAACCCTGCTCCGCCTCGGACAGTGCTCTCTGATCGAGCTGTGCTCTGTACTAGGTGTTAAGCCTCATGGGTGCATGTCTTGGTTCTTTTTTTTTGTCAGCTGTAAACAGCCTTTCCAAGTTCTTTGGTCGGTGAAAGGCGATCACCCGAGAACCAGACAAAGGCATTTAACCCTTAATGTACTTGGATCATTTGGTCTTTGTGGTAAACCGATCGGGAGCCCATGGCTTTGTGCCTGCCATTAGTGGCTTCTGTGTTTTTAAATTCTCAACTGGTGTCAGAACAGCTTCTTAAGAATAAGAGGGATTGTGGGTAGTCAAAACAGATCTGACAGTTTGGGACATGATGCAGAACTGCTGGGAAAAAAAAATTGGGCTGGACTGAAAAACTGCCTCCAGTTCAGGGGGTCATTAAATTTAATGTCCAATGTGTGTTCGGACAGACGAGTTCTTACCTTCACTTTTAAAGAAAAAGCAGCTTTTTGGATTGTTACATGAAACTTCTGAAGATCGAATTATGTTTGCAGAATATTGTATTTAACTTTGAGGAAGTGTTTGGTAAAAAAAAAAAAATTATTAATTAATTAAGAAAAAATGTCAAAAAAAAAAATTATTTCACCTTTTCTTACCTTCTCTTGCTCTCTCTCTCTCGCTCTCTCTCTCTCTCTCTCTCCATACCACACACACACACCCCGACTTTACACTATAATTAACTTCTCTTCTTGTTTGAATTTATGGTTTATTTGGTTCCACTGTTGCACCTCCATGGGTTCAGGAGTCATGGTCACCAGAGGAGCAGTTAGGAGCATTTAGACTTGAATTTTATTGCTCAATAACACACACACACACACACACACACACACTCATATACATTATATATATATATATATATATTCATATTCATTCATTCATTATCTCCCGCTTTATCCTCTATTAGGGTTGCGGTGGGGTTCCCCATGCCCATCCAGGGGAGAACGTCTCGGGCGCTGGGCAGATACACCCAGGACAGGACGCCAATCCATCGCTGGACACTCACTCACTCACACATACACACTCTATATGGGGCAATTTTTTTGAGAATTCAATTGACTTGATCCATGTTTTTGGACTGTGGGAGGAAACCGGAGAACCCGGAGGAAACCCACGCAGACACGGGGAGAACATGGAAACTCCACCCAGATGGGGATTCGAACCGGGAATCCCTAGTGTTGAGAGGCGAACGTGCTAAACCACTAAGCCACCATGCCACCCTATATATATATATATATATATATATATATAAACCAACATACACATAACAAAAACATAAATGCACAAACACACACATCTCAAAAAACACCACAACACCACAAACACTTCCAGCATACACCAAACACATGTTCACACATTCACGAAAAAACATGCGCCTTAATATGTAAATCCACTTAAGAGCAGACATTTGAAAAGTGGTTTGGTTCTGAACTTGAAGTAATCTAATAAAAACAGATTATTCTCAAAGGATCTGTACATTTGTATTTGTGCCATGTGTCTGTGGCATCAACGTGCAGCAGTCTGAGAGTCACTGTGGGAAAGACGGAGGTCAGTTTCAGGATGAAAATACTGGGATTGTGAAGGTTAAAAAAAATAAAAAACTACGCACAAACTAGCGAGCTGCTGATATGTAGGGCTGGTGGGGGCGGGGGAGGGGGGGGTTATGCTGGGAATGTGAGGGCGGGTCTTTATTTTGAGAACATCGGACGGGAGGAACGAGCCAAGCATCACACATGTTTTACATTAGCTCGCGGGTGGGTGCTATGAGCTTGTGGGTACACAGAGGCTCCACGACGGCCGGTTTATAACCGTGACGTTTGTGTTCTTCATCAGAACCACTGAGGACCCGTGTGAACTCTGAAGAACTTCGCTTGATTAAAGATGCCGGTGTTTTTTTTTAATGTCCTGAAGCAGGCTCTCATTTATAACATTACATCAACTTTATGTTTATGAAATATGCAGATGTAGGGCGGCACGGTGGCTTAGTGGTCAGAACGTTCTCCTCTCAGCGCTAGGGATTCCCGGTTCGAATCCCAATCTGGGTGGAGTTTCAATGTTCTCCCCGTGGGTTTCCTCCGGGTTCTCCGGTTTCCTCCCACAGTCCAAAAACATGGATCAAGTCAATTGAGTTCTCCAAAGTGCCCCATATAGAGTGTGTCTGTGTGAGTGAGTGAGTGCCCAGCGATAGATTGGCGCCCTCTCCTGGGTGTATCTGCCCAGCGCCCGAAACGTTCTCCTCTGGATGGGCATGGGGAACCCCCCGCGACCCTAATAGAGGATAAAGCGGAGATAATGAATGAATGAAATATGCAGATGTGTGTACAGCACTGATTAACGGATCCCGTTATTCACTACGGGAAATCAGGCCCTTATATAAGGTCTGGGATGGTGGTGTTGGGCGGCATGGTGGTTTAGTGGTTAGGCATGTTCGCCTTCTAAATTGTCCCTTTCTAAATTGCCCCATATAGTGCATGTCTGTGTGAGTGTATCCCCAGTGATAGATTGACGCCCTGGCCTGGGTGTTTTTGCCCAGCACCAGAAACCTTCTCCCTATGGATGGGCATTGGGAACCCCCTTTGCCACCCTAGTATATGATTTAGCAGGCCATAATAGATCTACAGATGGTGTTGATTTGTGATTGGTTGAAAATTAAACATTTACAACGTCCAACCACCTCCATACATCTCATCTTTGACCTTCCTCTCCTCCTGCTGCCTAGTGGCTCCATCCTCAGCATCCTTCTGCTCATTTAAACCTCACCCCTCCTCTGTACCCCTGTCTCTAACTTTTCCACAAAACCTGTCCATCCTCGTGGCTCTTTGTGAGAACCGCAGCGTCTTTATCCCTGAAATGAAATATTCAGAAAAACTCACGAATTGTCCTCTTTTTTTAGAATGTCTTCATTGAGGGTGTCCAGAGACGGTTCTGCCACGGGTCGCTATCATGGCGTTTCCACGAGCAATGGTCAGACTGGTCACGAGAGGGAGACGGTTGTGGTGCAGAAAAAGGAAACGGGTGGCTGTTGCCGCTGGTTACGGACCAGATTTTGTTGTTGCTGTAGGCCAAGCAGCTCATTTGATGTTAGGTACGAAGATAACCCCGTCACGGAAAAACCGATGCTCACACCAGAACCGTCTCCACCTCAAACAGACGAAAAGGAACTCAAGGGTGAGAATTTGAACTCTTCTAACTGACCAACAGACATGAAAACATGAAATGAACGTAAATGAAATGATAGTTTGTTTTTCAGAGCTGGGGCTCAGTGTGCGCTCTGTGGATCTGCTCAGCTCGAAGACAGAGCTCAACCGTACAGAACACCACACTGAGCTGTTCCACACCGACGAGCTCATCATCCGCCGAGGCCAGACCTTTCAGATCATGCTTGATCTATCCCGGCCTTTCAACGTCAACACAGACAAACTGCACCTGGAACTAAAGACAGGTCAGTGCGTGCTGGTCGGTTCTGCTCACAGATCCCCGGGTTCCCGTGTTGGAAGCAAATAATATCCATCTGCTCTTTTTTAATAGCACTGAACGTGACCATTAGAACTGATTAACAAAGAAGACTTTCTTTATAATATTCATTCATTCATTCATTATCTCCCGCTTTATCCTCTATTAGGGTCGCAGTGGGGTTCCCCATGCCCATCCAGGGGAGAACGTTTCGGGCGCTGGGCAGACACATCCAGGACAGGGTGCCAATCCATCGCTGGGCACACACTCACACAGACATACTGTACACACTCTATATGGGGCAATTTGGAGAATTCAATTATCTTGATCCATGTTTTTTGGACCGTGGGAGGAAACCGGAGAATCCGGAGGAAACCCACGCGGACACGGGGAGAACATGGAAACTCCACCCAGATGGGGATTCGAACCGGGAATCCCTAGTGCTGAGAGGAGAACGTGCTAACCACTAAGCCACCGTGCCGTCAATAAGTAACATATAACACAAAATGCACAATTAAATGAAAAAAAAAAAAACAGGCTGTAAAATGACGTTAAATTGACTTGCGATGGATGGTAGGTCAGTGATGAGGGTGCTGGACTAACAGCCAATCAGGTTGCTTGGTTAATGCATAGAGTGTTTGGGTTTGAGTCTCTACAAAATTAATGGTGCAAGTCTTTGTAAAGGCACCACACAATGCATAAAGCCAATTTTTGGTTTGTGAGACGTGTGTGTGTGTGTGTGTGTGTGTGTGTGTGTGTGTGTAACATAGCGATCTAAAATTTAATACTAATATCTATTTCTGTAAAGCTTGTTGATTTAAACGGGTATCATTTACCTGCCGACTTCGCGCTCGGATTACATTTTCTTTTGCATAGTTCTGCACTGCTGCTCACGACAGAGCAGCTCGTGGTTTTCTTTGCTGCAGCAATTCCACCAGCAGAGCTTTACTAAATAAAGCCTTTGTTTATACACTCAGAAAAATACACGATCCCGTCAACAAAAGTCCACCGAAGGTCCGGTGCGGGACGAGACTGGTATTCACTCGTCGAAAAGCATCTGATAAGAGTCTGCTTTCAAACATCTGCTCCTCAAATGCCTCCCTTCCACTTGATATACCGAATACAGAAAAGAATGCCAGGCTGTTGCCCCGTGTGCAGGAGTGCAGGAGTAAATAAAGCACGCTGCGTCTTACATTCAGTCCTCCCTCAGCTGCGCAAACTGCACCGGCATTATTGGTTTATTTATTTACAGACATATAAATCATTACCGTCACATTATTCTGTAGTCCTGGTTATGTCTATATGTCTGGGTCTCAGGATTCATGAATGAGTGGGGTTTTTTGGGGTTCCATCAGGTTCTGTGGTGAATGAATAGTTTCAAAACCCAAAACATTTTTCTCCTGCACATCTGGATATTACTACGAGTTAATTTCACTGCACATCTGTTAAACTCCAGAGAACGGCACAAACCTAAAACAGTTATAATGGTTAGAGCACTCTGTGGTTTGTCTTTCTGCTTTAAGAATGAGCACGGAAGTGTAAATATGTCATAGTATTGTAAATGTACAGTGATGGATTGGCGCCCTGTCCTGGGTGTATCTGGCCAGCGCCCGAGATGTTCTCCCCTGGATGGACATGGGGAACCCCACCGCGACCCTAATAGAGGATAAAGTGGGTGATAATGAATGAATGAATTGTAAATGTACAACAACAAAACTACATGTAGTAATATAGAAATATAAATTTTATTACTTTTTAACCAAATAATTTAGAGGATACGCAGCGGCACGGTGGCTTAGTGGTTTGGCATGTTCTCCTCTCAGCGCTAGGGATTCCCGGTTCGAATCTCCATCTGGGTGGAGTTTCCATGTTCTCCCCGTGTCCGCGTGGGTTTCCTCCGGGTTCTCTGGTTTCCTCCCACAGTCCAAACACATGGATGAAGTCAATTGAGTTCTCCAAATTGCCCCATATAGATTGTGTTTGTGTGTGGGAGTGTGTGCCCAGCGATAGATTGGCGCCCTGTCCTGGGTGTATCTGCCCAGCGCCCGAGACGTTCTCCCCTGGATGGGAATGGGGAACCCCACCGCGACCCTAATAGAGGATAAAGCGGGAGATAATGAATGAATAATTTAGAGGATAAGCAGCGGCACGGTGGCTTAGTGGTTTGGCATGTTCTCCTCTCAGCGCTAGGGATTCCCGGTTCGAATCCCCATCTGGGTGGAGTTTCCATGTTCTCCCCGTGTCCGCGTGGGTTTCCTCCGGGTTCTCCGGTTTCCTCCCACAGTCCAAACACATGGATGAAGTCAATTGAGTTCTCCAAATTGCCCCATATCGATTGTGTTTGTGTGTGGGAGTGTGTGCCCAGCGATAGATTGGTGCCCTGACCTGGGTGTATCTGCCCAGCGCCCGAAACGTTCTCCCCTGGATGGGCATGGGGAACCCCCCCCACCCGCGACCCTAATATAGGATAAAGTGGAAGATAATGGATGGATGGATGAATTTAGAGGATACAAAAAACGAATATAGTAATTGCTTATATTTAGACCTTCTCCATCTTTATCTGTCCTAATGATCATCTCTGACACTTTCTGCATCCTATCCCGTCTTTTGTTCAGAGCCACTGTCTCCGATCCATACATCACTCCACCCACTTACACCTTCTTTTTTTTACCTCTCCGCTACGTTCTTTATTTCTCTGCACAATCAACTCTTTATTTAAATGTATTCACGTTCTTAAAACCCAACGTGTGGCACATGAGCCTTTCCTCCACCCTCGGTCTCATTCTCAGAAGATCTCAGTTTTCCTCCGTCTGCTAACCTTCACCCTCGTTCACGCAGATGAACGCCTCCATCTCTCTCGGCTCTCATTGACCTGCTCCATCCGCTCACCACTGATCTCAATGTTTGCAAACATCTTTAAATACTTCATTAACTACATTAAAAAATAAAGCTTAGAACATGACCTGTATCTAATGTTTTTATCTCAGCAAAAATGATAAATATTTTTAACTGGAGGATGTAATAAAAGCATTTGATAATTTAAATATCAGCACTTATACTGTAATGGTTATAGATTTCCTGTGAGTGGGTGGAAAGGAAGGGCGGTGAACCCACGATATCCTTTCTTTCTCACTTGTGAAATAGCCGACAAGAGTGTGAAGGGGTCACACATGTCTCACTTCCCCATGATGAATGAGTCACCTCAAACATCTCAATGCCAAAATCCTGCCAACATGGAAATCTAAATAAGTCACATCCCGTCGTGGGCTGGTATCTGATTATCTCACAGTACGATAAATAGATTGCTTGTCATTGAGTATGGGGATGTTCTAATCAGATCTTCATTCCGTCATCTTTAAAACCTGATGGATACGTTTCGGGTTCTGACTTCCGTCGTTTTCTATTGTAGGTCTGTTACCGCTGGTTTCAAAGGGCACTCACGTCATCATTCCTCTGGTGGAGGAGCTGCAGGATCTCTGCTGGGAGGCCAAGGTTGTGGAGCAGAATGCCTGTCAGGTCAAGCTGTCCATTAACTCTCCCGCCAACGCCATCATCGGGCGGTACAAGCTCACTGTGGCTACACGGTGTGCGGACAGCGATACCGTCACCACACACGATCCCCAGAAAGACGTCTACATGCTGTTTAACCCGTGGTGTGAAGGTAAGATTAACACGTCAAACAGTAAACTGGCACCAGGAGGGGGTTTTTTTTGGTTGACAGCTTTCACAGCAGTCTTCAACTAATTCAAAACTCTGCAGCCCGGCTTGTGTTTAACCCCCAAGCGAACTCATGTCCCTCCATTGGCTCCCTGTAGCTGCTGCATTCAGTACAAGTCACTGACTCTGGCCTAGAGAACCATTTCTGGATCTTACTTCTCCTACCTTCACTCTATCTTTTCAAAATACACTCCGACTCGTTCACTTCGCTCCGGTGATGATCGCCCCCTGGTGGTTCCACCTCACTCCGTGGCGTTCACCACTGCAAAACGGTGGAACGATCTTCCCAACTCTGTCCGTAAAGCAGAATCACTAAACAGTTTTACGAAACTACTGAAGACGCATCTCTTTAACAAAAACCTGTTGTAAAAAAAAAAGGGGGGGGGGGGGCGCAGCATCGAATAACAATCAGGTTTGATGAATTTACAGTGTAGTTGGTTTTCTGCATGGCTTCTGACTTGTAATGTTCTCATTTGTAAGTCGCTTTGGATAAAAAAAGTCGGTCTTTAGGATGTTTTTGGTAATAAAAACACAATTTGTACGGTTCTATGGATTCTAACATTCTATGGACCATGCAAAGGGCACAGTCACACAGGAACAGGAACCTTACAGTGATGGAAACTTTGTCATCTGTCTGTGTGACAAGCAATAACCTCGACACTGTACTGAAATAAAACGGCTATTTTTAATAATTTGGATTACGCTGGCGTCAGAAAGAGCGTTCGGAGCAGAACTGAGCCTCCAGTAAGTGAGAGTTCAGCTTTCTGTAGCTTAGTCAGCTCTCTCCATTATAACCTCCTGCCAGATTCAGACATTGGCTCATTTCTCACGTCTTGTCCCGTTCGTTGTGCTTCTAAAGTGCTAAACCACAGTGTTTTTACTGTCTCTCACCAAACCCCACGTCCAGATCTCAGCTACAACTGAAGCCATGGCGAGTCCACATGAGGTCCTCACTCCCGATCACACTTTTAGTCCACTCCCGAATGCCAGAGGGGTTATGTCATAAAAAACACAAGCTGCCAAACCTCAGACAAAGCCCTAATCAGCACTCGGCATACTCTCTGACCTCCTTCTACTTTTACTTCATTCTTTTTAATACCAGTTTTCCAGCTTCCCTTTTCTGCCGCGTCCCGTCCCCCCGTGTCCCCCCACCCCATCGGCCGCGTTCTCCTTTGTGATTTGGAACACCACGCCTGTTTTCTGACTTCTCTGTTTGCTTGGACTAGGCCCCTTCCTCGTGGTTAACTGCTCACATGTGACTTTTCCTTTTTCCAAACACTTTAACCCTTTTATTTTCAGACTTGATCGGAGGTCCGTCAAACGTACGTTGTTTTTCGAGAGACTACTAATGCACGAAAATTCTCTCGCATTCCTGTGATGACCAGACCCCTTGTGTCAGCAATGATAAAAGAAAGCAGTCAGTGTTTAGTGAAGCGCAGACGACGGAATGAATCAGTGATTTAACCGGAACAAACTGAACCCGGCCTCGTTTTATAATGGCAATCAGTGGGAGAGTTATCGAGTCAGAGATTAAGGACAATGATCACAGTGAAGAGCGAACAGTTGTAGAAATGACTCAGGGTTAAATTGGGGTGCAGTGTCTATGCAAACCTGTGTGTGTGTGTGTCTTTAAAGGTGTAAAAGTACAATAGATAACACATGACATGAATGAGGCACAGGAAAACAAGCACAGGAAGGACATGCAGAACATGCGGCTCACAGAAAGAGGGTTTTTTTTTAACCTGAGACATTGATGCTGTGAAGCAGAGGTGCTAACCACTAAAATATAGATATATAAAAAGATATGACAAAAAACAGACAGTCTACAAAGATCTACAAATAAGAACACAGACAGACAGACACACACTGCTTGGATTGATGAATAAAACGTCACGTGTTTTGTAGAGGACACAGTGTATATGGACAACGAGGATGAGAAGAAGGAGTACGTGTTGAGCGACACTGGCAGGATCTACTACGGAACGGAGAGACAGATCGGCGCTCGCACGTGGAACTTTGGACAGGTGAGAACCAGAGAGGACGAGAACCCAAAAAAATAAGATGCACAAACTAAAGATCTCAGAACTTTACAATTCACAGCGGAACAAGTAGTTAAGTAACAATGAAAGGATTGGGACTCACTCATTCACTTCTGTCCAGCATGCTTCCAGGTTTACGGGATCAGTTTAGGGAAGGTCCATTTCTGATCCAGTGCACAAAGCCTAGTGTCGGGTGAGTTTGGTTGACAGAACGTTGACCGGCTCACACAGAACCTCAAAAGGAGAATCGCAAGCCGGGTCCTCTTATCCAGCATCACTGTCTGACCTCACCGAATCAGTTCCGGATGAAAAGGCAAAGATTTCTTTAGACATCTGTAAGATAAGACAAGATAAACCTTTAGGAGTCCCGCCATGGGGACATTTACATTGTTGACCGCAGCAAAGGGACAGGATTGCACTAAATTCTGCAGTGTAACTTCTGTTTTGTGGTGTTCTCAGTTGTAAGTCGTAGTTAAATGACATGTAAATAGTATTCAAAATGGAGTTCAAATATATATAATGAAAAAGGAATCTGGGCAATGTTAAACAATGTTAAAAAAAAAACAAGAATTGAGTTCAATAAAATACTATATACATGAGATATACATGATAAACATCAAACGGTTTCTTTCCTCACGCCATTACACTTATAAACACTATAGCATAAAATGCACCTTACAATATATATCCATCCATTATCTCCCGCTTTATCCTCTATTAGGGTCGCGGTGGGGTTCCCCATGCCCATCCAGGGGAGAACGTCTCGGGCGCGGGGCAGATACACCCAGGACAGGGTCACAGACAAGCACGCATACACACTCTATATGGGGCAATTTGGAGAACTCAATTGACTTGTTCCATGTTTTTGGACTGTGGGAGGAAACCGGAGAACCCGGAGGAAACCCACGCGGACACGGGGAGAACATGGAAACTCCACCCAGATGGGGATTCGAACCGGGAATCCCTAGTGCTGAGAGGCGAACGTGCTGACCACTAAGCCACCGTGCCGCCCTACAATATATATATATTTTTTGTATGCATATGTACGGTAAACTTGTAATTTGTAAATAATGTAAATTGTAATTTTACTAGAGCGACAACATCATTCCGGAACCAAATCCCTTGTGTGTGTAACATACTCTGCAAAATGAACCTGATTCTGATAAAAATAAATAACATTATGTACGACGACGCACTTGAATTGCACAATGACACACGATTGCGCAGCAACAAATTATTGCACATAGATTGACCGTGTATTGCACAGGTTGTGTTATTTATAGACAGGAGGCGATAAGGGGTGCGGTGCTGGTTGTACAGGCTGCAGTGTGGACGTTTTCAGATGCTGCAGTCTGTCAGTGACGGAGCCGCCCATGACGTCTCAAACACAGGGTGCGATTCATTCTCCATAAGAGTCATCACTTGCACAGAGTCTGTTACCACTGCCCCAGCAGACCACTCCAAAAAAAAAAAAAAAAATATATATATATATATATATAAATATATATACACACACACATACATACATACAGTATATATATAAAAATCACACTGATGCCACTACAGAGATAAATGGTCCTATGGAGTGGCCCCTTTACCCAAACGATCCTAATCTCGTCAGCGGGCAGTCTGCTCTGTGCTTTCCAATAAGGTACAATTGTATAGTCTGATCAGTCCAGATTAAAGTCAAGGTGCACACCCAGGTACAGGTACATCACAGGCAGTTCACAGGTCGGTGTAATGTGTATCCATGTGTTCCCACGGTGCATTTTAATAGAACATGTCCCTGGTTTGTTGCCCTCAGTTCAGCGAGGGGATCCTGGAGGCCTGTCTGTTCATCCTGGAGAAGAGCGAGGTTCCCCCGTCAGGTCGATGGGACCCCGTGAACGTGGTGCGCGTCATCTCAGCTATGGTGAGTAGCACCGTGATGGCCATGTGGACCTTGCCACTTTGCTTCTGTTTGCTTTTTTTTTTGGGGGGGGGGCGGTCAGGTGTAAAGCTGCATTGAGACGATGTACTTCTGTATTTAAAAAGATTAATATAAATAAATGCAATTTTAGTAACCACTCCACCTTCTCTTGCACTCCAGATCAATTCTCCTGATGACCGCGGGGTTCTGGAGGGAAACTGGTCTGGGAACTACAGCAACGGGATACGCCCCACCGCCTGGAGTGGAAGCGTGGAGATTCTAAAAAATTACCACAAGTCTGGAGGAGTGCCCGTCAGATACGGCCAGTGCTGGGTCTTCTCTGGGATCACCACCACAGGTACGCATGCGGACGTGAAAGGGGGCATGCAGCCACATGGCAGAGCTCTCTGGATATTCATAGCTGACCCCGAACAGGCATGTGCGTGACAGGACCCGGCTGCGTCTCAATCCAGAAATACCCTGACCGGATTCCAGACGTTCCATTTCCTGCCCCGCGCCTGTCCGCTGTGACGTTTCTGACCAAACTTCTGATGACTTTCATTTTCTGATGAACATGTTTCCCTTTGTCTTCAGTTCTGAGGTGTTTCGGGATCCCTGCTCGCAGTGTAACGAACTTCCAGTCAGCCCACGACACCGATGTGTCTTTAACCACTGACGTTTATTTCGATGAAAACATGGAGCCCATCAACTCCCTCAACTCCGACTCGGTTTGGTGAGTCCGTCATTTTTACGGTCACATGTTTGAAGAGTTCAGAGTCTCTGAGGTGTTGATCTATCGTCTATCGGGCAAAATTTGTTTTTCAGTAGCCCCGGTTTACCTAACTTACATGTTTCTCAGTCAGTGCTTTTGAGGAAACCCACACAGACACAGGGAGAACATACAAACTCTACATAAAAGCAAACCTAGTCCACATTATCTGGAGATCAAGTATATTGGGAGAAACCAGTATAATCCACATGGCAAAAACCCCAAATTTAGAATAAAGTGTTTCAGTCAAGGTGGCACAGTGGCTTAGTGGTTAGCACGTTCTCCTCTCAGCACTAGGGATTCCCGGTTCGAATCCCCATCTGGGTGGAGTTTCCATGTTCTCCCCGTGTCTGCGTGGGTTTCCTCCGGGTTCTCCGGTTTCCTCCCACAGTCCAAAAACATGTATCAAGTCAATTGAATTCTCAAAATTGCCCCATATAGAGTGTGTCTGTGTGAGTGAGTGTGTACCCAGCAATGGATTGGCGCCCTGTCCTGGGTGTATCTGCCCAGCGCCCGAGACGTTCTCCTCTGGATGGGCATGGGGAACCCCACCGCGACCCTAATAGAGGATAAAGCGGGAGATTATGAATGAATGAATGACCAACAACCTTATAAGTGCAAGTCAGGCGCATGCCGACGACTTAATTGCCCCTAGGTACAATTTAGTTTTCGAATGCCTTAATCTGTCTCGCTATAAACTAATAAACTGTCCTGCTTACAGTTCCATTTTTTTAGCCCCATGATGCTATGATCGGCCACCCAAATCCATCCATTATCTTCCGCTTTATCCTATATTAGTGTCGCGGGGGGGGGGGGAGGGTGGAGAACATTTCGGGCGCTGGGCAGATAGACCCAGGACAGGGTGCCAATCCATCGCTGGGCACACACTCACTCATACAGACACACTCTATATGGGGCAATTTGGAGAATTCAATTGACTTGATCCATGTTTTTTGGTCTGTGGGAGAAAACCGGAGAACCCGGAGGAAACCCACGCGGACACAGGGAGAACACGGGAATCCACCCCCCACACATCCCTAATGACATACTCATTAAGAATAAATAAAAGCACAGAACTCTCAATAATTAACATGTTTATATTTCAGGGCAGGCGGCACCTTAGTGTTTAGCATGTTCTCCTCTCAGCGCTAGGGTTCGAAAATCAATCTGGGTGGAGTTTCCATGTTCTCCCCGTGTCCGTGTGGGTTTCCTCCGGGCTCTCTGGTTTCCTCCCACAGTCCAAAAGCATGGCCCCAAGGCCAATTGAATCCTCAAAATTGCCCCATGTAGAGTGTGTCTGTGAGTGAGAGTGTGTGCCCAGTGACAGATTGGCGCCCTGTCCTGGGTGTATCTGCCCAGCGCCCGAAACGTTCTCCCCTGGATGGGCATGGGGAACCCCCACTGCGATCCTAGTAGAAGATAAAGGATGGATATTTCAGTCCTCACTCTAAGTCACTCTATTTTACTTTTTTATTTTATTTATGACGAACGCTCACATTGTTCCACTTCGTTCACATCTCTAGGAATTTCCACGTGTGGAATGACTGCTGGATGGCTCGTCCCGATCTGCCGCCTGGCATGGGGGGCTGGCAGGCGGTCGACTCCACCCCCCAGGAAACCAGCCAGGGGACGTTCAGATGTGGACCCGCCTCCCTCATGGCCATCCGCACGGGGCAGGTCTACTTAAAACACGACACACCTTTTGTTTTCGCTGAGGTAACAACCACAAATGTGTTTAGTACGTAGAACTATTATATTGTGTGTGTGTGTGTATGTACATATAGCCACACAAAAATGTACTTTTAGGTGAACAGCGATAAGATCTACTGGCAGAGGAACCTGGACAAAACGTTCTCTCAGGTCAAGATTTTGAAGAACGCAGTAGGACACTGCATCAGCACTAAAGCTGTCGGCAGTGACCAGCGCGCTGACATCACATACCTGTACAAATACCCAGAAGGTGAGCGCAATTCCATTATTCACACAAGTGATCTCCAAACACACACTTGAGCATCAGCTCAACTTTGATGGACGCGCAACGTCACTCTTCACGTTCTGCGTCACTCAGGCTCAGAGGAGGAACGCATCGCCGTGGAAACCGCCTGCCGCTACGGCACCAAGCCAGAGGTCTACACCTCGGCAACGGAAGAGGACGTGTCGGTGGAGGTGCAGGTGGAGGGCGAGGGGTTACAGATGGGCGCCGATGCCAAACTCAAGATCGTGGTGAAGAACCAGAGTTCTAAACCACGCAAGACCACATTGCACAGCCAGGTGGCGGTAATGTACTACACTGGAGTGCTTAAAGAGGCGGTAAAGGACGAGAAGCTGCCGGTGCACCTGGAACCCAATGAAGGTGAGTAAAGGAGACGAGTGCTCAGAACTTCAGAGTTTACAAAGCTCAACTTAATATTATGAGTTAACCAACCAGAATGTTTTTGGTTCGTGAGGAAATACATGCAGACAGGGGGAGAACATGCAAATTTCTCAAAGATAAGACCATGGGAGGGCCCTATTCTGTCTCAGCATAACACAAAACAAGGTTCATGAAAGAATTGGGTGTGAAAGAACCCGATTGGTCCAAACTCAGAATCCAGAACCCTAACCTCAACCCATTAAGGGTTTGGGATGAACTAGAACTGAGACTCCAGTCAGAGTCTCCTGTAAAGGCGTGGCTGGTTGACCATAACAACTTCTCTCTCTTTCACACCAGAGAAAGTGATTGATTGGGTTCTATCATACAACCAGTATCAGAACCAGCTGGTGGATCAGGCCGCTCTGATGCTGACCCTGTCCGGACGGGTCGATGAGACCAAGCAGGTCCTGGCCTCTCAGACCAGCTTCAGACTGCGCACTCCAGACATCCTCATCGAGGTTAGAACGTCTCCGCACTTATAAATCCCTGTTCCCTCGTACAGAACCAGAGGACTGACCGAGTTGCTCTGTATGAACATATATAACTGATCTCTGCTTGTTTCAGCCTCTCGGTGAGAACTATGTTGGAAGGGAATGTTCTGCAAAGCTGACTTTCACCAACCCGCTGCCATGCACGCTCCAGAACGTGGTGCTGCGAGTAGAGGGCCTTGGACTCAGGGACCTTCATCCGATCAGAGTGGGGTGAGAAAAACATAAACCTCTCAATTCTCTTTGACTTTATATATCATTAAATATGAATCCACTCACCTTCGGCTCGTCCCTCACAGCCGTGATGTTCGTTGGCGCTCTGATGTTGTGATCATACAGGATCAGGAGACTTTGACTCCCGAACTTTAGTTCAAAATTATTGTAAAAACTTCTGCACTGTAAAGAAAGACTTTGTCACAAAAGACATTGACTTGTACTGAAGTATTTTATATTGCTGTATTATTACCACGGGCGGCACGGTGGCTTAGTGGTTTAGCACGTTCGCCTCTCAGCACTAGGGATTCCCGGTTCAAATCCCCATCTGGGTGGTTTCCATGTCCTCCCCGTGTCCGCGTGGGTTTCCTCCGGGTTCTCCGGTTTCCTCCCACAGTCCAAAAACATGGATCAAGTCAATTGAGTTCTCCAAATTGCTCCATATAGTAGAATGTGTTTGTGTGCGTTTCTGTGTGAGTGTGTACCTAGTGATGGATTGGCGCCCTGTCCTGGGTGTATCTGCCCAGCGCCCGAGACGTTCTCCCCTGGATGGGCATGGGGAACCCCACCGCGACCCTAATAGAGGATAAAGCGGAAGATAATGGATGGATGGATGTATTATTACCAACTAAGATAAAAATGAGACACTAATATTAGACAAACGCTGTAGACCTGAGGGGGTAGTACGTCCAAACAACATGCATCAAGTAGTTGGTTAAAATTCATTTGGTCGTTTATTGGACGTTTTAATCCAGAGTGACTTACAAGGTGAACACAGGGTTCATCACAACATCCCTGCAGCAATGAGGGTTAAGGGTCTCGCTCAAGGACCCACACTGGTAACTTCAGTGGACCTGGGATTTGAACCCCAACCTTCAGATTGATAACCCAACACCCTGACCACTGAGCTACCCAATACCCCCAGATTACTACAGAACTCCAAAGCCATTTTGAAGTAAGCGTCTGCAGAACACTGCTGTATCCCATGATTCAAATGGAGTTTAATCACGTGATCAAGCCTGGGAAAAAGCATCAACCCCCAAAACAGAAAAATAAATCATGACATCAAATAGCCTTGTGGTTTTTAATGGAATAGCAAAACTTCAGAAAAGGTTTAGTTTGGAAATTACAATTCGCCAAATTAACTTAATGATGGTGTTTATTTGTCTTATTTTGTTTTATTTAATTTGTTAAACCGCTTAACTAGCGTGAGACACAGGTGTCGATCATGAAGCTAATTAGAGAATAATCAGTCACGTGACAACGAAAAGCCGCTGGGCAAAACTTGTGCGCCTCACGGTGCACATTTGCCCTCTGGTGGCTGAACAGTGTCAATGCAATGTTACTCTAATTGTAATGAAATAATATACACACACACACACACACACACACACACATACATATACATATATATATATATATATATATATATATATATATATATTCATTCATTCATTCATTATCTCCCGCTTTATCCTCTATTAGGGTCGCGGTGGGGTTCCCCATGCCCATCCAGGGGAGAACATCTCGGGCGCTGGGCAGATAGACCCAGGACCAGACGCCAATCTATCGCTGGACACACACTCACTCACACAGACACACTCTATATGGGGCAATTTGGAGAATTCAATTGACTTGATCCATGTTTTTGGACTGTGGGAGGAAACCGGAGGAAACCCACGCAGACACGGGGAGAACATGGAAACTCCACCCAGATTGGGATTCAAACCGGGAATCCCTAGTGCTAAGAGAACATGCTAACCACTAAGCCCCCGTGCCACTATTTAAATTATATATTTTATATATATATATATATATATATATATATATATATAAAATCTCATTATAATTTAAATTTGATATATCTATATACAGACACACACACACACACACACATATATATATATATGTATTATCTCATAATTTACATTCGAGGTCCAGTCCTGACACATAAAGCATGGACTTTTAATCGAATTAAACTAAAACGATTGTCTTCTATTTTTAGTGACGTTGGAAAGCATGCCACAGTGAGAGTGACCGAGCACTTCATCCCCTCTATAGCCGGGACGAGGAAACTGGTGGCCTCTTTGGACTGTAAACAGCTCACGCAGGTGCACGGGGTCACCGATATCATTGTACAAGAGAGCCCGTGAATTCACTGTCCGGAGTGTAATACAGAAAATTTGGGAAATGCTTTCTATTGTTTGCGTGTGTTAACATTTTTTTGGTGGAAGGTTTTAAAGAATGTTTTAGTTTCATGATCTGTACGAGTCTCAGAGAATCACAGAAACAGGGGCCCTTTATTTTGAGAGAACATGTAAATACTAAGTTCAGGTCCATTTGCCCTCTCAACTAGCAATGTTCCAATGATCCCTGATGCTGTACTTCCTCAGATCTCGTTTTAACGACATGTTACATCCTGCACAAGCTCATAGCGAATTTCAGAATCATCAGAACTTATAAAGGGTTAGAAATGAATATTGTTGTCTTGATTTTAAAAACCCATGTGTCAAAATTAGAGCTAAAGATTAAAGACTAACTGAACCAGTTCGGGGGGCGAGGGGTAGATTTTGGCAGAAATCCGAGACCTGTGATGTAGAATATGATACATTATGATGTTATTACACATATTAAAAGAATTTAAGTGTATATATATATATATATATATATATATATATATATCATATTTACTGACTTTATCATCCTGCATGGTTTACCGTCAGATGGATTTCATTGTTAATAAAAGTTCAGTATCCAGTTCATGATCAGGCTTTATGTCTTCTCCTCTTCTTTTGCATTGCATTTTTGTAACTGGGTCGAGTCACACACCCTGCATGTGACCTGCAGATTCTCCAATGTGCCTCTGGCCGTCGGTTTTGACCACTTTCATATCTTTTTTTTTATGTTGACTTGTGATGCGCTACATTTGGACAAAAGCACATTTTTTTTAATCAATAAAACGTTTAGAAATTGTATGGCAAAAAAATATTAAGATCACCACACCAATCGGTGTAGATATATTCACAAGCAGTGTTGCTATTTAAACGACAATGACAGAAGACGTGAAGACACTAATGGGTTGGCGAGGTGTACGATAGTAAGGAGCAATGCGAGGCACCTCGTGCACGGTGTAAGATGGTGTTTATAACAATAAAGAGTAGAGTTAAAACTTAAAAATGTATATTTTCACATGAGAACCGATCACAGAAATACAATCAACTGCATGCTTATAAAGAAAATACGATTAAACAGGAAAATATTCATATCATTCTCATAAAATATATTACATTTAATCTGGTAAGTATCTGATTACATTAGAAATCACCTTCAGAATTCTACGTTATTTAAATAGTTGGTTAGAATGAGGTACGGCTGAGCGTGTGGTTGACCATGCATCGCACTGCAGTGTTTAGAAAATGCCTTTAACCTCCCCGGAGCCTTTTAAATGTAAGAAAGTGTGCGCTCATCATCCCAGCAATGATAGAAAAATAGCTTTATAAAGAAATATCACTGTGTTTCACTCTAGCGTGGCGTTTCCTGACGTCTGAGCTCGTCCTGAGGTTCTCACATTCACACCCATCATCAGTTCTGCTCCACTGCTAACGTCAATCCGCAGTGTTGCAGATGTTCTCCACCACTCGGTTGAACTCCTCATGCTGGTCCACGTAGACGTGATGAGAGGCGTCGTCAATCAGCTGTGAGACAAAAAGAAGGAAAAACGAAAATGGGTTGCTGCAACAAACACAAATGTCTGAACTTGATAGATTGGGTCAAAGCAGAGGGTCAGTCACCCCCGGAGCAAAGAGTTCAAAAGAGAACGATGATGGACTTTAGCCGACTTACAGATTAAAAGCCCAAACACTGAGCCACCGTGCTTCATTAAGGAGTATGTGGAAACCATGAAATCTCTGATAGGGCTGCACATAATGACAATTATCTATCGATGAATCTAATGATTTCAGTTTTTTAGTTCGATTAGTTGATTAATCTGAAAACCGTTACTTTAATGTGATTGTGTTTGGAATTAAAATCCATCCATCCATCATCTTCCACTTTATCCTGTATTAGGGCCACGGGGGGGGGGGGGGGGGGGGGGGGGGGGGGAAACCATGCCCATCCAGGGGAGAACGTTTCGGGCGCTGGGCAGATACACCCAGGACAGGGTGCCAATCCATCGCTGGGCACACACTCACTCACACAGACACACTCTATATGGGGCAATTTGGAGAATTCAATTGACCTTGATCCATGTTTTTGGACTGTGGGAGGAAACCGGAGAACCCGGAGGAAACCCACGCGGACACAGTGAGAACATGGATCCAAGATGGGGATTCGAACCGGGAATCCCTAGTGCTGAGAGGAGAACGTGCTAACCACTAAGCCACCGCACCGCCTGAAATTAAAATAACTTTTCATTCATCATCTTCCGCTTTTGTCCTATTTTAGGGTTGCGGGAAGGGGGGAGGGGGAGGGGGGGTTCCCCATGCCCATCCAGGGGAGAACATTTCGGGCGCTGGGCAGATAGACCCAGGACAGGGCGCCGATCTATCGCTGGACACACACTCGCTCACATAAACACACTCTAAATGGGGCAATTTAGAGAATTCAATTGACCTTGATCCATGTTTTTGGACTGTGGGAGGAAACCGGAGAACCCGGAGGAAACCCACGCAGACACGGGGAGGACATGGAAACTCCACCCAGATGGGGATTCGAACCGGGAATCCCTAGTGCTGAGAGGAGAGGATAACTTTTCCAAAATAATTTTTATCAAATTACATTTTATCTAAGTAAATAAAAATCTATAAATCTGCCGTAAACCAGTGTTTTTTTTAAAAACCAAACTACGTCTTGACCCGCTTTGTCTCCACCGTGTGACTTACCACAACCCGTGTGGAACGGTTCCCTCTGATGTTGGAAACATCCGTGCCGGTGGAGCTGTCCACCCACGAGCGCGCTCCATAAACCAACGTGACCGGCATCGAAGGAGGAAGCTGGTTCACTCTGTGTATCATGGGATTGTGCGCCCAGCCCAGAGAGAGACACATGGCTCTGAATCCCACCTCACCGCTGAGACACACCACACACACACACACACACACACACACACACACACACACACACACACACACACACACACACACACACACACACACTATGTAACTGTGAAATGATCTAGACTTCAACGGACAGGCCAATGAATTAATGAGGAAAAACGATTGTCATAACTTCTTCAGGGCGGCACGGTGGCTTAGTGGTTTAGCATGTTCTCCTTTCAGCGCTAGGGATTCCCGGTTCGAATCCCCATCTGGGTGGAGTTTCCATGTTCTCCCCGTGTCCGCGTGGGTTTCCTCCGGGTTCTCCGCTTTCCTCCCACAGTCCAAAAACATGGATCAAGATTAACTGAATTCTCCAAATTGCCCCATATAGAGTGTGTGTGTGTGAGTGAGTGTGTGCCCAGAGATGGATTGGCATCCTGTCCTGGGTCTATCTGCCCAGCGCCCGAAACGTTCTCCCCTGGATGGGCATGGGGAACCCCACCGCGAAGTGGAAGATAATGGATGGTTGGAACTTTATATTTATAGTTTTTTTTTTTTTTTTTACTAATAATAATGTGAAGGTTTGTCTTCCAAGATACAAAGCAGCACTTTAGTTCACTATTTCTTAAAATTATATTCTAAGGAGGGCATTACAGTGGCGTAGTGGTTAGCACAGTGGTTAGTGTTCTCCCTGTGTCGGCGTGGGTTTCCTCCGGGTTCTCCGGTTTCCTCCCACAGTCCAAAAACATGGATCAAGTCAATTGAATTCTCCAAATTGCCCCATATAGAGTGTGTCTATGTGAGTGAGTGTGTGCCCAGCGATAGATTGGCGTCCTGTCCTGGGTGTATCTGCCCAGCGCCCGAAATGTTCTCCCCTGGATGGGCATGAGGAACCCCCCTGCAACCCTAATAGAGGATAAAAATTTTAATGTATTATTTTTAATGTATTGCTTATTGCTTCAGCCATGTTCAGGGTTTATTTTAGCAATATTTGTTTTGAATTTTGATTTCAATGGAAACATAAGTGTGTATACATACAAAGAGCACATTTAAACAAATCTGGTGTCAATCTGATCTCCGGATTGTAAATTAAACTAAACAAGGGGGGGTAACGGACTCACCAGCCATGCATTCTCTTAATTATCTGTGCAGGAGTTTAATTGGAAAGAGACGAGAAGCATTTATTGAGATAGAGAGAGAGAAGCTGTTATCACCACCCCCACCACGGATCTGCCCTCACCTGGGAGTTTGGGCGTTACAGTGGTACAGATACTCTGTCATGGTGTTATCATCAAAAAGGTCCTCGAACTTGTACTTGAAATCCGGCCGGAATCGGTTCACCAGCCCTGGACCTGAGTGATGGAGGACGACACAAAGCATCAGCACAGTTCTGAGAACAAAAGGGGGTGTGGCCTTTATGTTTAGGTTTATGTGCATGTTGACGCGTCACGTCTCTGTCTCTCACCCCAAGGTCCTGCTAATCGGATAACAGCCAGAGGGTTAAACAAGCTCAGGACGGAGGCCGCCGCTTTCACCCAGCGTGGGGGTCCTGCCCTGTTGACCCGTGATCCCTGCGCAGATGGGTTTTCTTGATGTGGCTGGGGTCGCTCTGGAAAGCCCCATGGATCCACCAGGATCAGGTGACTGACTCTGAGACACGGGAGACATGACAGCCTTGTTTGTTTATCCCCCATCCACCTCCATGACGCTCCTCTCACGGCGTGCGTTGGTGTCTTACCTGTCTGGGTACTTGATGGAGTATGATGCTGCAAGATAACCCCCGAGACTGTGGCCCAGTAAAATCATGCGCTCTAAGCCCAGGCTCTGCCTCCACTGCTCTATAGACGTGACGAACTGCTCCTCAGCCAACGTGGCATCGTTGGGAAAAGAAGGTCGCGAGCTCCGACCAAAACCCAGCAGATCGAAGGCATAGACGGGCCGCGAGCGACTGAGAGCGTCCAGGTTACGGACCCACAGGCCGACTCCTCCTCCAAACCCGTGGACCATCACGAGGGGGAGCTGACGGGCTGAAAATAGAACAGGAATGGGTTCAGGTGGAAGAAACAATGCAACACAAATATATTCTGAGGTTTATACTAAATTAAACTAGTCTCTGTGTTCGTTTAGGACGGCAGCACGTTTGCTTCTCAATGCTGGGGATCCAGGTTCAAATCCCGATCTGGCTCCTGGCAAGCTCCTAAACACTCCAAGGTTTACTTTTCCTGAACTCCTAAGTATCATCTAGCTCCATCTTTTAGAAAACATTTCATCTTATCAATGGCATCACTGAGTCTGCTTCTCATGATATGGTACAAGTGTATAGTTCTCCAGTTGTTAGAGTTTTTATAAATATCTCTACATGGCTGTCCTACACTGTTGTTGCTGCCTGGCCGCTCAAGGAGGATGAGTCCCCCACCGAGTCTTGGTCCTCCCAAGGTTTCTTCCTTAAATAACAACATAACAGGGAGTTTTTTCTTGCCACTGTCACTTCGGCGAGCTCTTTGGGGGTTTAAAGGCTTTTTTATTCTGTAAAGCTACTTTGTGACGATGTACTGTTGTAAAAAGCGCGACATAAATAAACTTGTCAAAATTTCAAGAATCAGGTTCTAATAATGGGTGGCTTAGTGGTCAGCACGTTCTCCTCTCAGCACTAGGGATTCCCGGTTCGAATCCCCATCTGGGTGGAGTTTCCATGTTCTCCCCGTGTCCGCGTGGGTTTCCTCCGGGTTCTCCGCTTTCCTCCCACAGTCCAAAAACATGGATCAAGTCAATTGAGTTCTCCAAATTGCCCCATATAGAGTGTGTCTGTGAGTGAGTGTGTGTGCCCAGCGATGGATTGGCACCCTGTCCTGGGTGTATCTGCCCAGCGCCCGAAACGTTCTCCCCTGGATGGGCATGGGGAACCCCACCCCCCGCGACCCTACTAGAGGATAAAGCGGGAGATAATGGATGAATAATGAGGTACTAATAAAACTTATTTATTGTACTTGTAAATTCTTATAAAGATATAGTATATTAGTAGAAGTTTAATAGACGAGGTTCTGCAGTTCTATGTGGTTTCTGTGAGAATGGGAGGAAAAAGTAAAAGGCTCTACCTTGGTCTGAACTCTTGCGCGCGGTCTTGTTGGTCACCGTGAGCGTCCATATTCTGTTTTGATTTGGCAGCGTCACAAACCGAGACCACACTTCACTTTGAATGCCTAAATAAAAGTGACCGCAGCAATGAGAACATATGAACGGCACCATACGGAATGATATTTAAACGAACGGCGAGGTTGATTACTGAGCCACTCACAGGCGAGGATCTTTGCTTCGGCACTCTTGAGCAAAGACATAGATGTCGGACGCCAGGAAGGCCACCAGGACCAGTTCGTAGAGTTTGATCTGAAGAAAAGAAGATCCAAGGTGAGGTGGAGCATCTGTGTGTGGATCAGACACAGCAGTGCTGCTGGACATTTACATCAATCTACACTTTACATGTTTAAGCAGTAAGGTGGTACATCAGACACAACGTTTACAAACTCCAGCATCAGTTCACCACCAGTCTGATCCACCAATACCAGCAAAACAAACTACAACAGCACCACCATGTCAGAGTCACTGCAGTCCCATGCAAATAACACCTGACCTGTGGTGGCCCTGATGACGAGGTAAAGAGGTATAACAAGCTATGGAAATCAAAAACAACAGAACAAGATGGGCAGCATGGTGGTGTTATGGTCATCACGTTCATCTCTCCCAATCATAATCTGGGTGGAGCTTCCATGTTCTCCCCATGTTCAAAAACATGATTACAAGGTAAATTGAATGCTCCAAATTGCACCATAGAGTGTGTATTTGAACGTTTGTGTCCTGCGATAGATTGGCACCCCGTACTGGGTGTATTTGGAGCATCCGAAATGTTCTCCTCTGAATGGGTTTGGGGAACCAGTCTAGAATTAAGCAGAAGACAATGAATGAATGGGGCGGCACAGTGGCTTAGAACGTTCACCTCTCAGCGCTAGGGATTCCCGGTTCGAATCCCCATCTAGGTGGAGTTTGCATGTTCTCCCCGTGTCCATGTGGGTTTCCTCCGGGTTCTCTGGTTTCCTCCCACAGTCCAAAAACATGGATCAGGTCAATTGAATTCTCCAAATTGCCCCATATAGAGTGTGTGTGTGTCTGTGTGAGTGAGTGTGGGCCCAGCGATAGATTGGCACCCTGTCCTGGGTGTACCTGCCCAGCGCCCGAGACGTTCTCCCCTGGATAAGGAACCCCCCGCCCTCCCCGCAACCCTAATATAGGATAAAGCGGAAGATAATGGACGGATGGATAATGAACGAATGAATTAACAGAACAAACTACAGAAAACTATGGTTTTAGAGCCTGGAAGGGTTTTGCATTTCATTCCCATTTGCATTAATAAACCTGTCGAGAGATGATAAGAATCTGCTAGATGACGTCCCAAAGCAGACTTCTCATCCCTAACTATTACAGAAACTCAGGGTCTTCATGAGAAACAGTGATTTAAAGCTCATCAGGAGAAGAGACTCCCACAAGACGTTTCATACGAAGTCTGAAAATCCACTCAATTAAATAAAGCGTCTCAGAACCGAAGTGTTTAGAGTAAAGACTTTCATTCATCCATTATCTTCCGCTTTATCCTCTATTAGGGTCGGGAGGGGGGGGGGGGGTTCCCCATGCCTATCCAGGGGCGAACGTTTCGGGCGCTGGGCAGACACACCCAGGACAGGGTGCCAATCTATCGTTGGGCACACACTCACTCACACAGACACACTCTATATGGGGCAATTTGGAGAACTCAATTGACTCGATCCATGTTTTTGGACTGTGGGAGGAACGCGGAGAACCCGGAGGAAAGCCACGCGGACACGGGGAGTACATGGAAACTCCACCCAGATGGGGATTCGAACCGGGAATCCCTAGTGCTGAGTGGAGAACATGCTAAACCACTAAGCCACCGTGCCGGAGTAAAGACATTCATTCATTATCTTCTGCTTTATCCTCTATTAGGGTCGCAGTGGGGGGTTCCCCATGCCCATCCAGGGGAGAACGTTTCGGGCGCTGGGCAGACACTCACTCACTCACTCTATATGGGGCAATTTGGAGAACTCAATTGACCATGATCCATGGTTTTGGACTGTGGGAGGAAACCGGAGAACCGGAGGAAACTCACGCGGACATGGGGAGAACATGGAAACTCCACACAGATGGGGATTCAAACCGGGAATCCCTAGTGCTGAGAGGAGAACATGCTAAACCACTAAGCCACCGTGCCGGAGTAAGGGCATGACTCTGCATTAATCTGAGGCGATCGCAGCATGACTCAGCACAGCATCCAGAACAACACAGCAATAAGAGCAGCTATTTCACGGCGTGTGGACATTTTACTTTATTAATTAATTAGATTATTATGTAGATTATTTAGTTAATGAATGAATGAATGTAGATTAGAGAGAAGCCCCAGATTACCATGACAACAACTGTCGGTTCCTAGAAAAGTTGACTCGATAGCCATGTTTACTTACTCTAATTACTTACTCTAATTACTTACTCTAATTACTTACTCTAATTACTTACTCTAATTCGTTCTCGTCCTGCATGTTGATGTTTTAAATGCAGACTGACGCGCGAACATTTTCCAAAACCCACGAACTCGTCGAAACACGGCCGCTTTTTAAAACCGCCTGCTGTTTTATCAACGACTTCCCACAGCTCCGGCTCGTTATGTCATCCGGACCGCGTCCCAAACCACACCCGCATCATCACGGAGTGCACTAGATAAATAGGATGGTTATATTTAAACAGCACGGGCTATATTTAAACGGTGGCTTAGTGATTTAGCATGTTCTCCTCTCAGCGCTAGGGAATCGCTCCCGGTTCCAATCCCCATCTGGGTGGAGTTTCCACGTTCTCCCCGTGTCCGCGTGGGTTTCCTCCGGGTTCTCCGGTTTCCTCCCACAGTCCAAAAACAAGAATCACGTCAATAGAATTCTCCAAATTGCCCCATGGCGGCACGGTGGCTTAGTGGTTTAGCACGTTCTCCTCTCAGCGCTAGGGAATCGCTCCCGGTTCGAATCCCCATCTGGGTGGAGTTTCCACGTTCTCCCCGTGTCCGCGTGGGTTTCCTCCGGGTTCTCCGGTTTCCTCCCACAGTCCAAAAACATGGATCAAGTCAATTGAATTCTCCAAATTGCCCCATATAGAGTGTGTCTGTGTGAGTGAGTGTGTACTCAGCGATGGATTGGCGACCTTGTCCTGGGTCTATCTGCCCAGCGCCTGAGACGTTCTCCCCTGGATGGGCATGGGGAACCCCACCGCAACCCTAATAGAGGATGAAGCGGGAGATAATGAATGGTATTTAAACAGCCTTCTGTCAACCTTTAAAGGCAAGATATTGTTAGATGTTTAATAAACGGCCTCGGAGATGCAGGTTGTTCCAAACAGATTTTAATGCAAGTTACTGAATAGACAACCAAGTGTACAGAAAAATCATCAACGGCGGGGAACCACGATTGATGAGAGAGCTCTGACTCTCAAAGATCCAGCTTCCGTTTCTAAAGCTTAGGAGGGCTGTCCTTTTCCTATGTATGTGTATAAGCAGTCCTTTGTCTTGGTGAGAACATCCTCTTAAACATCTCAGACTTCTCCACCATCTGGTCCTGCTTCCTGCCTCCTCCTAGGGCATGAACTTAAGGCCTGTTTCTGTTGACTGTACCATTGTTCCTGTTTTGCACGTTCCGTTGGACCATTAAAACACATAGATTACATACATTCAAACAGTTAGGATAAATTAATGCAATTTATGTCTTTTATGTTTAATAAATTCCAACAGCGGCGGCACGGTGGCTTAGTTGTTAGCACGTTCTCCTCTCAGCGCTAGGGATTCCCGGTTCGAATCCCCATCTGGGTGGAGTTTCCATGTTCTCCCCGTGTCCGTGTGGGTTTGCTCCGGGTTCTCCGGTTTCCTCCCACAGTCCAAAAACATGGATCAAGTTAATTGAGTTCTCTAAATTGCCCCATATAGAGTGTGTTTGAGTGAGTGAGTGAGTGAGTGAGTGTGTGCCCAGCGATGGATTGGCGCCCTGTCCTGGGTCTATCTGTCCAGCGCCCGAGACGTTCTCCCCTGGATGGGCATGGGGAACCCCACCGCGACCCTAATAGAGGATAAAGCGGGAGATAATGAATGAATGAAATTCCAACAGTTTCCTCCGGGTTCTCCGGTTTCCTCCCACAGTCCAAAGACATGGATCAAGTTAATTGAGTTCTCTAAATTGCCCCATATAGAGTGTGTCTGTGTGAGTGAGTGTGTGCCCAGCGATGGATTGGCGCCCTGTCCTGGGTCTATCTGCCCAGCGTCCGAGATGTTCTCCCCTGGATGGGCATGGGGAACCCCCCCCCCCCCCCCCCAATAGAGGATAAGCGGGAGATAATGAATGGTATTTAAACAGCCTTCTGTCAACCTTTAAAGGCAAGATATAAAAATCAAACCTATTTTCCTTCCACAAACACCACAATATTAAAAAGCGTGGCTCTTTAAATACCATTAATGGTGTTTAGGGCGTAGGCAGCGTACTCTTATTTTAAACACAGCCCTGAATATGGAAATGAGTGTTGACTTTACGCGACGTTGTGACGTTTTCATTTTTTTAAAATCGCATTCGGTTTGCGGACAAACTGGATCATATTACAGTAGATAAATTTTTATTTAGTTTATTATTATTAATAATAATAATAATCGTTGTGTTTAATGCATTGTACGTTGTACTGGCTGTTTCAGTGAAAGCCGGAACTGTCGTTTTGCATACTGTCGTTTGCCATGGGCTGTATTCTAATAATACACAAAGTGCACTTAGTGAGGGAAGATATATATATAAGTGATTATACTATATCACGCCCTTAGTAGTGTCTCTCGTTATACTATGTTTGTCGTTTGGTATACTGCCATTGTTTGAATGACATTCTCGCAAACGGTGGTTCGGTGCAAACTTTAAAAGCCGATTTTTATTTGGTTTAATTGTTATAAATACGCAGTTTAAATGCTGTACTCCACAAATCGTAACGCAGAAAAGACAATGAGCAATGTTCTAAGACGCAACATTAATAATGTGCAGAGGTTTTGATAAATTTAACACGTTTGCGGTGATTAACGAACATTCATTCATTCATTATCTCTCATAAACGCTCTATTAGGGTCGCGGTGGGGTTCCCCATGCCCATCCAGGGGAGAACGTCTCGGGCGCTGGGCAGATAGACCCAGGACAGGACGCCAATCCATCGCTGGGCACACACTCACTCACTCACTCACACAGACACACTCTATATGGGGCAATTTGGAGAATTCAATTGACTTGATCCATGTTTTTGGACTGTGGGAGGAAACCGGAGAACCCGGAGGAAACCCACGCGGACACGGGGAGAACATGGAAACTCCACCCAGATTGGGATTCGAACCGGGAATCCCTAGCGCTGAGAGGAGAACGTGCTAAACCACTAAGCCACCGTGCCACCATTAACGAACATTTAAGTTTACATTTAGTCATTCAGCAGATGCTTTGGTCCAAAGCGACTTACAAATGAGAACATTACAGTCAGAAGTTCTGCAGAAAACCAACTACACTGTAAAATCATCAAACCTGATTGTTATTTGATGCTGCCCCCCCCCCCCCTTTAACTTTTGGGTTAAAACGCTATTAATATTATTTTATCGTCTGCTATATTTGATAATATTAATCATTTAGTGGCGGCACGGTGGCTTTGTGGTTTAGCACGTTCGCCTCTCAGCACTAGGGATTCCCGGTTCGAATCCCCATCTGGGTGGAGTTTCCATGTTCTCCCCGTGTCCGCGTGGGTTTCCTCCGGGTTCTCCGGTTTCCTCCCACAGTCCAAAAACATGGATCAAGTCAATTGAATTCTCCAAATTGCCCCATATAGAGTGTGTCTGTGTGAGTGAGTGAGTGAGTGTGTGCCCAGCGATGGATTGGCGCCCTGTCCTGGGTGTATCTGCCCAGCGCCCGAGATGTTCTCCCCTGGATGGCCATGGGGAACCCCACCACGACCCTGATAGAGGATAAAGCGGGAGATAATGAATGTACTTTCCGAATGATTTTTATAAGTGAAAAAAAAATACTAAATGATTATTCATTCATTCATTATCTCCCGGTTTATCCTCTATTAGGGTCGCGGTGGGGTTCCCCATGCCCATCCAGGGGAGAACGTCTCGGGCGCTGGGCAGATAGACCCAGGACAGGGCGCCAATCCTTCGCTGGGCACACACTCACTCACTCACTCACACAGACACACTCTATATGGGGCAATTTGGAGAATTCAATTGACTTGATCCATGTTTTTGGACTGTGGGAGGAAACCGGAGAACCCGGAGGAAACCCACGCGGACACGGGGAGAACATGGAAACTCCACCCAGATGGGGATTCGAACCGGGAATCCCTAGTGCTGAGAGGAGAACGTGCTAAATCACTAAGCCACCGTGCCGCCTTCAGAAAGTACACTTGCCATGTGAAGTCGACTCATAAGCTATAAGAGTCGACTCTTTAATTCGCAACGTAAAATTCGGAGAGTCGACTCTTCCGGGACCGACTCTCAGGCTGGCTGGTTGCTCTGCCGCGATGTCGATTCCACTTTTGTCGGTCGTGTCGCGATTTATCGACGAATACAGAAAAGGAACCCCGAATAAACTCAAACTCATCGATGGATATCTGTTTTACATTTTACTGACGGGAGTGATTCAGTTCGTGTACGTTTTATTGGTGGGAACGTTTCCGTTCAACAGCTTTCTGTCGGGCTTTATTTCCTGTGTTGGATGTTTCACGCTCGCAGGTGAGTCGATCGGTTTTAAATCATTAAATTTGTTTAAAACTGCAGCTGAAGCGTTACGTTTAGTTAAGCATTACGGAAAACTTTTAAATATAACTTTTAACGTGGTTTTTACCGGTTTTTAATCAAATAAAAGGGATCTCGTAAAGTCACCTGGCCCCACACTGCCACCTGGTGGACAGGTGAACTATTTCCCAATATTTGTAAATTATTCATTCTTGTTTTAATCGATGCTATTTCGCTTTCGTTGTGTTTTAATAATTAAACAATAAACCAATCATAATTAGAAAGTTATTTAAAAGGCTTTGAATCTTTGTCTCCGATTGTCAAAATATTCTGTAAATCCACAGCAAATAAAAAACAGCGACATCTGGTGGAAACGAAAATTCCTCTGTCGGGTTTTTAGCTCCAATATAAATGACGTGTTCTTATAAACAGAGCTTCCGCGATGCAGCAAACACTTTAATCTCCACTTTTAATCAGTTTATTATACAAAATGCGGATTAATGTAAAAATAAATGAGATGTTTATATTTATTTACAAATCACATCGACATTCGCAGCTTTAAGTTTATAGTATTTGATCTTATTAAGTATAATTGTTATGCACGTGATGGTCAAGTAGCTAAATACTATTGTCTATATATGGTACAGTCGCTATCCAATTGATCATCTTCACCTGGTGCCGATGGGCTTTGTAGTTCTACCATTACATTCTGTAGTCCTCCGTTTCTCTCCATAATAGAAATGGAGTATAACTATTAAACCAACTGTCACGTTAGTATTCGATAGAATCAGAATCAAATCGCCTTTATTGTCATTATAATTTCCATTGCCATGAAATTTGGGTGCAACTCCAAGGTGCTAAGAAACATAAAGCGAAATAAAAAAAACAAACAATAATACTATGTGTGAATAAATTTAAGTAAAATAAAATAAAATCTAAGGCATAATATATACACTATAAGAAATACGAAAATGTGGATGGATGAGTGTGTGTAAGTGGAATTTTTAAGGAATATGTATTTACATATTGCATGTAATGTCTAAAAAACTATATTGCACATATAAGTAACGACTGATTTACAATAAGAGTGAACCATGCAGTTACTGCTCTTAGCCTTTAGATGGCAGTATGAATTAGTGCTGAATAATCCAGCCAGCTCATTTCTCCATCAGTGTGTCTACGCATCCAGGTCAACCCTCAGAACAAGGACCACTTCCTAACTGTGTCCCCCGAGAGAGCCTTCGCTGATTTCCTCTTTGCTCATACCATTCTGCACCTGGTGGTGGTCAACTTCATTGGCTGAACCCTGACCACCTGCTCACCTGGTGCTACTGTTCCGTGGTGGGTAACCTCTAATCTCTTGTGTCCTCATTAATGAGGTTCAGTTATTTACATTTAGTCCTCTCTGCTGATCAGGACTCTCACAGAGCCGGTATTATTAGGGTGGTGGATGACCCTCTGTACTGCATTGACATGGTGGTGGTGTGTTAGTGTGTGTTGTGCTGATAGCAGACTGGACTGAGAATCATCCAGATTCTACATCTACAAGGTGGAGGCGTGTAACAGTGTACAGTGAGTGGATACAGGGTTTAAACTCCAGCAGCACAACACACACCATCACCACGCCCCGTGTCACTGCAGTACTGAGGATCATCCAGCACCCTTAGAATTCCTGCTCTTTATAATTAATTTCTGCAGACAGAATGCAGATCTTTTTCGTCTCATCCTTTTTATTTTTTTTTGGAACCAAAATTGACCTCAATAGTTATTCCATCCACCTAAAAAATACATTGACTGACCCGTGTTTCTGTTTCTCTTCAGGTATGGATGAGGAGCAGCCTCTCTGACCAATGGGTGGTGAACTTCAGCACAAGAACCATAGACACACAGTTCCTTTGTTTTTTTGAATATGGTTTATTACTGAATTGTCATCGAGTTGTTTTCAGACCAAACACTACTTTTCTATTTTTTTTTAACGCTCCAGGTAATGAATCTAAAATAAAGAAATGATAAAAAAAAAAAAAATCTTTATTCATTTATATAGAGCTTTTCAGAACATCATCTCACAGCAGCTTGTCCTGAGCCTAAAGCCCCAAAGATCAAGCTGAGGAGACAGTGGCAAGGAAAACTCACAAATTTGTTTGGGTTTAAAAGAAGGAAACTTTGTGAGGACCAAGTCTCAATGGGGACAGTGTTTTAAATCATTCATTCGTTCATTCATTCAATATCTCCCGCTTTATCCTCTATTAGGGTTGCAGGGGGGGTTCCCCATGCCCATCCAGGGGAGAACATTTTGGGCGCTGGGCAGATAGACCCAGGACAGGGTGCCAATCCATCGCTGGGCACACACTCACTCACACAGACAGACACACTCTATATGGGACAATTTGGAGAATTCAATTGACTTGATCCATGTTTTTGGACTGTGGGAGGAAACCGGGGAACCCGGAGGAAACCCACGCGGACAAGGGGAGAACATGGAAACTCCACCCCGATGGGGATTCGAACCGGGAATCCCTAGCGCTGAGAGGAGAACATGCTAAACCATTAAGCCACCGTGCCACTGTGTTTTAAATCACAGACAGATAATCTGATTCAACTACATAAATAATCCTAAACAATTCATTCATTCATTCATTCATTATTTCCCGCTTTATCCTCTATTAGGGTCGCGGTGGGGTTCCCCATGCCCATCCAGGGGAGAACGTCTCGGGCGCTGGGCAGATAGACCCAGGACAGGACACCAATCCATTGCTGGGCACACACACTCACTCACACAGACACACTCTATATGGGGCAATTTGGAGAATTCAATTGACTTAATCCATGTTTTTGGACTGTGGGAGGAAACCGGGGAACCCGGAGGAAACCCACGCGGACATGGGGAGAACATGGAAACTCCACCCAGATTTGGATTCGAACCGGGAATCCCTAGAGCTGAGAGGCGAACGTGCTAAACCACTAAGCCACCGTGCCGCCCTTCCTAAACAATTGATACTTTAATTAAAGTGTGTTTATTACAGCGGGGCTGTGATGATGACGTCAAATAACATTAGTGACATGATGGATATGTTGCATCCAAAGTTGCTAGTTATTAGGCAACGTTTGACTTTGCTTTAACAATGCAGGCAGGAGGGGTGGGGGGGTGGGGTTTGTTTGTTTGGGGCTTTCCACCTTTGTTCGAAACTACCCTCCATCTCTGGCATTGAGGGGGTTTAGAATTCCTGCTTATAAAAAAGAATCTCAACGTCTTTCTCTAAATGTCAGCCTCACGAAGTATTGAGGAAACCTTAATAAAGTGCATCAGTTTAACAGATTAACAAATTCAGATCAGCGGGGAAGTCCCTACATCTCACCTGGCGCACAGATTTAGTCCTGACGCCGGGAAACCTCTGGTTAAATGTTAAGTCTAAAAATAGTTTGGGTTCAAACCATGTGACCGTTTAACCAGCGTCGGTGTTCTGAGCTTTGTGTCGTGTTAGAAACACCATGTTAGAACCAGAATGATGTGCTGACGTTCTAACACACAGTGCTGTTGTGAGGTGCAGGGGGTTAACAGTTCTGAAAACTGCTGAGACTAGAGCGGAAACGAAAGTGAACTCAATCTTCCCAACACCAGGTTGGATCTGGGAAAGACCACCAGCCACACGTCAAAATGGCACAGCTCTCGCTTTTCCATGTTCTCCTTTTGGTACTGACAGGTGAGTTCGGTCATTTTTTGAGAACACTATAGTGCATTTTAACAAATGTAACAACTCCGTCGACTTTGTTTGTTTTCGTGATCATGCATTCTAAGGAAATGAGAATGTAAACACTTCAAGATGTCATGACTGCTCTTCCAGAGATTACACTTCAAACTTTGAGGTGGAATTCTGATGTTGGAGGGTGATTTGCTTTTTCAACTTGCTTTATTTTTTTATGGAAATGCTAAAGATGCTGGACCAGGTTCAGATCAGTCAGTAGAAACATACAAATGGTTTACTTGGTGTTCTGTTCACTCATTTTGCGGATGTTTTTTGTCCAAATCAAGTCAGTAGTTTGTAGACTAAACCAGTTGAACTGCAGATTAAAACCTGATACTGATCTGCTTCAGGGTCGCGGTGACGGCCGAGTGCAGTTATAAAACTCACAGAAGGCAAGAAGGCATGACAGTGAGGTTTAGATCTTTTTTTTGGTGGGAAACCCTGGGTTCTGCCCTCCATGTGGATGTTAGTGGATGTAAGGTTGACAAAACTTAAACACTTAAAGTGGTTACAAGTTTCTGTAAATATGTACCATAATTTATTAAAGCAATAAGGTATAAGAGGGCGTGGCATGATTGTGAATAAATCACAGGAATGAGGTGTTTAGTCCTGACACGTAGCGAAGTACAGATACACCTCTTTCCTGTAACTTATTCACAATAATACACAACCTCGAGAGGTTTATTCATTCATTATCTCCCGCTTTATCCTCTATTAGGGTCGCGGTGGGGTTCTCCATGCCCATCCAGGGGAGAACATCTCGGGCGTTGGGCAGATACACCCCCAGGACAGGGCGCCAATCCATCGCTGGGCACACACTCACTCACACAGGCACACTCTATATGGGGCAATTTGGGGAATTCAATTGACTTGATCCATGTTTTTGGACTGTGGGAAGAAACCGTTGAACCCGGAGGAAACCCACGCAGACACGGGCAGAACATGGAAACTCCACCCAGATGGGGATTCGAACCGAGAATCCCTAGCGCTGAGAGGCGAACGTGCTAAACCACTAAGCCACCGTGCCGCGAGAGGATTATTGCTTTCATAAAACACAAACATAATATAAAAAAACAGGGTTTGATACTTAAATGCATTTATTAAAACAAAATAGCATTTAAACTGGTTTTCCGCAATGTAAACGAACCTAGATTTTTCAAATTTATTTATTTACAGTTAATGCTGATCGCTGAGTAAAAGGTTTTCGGTTTCTCTAGCATTCAAATATTGCCATCTAGTGGCCAAATTACAGAAAACCGTTAATAAAAAAAAAAAACATCAGAAAAGTAATGTATAGTACATCATGCATCGATACGAATGTGTTATTGTCAATAATGTCATGGCTGGACACACGGCTCAGCCAATCAGATTTAACTACAACTTTTATAAAAGACATTATTAATGTTGACATTATTCTAACAGCGGAATATCAGTTAATTAAATTTAAGTTACACCTAAAACTACAAAACCTGGTTTTAGGAGCTTTATTTAAAAAAATATATATTTTAGAGTCAGTCATAATGACTTTACTGAGTTTGAGGAGACATGAAAAGCAACCCTTTTTTTGTTTAAAAAAGAAGGTAAAGTTGAAATTTAAGTAACATTTCAGCCAAAGCCTGTCCAATAATGATTGTTTGTTTGATCTCAGGTGCTCTTTGCACCGTGATCGCGCTGGAAAACCAGGAAGTCCTGGAAGGTCTATCGCTGACCATCCCCTGCCATTACAACCCTCAGTACAAACACAACGTGAAGTACTGGTGCCAGGGCTACATGAAGGACTTCTGCCACACTCTGGCACGTACCGACAACCCAGCATCAATTCCACAGTCGAAAAACAAAGTAACAATCGCAGATGATCCAACGCAGAACGTGTTCACAGTGAGGATGCATGACCTGGAGCAGAAGGACTCGAGCTGGTACTGGTGTGGGGTGGAGGTGGGGAACATGTGGACTGCAGACGCAACTACACACCTCTACATCACGGTCAAAAATGGTAGGTTACAAGAGCACCTTTCCGGTGAAACTAATTATCAAGACTCTTAAACAAGCGCATGGTTTGAAGGAGTCAGGGATGTGGAGCATTAAAGCCATGCTTCTCTGTGCTGTAGGTATAACGGCGGTGCATCCCACTCTGAAAGGTCAGGAGGGCCGCAACCTCAGTGCCAAATTTATCTACAGTAAGAAACTCAGGTACTGAAGGCGTATTCTCACCAGTAATTACAGATTACACAAAGCTTTAATTGCGGCACGGTGGCTTAGTGGTTTACCACGTTCTCCTCTCAGCACTAGGGATTCCCGGTTCGAATCCCCATCTGGGTGGAGTTTCCATGTTCTCCCCGTGTCCGCGTGGGTTTCCTCCGGGTTCTCCGGTTTATTCCCACTGTCCAAAAACATGGAGCAATTCAATCGAGTTCTCCAAATTGCCCCATATAGAGTGTGTATGCGTGCGTGAGTGTGTGCCCAGCGATAGATTGGCGTCCTGTCCTGGGTGTATCTGCCCAGCTCCCGAATCGTTCTCCCCTGGATGACCATTGGGAACCCCATCGCAACCATAATAGAGGATAAAGCGGAAGATAATGAATGAATGAACAAAGCTTTAATCCAAGTTCAAATGCTGCATTCGTAGCTGTCTAAATCATTTAACCCAGACTAAAGGTCTTTAAATGTTTTCCCTAGAGATATTGAGAAGACATGGTGCAGGAGTGGAGACATAAGCTCCTGCTCGGTTACAGACGCCAATGGGAACTTCAGCAGCAGATCCATCGTCATCAGTGATGACAGGATGAGCACAGTGACCGTGACGTTCAAGAAGCTGGAAATGCGTGACGCGGGGTGGTATCAGTGTGCAGCCGGCCACATGCAAGACTTTGTTCAGGTGGTCGTTACGCAAGGTCCAACCACAAGTATGTACAAGTTTGTTTCAATGGATTTACAAAAGACACTATATTATTAATGTGTTAACGCCACATAGATGGTTACATGCAAATAATATGGTACTGTACTAACTGTATAGTACTAATGAAAGATAACTATAGACAGAATGTCCATGTCTTTATTTACAGCAGCTTCACCTGTAACTGAAAAGGTTGGACATCCAACTGTAGTAAACGCTGTGGACTCCAGCGGGTAAATATCATTAGAGGTCAATAATGTGGCATGATGATATAAGACTTGGTGCATAGCTTTTTTTTTTGTTATTTCCTAAGTTTAATTATTAAGTCAAATTAATTACATAAATATTGTTATATTGGGCTGTTTTTAGTTCTTGGAAAACCCCTCTGATAATCTGTGGTGGGCTAATAATCCTGCCGCTCATGTTTTATGTCATCTGGAATTTTTGGAAACAACAAAGTAAGTTAGTATTTCATATCTTTTATTTGGCACAATTTTGGATATTAAGCTTCATAAGTGATGGCAGATGTACTATGCTCAATATTTTTGTTTATTGTCTGATTTTTATTTACATGTTAATATTAATTAGTAGCGGTAATTTAAAAAGTGAACGCGTAACTGATTATTCCAATTATTTCATCTCATCCTATACCATTTCATCCTTCCATTCAATTCCAATCCCTTACACCCACCCTATTCCGTCTTATACTTTTTTCTCTTTTTGAGTCTCCTCATTCAACCTCATTCATTTCTCCATCTTTCTTTGTCACATTCCATACATCCTATCCCATCTCATCCATCCTTAATATTTATATATTATTAAAAACGCAATATATTTCCTGTAAACTAAACGGTCTCTATGTGTCTCTATATTGCAACAAGTGATTCTAAAACAGTATCTAAGAACCATGACCAGATACATTCAATACACCTCAAATCATAACCGTTTCAGTTTTTTTTTAACTAAAGCCACACATGTTGCTCACAAACGCAACACATTTTGCTCTAAACTGAAAGTTGAAGCCTTTATAATCAGAAACCCATCACTTGTTGTCAAAAAAACTTATTGATTAAACTAACAAGTTTACTTTAAACGGTTCATATGCTGTTCTCTTCTGCTTCAGAAAATAGAATGATGCCACAAACACCTGGAAACCAGTCTGCACTCATGGTTTGTTCCGAATCACGTTGATTCTTTCACCTTAAAAGTTTTATGTAACTGTATAAGCGCCGAAGCTGATGACATACTGTACTTAAAATTCAGGTTAGTTCCAGATCTATTGGAGACTTCTGGAAGAAGCCCTTCACCATCCTGAAGCCTCCAGGACCAAAGTAAAACGTAGATTGAAATAAAAACCCTCGACAACATTAAACTAAATGTATAAACTAGAATGTCTTGTCATGTATTTCCAAATAATTTTTGCAATGGACTGTAGGTACACTGAAATGTGAGAGTAAATACAGGAGCTAGAGTGTTGTATCTGATCATATTTTAATCATTATATTAGAAATGAATATTAAAAAAGGAAACAATGAAAAGCAGGATGGCTTTTACATAACTCAATAACTTAATAAAACCCAAAATACTGACTGCTTTGGACAAGCGATCCCGAGACTCGAGAATGTTCTTGTTGTTGAACCAAATAAATTTTTACCAAATCATGTTTCTGAGTCTCATTGCTACACTCTTGTTATATACATACATTCTATGTATTCTAGAGTACATTCCTGCCAATGTACTCTATTTAATATCATGTAAATTATATTAAACCGTTCCCTTTCCCTGGTGGTGGATTTTCGTAGGTGCAGTTGCCCTCTCCCAACACCGGTGAACATCCAGGGAATGGACATCGACATGGTGGACACTTAAGTACCTGGGTGTTCACCTCAACACAAAACTGGACTGGTCGGATAACAATGCTGCACTTTATTAAAAACAAAGGACAGCAGACTGTATCTGCTGAGGTGCTTAAGGTCGTTTGGGGTGCAGGGGTCATTTTTTAAGCCCTTTTTTAGGCACAGTGGTGGCATCCGCCTTATTTTATGGAGTGGTATGCTGGGGCAGCAGCATCACACACGCAGATAAGACCCAGTGCAGGTGGTGGGAGACCAGAGGATGCTAAACAGCCCATCAACTTTTATGGACAATGAATCCCATCCCATTTAGGAGACTATAGTGGCACTGGGCAGCACCTTCAGTGATGGGCTGCATCATCTGAAGTGTGTTAAAAAGCATTACCGCAGGTCCTTCATTCCTGCTGCAGTTAGACTGCACAATCAGCACTGCTCTCAGTAACCACACACTGCCAAACTGACAAAACACTGTAATAAACATTCTGTTGTTATATGTGCAATACAGATTTTGCTAGACAAGGTGTTTTTTTCTGCAATAAATTTTAAATCATATGTGCAATACTTTATACATTATTGCTGTGTAATCTCTTTTTCATATCGTCCCCCCTCTGTATATGCCATGTAAAAAATTGAGTAGTTTTTTTTTTATTCTGTTATATTTTATATTTATACATCTCTTTTTCTATTACATTTTTTTCTACTTTAAAGTACTTCTTGTAATAGATTTATCTACAGCTTTCCCAATTACTTCCACTTCTGCTGCTGAGAAATGTGAATTTCCCCTTCTGTGGAACCGATAAAGGATTATCTTATCTTAAATAAATGTCCAAATGTCATCGTCTTTTGTACAAACATTGTGACATCATTAGTCAAAAGTCATCCACTACATTTGTAGAAGACAGATCTTTTATTGTTTTGTCAAAGGCATATTCGAATTTCTTAAATGTTTCTACACTTTATTGTAAATGTATCTTTTTCCTCAGTTTTTAAGCTAAAAACTATAAACTACAGAATTGCAGGACTGCAAGATCTATACCTGTCCAAGTTGTTTACAGCGACTGGACAGATGCAGATCAGTGGACTGTCGAAGGTAATTTGTTTCCCGATAAAAACCTAATAGAAATCTGCTCGGGGTGAAGACACCTGTTCAGAGCAATGTGAAAAGAAAAGAAATAGAGAGGTACCACAGTACACCAGCTCACATGTGGACAAAACATAAGTACCGCTCAGATCTGAATTAATTATCAGATACATACATCTCTGGTGTGGTGGAATTTTTATGCCTTAAATCACAAATAATGACAATTATTTTTTTTGTTTAAATTCAACTTTAAAAAAAAAAAAATCATATTTATAAATAATGCAACAATGTTAATGTAGAGTTAAAACCCAAAGATCTGAAAAAAATAAAATAGCACCATCATGATGACCATTGGACCATGATGACCAATGAGCAGGTTTACAAAATGACCAAAACAGAAAAGGGGTTCCTGAACCACATATCACACAAGCTCCGTTACTTTGGTCAAAATTACTTATATAAAATTTATATTTATATTATTAGGCCAGGACTTGGGAGGGAGTCCAAAGACGTGGAAAGGCCAAGCATAACCTGGATGGACACCATCAAGACATGGACTGGTTCATCAAGTGCTAGTCTGCCACAAGCAACACGAGACGGGGCTTTGGAGAAAACTAACGTACACATGCAGCCAATCACAGCGACGAGATGGTGTTTTTAAAGACATGACCATTAAAAGCTCTAAAAAACCTGCAGAATCCTGTAAAATCTGTAACTTCTCCAAGTCAGCTTCCTCTTTCACAAGTACAAGTTAAGAGACAAAGCCTTACTCCTGACAAATGTGGAAGTCATAATTAAACCTAATAAAAATGCGCAATTTTTTAAAATTAAATTAGTAAATAAAAAAAAAAATCAGTGTAAAATTCATCAGCTTTTTTTGTTCAACTTAAACAATAATAATAATAATAATAATAATAATAATAATTAAACAATGATAGTAACAACAAATATTACAATAATACTACTAATTTTAATATTTTGCCCAAAACTAGGAACAATTTAGGATATCTAGATATCCTAAGGATCTAGGAAACTAGCTGATTTAAGAAACAAGCAGAAAACCAAAAACGTCTACTGTTTTACCAGAAATTACTTAATGTAGGAAACATGATTGAGTCGATATTAATATAAAGCTTCCTGCTGTTAGTGTCTAAAACAAGACATCATGCAGTTAAAAAAAGTAGTTATCTTTAAATAAATAAGAGGCCTTCATTAAAAGGGTAGCTGGTATAAAACTACAAGTAGTGTTGTCAATAGTGTTGAGTATGTTGAGTGTCTTGGATTTTGTTCCTCCCTCAAGTTTTAACTGATTTAATGCAATACACACACACGCACCTTCATGATTCATCACTCATAAAGGAAATTTAAAAAAAGAGACATCATCTATAAATAAATCACACAAGGGCAAATGTAGAATGCTAAAGGAATAAAAATAAGCCCTATGCATCGATAAAGCACTTCTAAAAGGAGCTTCAAATTGTATTACCTTAAAAAAATTCTAATAAAACCCAGGTGGGTCCATTCACTTCTCTCTTCTGTGACTTTTATATCACAGTGAAACATAAGGAGGAAGTAGAACTGAAGGCAAGAGCAAACCCTCTGCCTGAAGGCCTACCTTTCACTTTCCATGTTGATCATCATGCACCCTCGTCTGATTCTCGTGTTCTTCATCACATGTAAGTATTCAAAGCCCTCATTATGTTTTATTTGCTGCTCTAGCTATTTTGGCAGGGTCTCTACAATTTTCTTTTAATTGAACGTTCCTCGTTCCTCATGTTTACTTAGAACTACTGTATCTAAAGCATGATATCTACCTTTATTATATTTATTAATCATTTTTATAACTGGAATTTTTTATCAGTAGTATTGAAATGATTGGAGCTTTAGTATTGTAATATTTTATCCGAAGCTTTGCTCTTAGTTCGGATTTTTTTATTTTTTTCCCCCTTTAGTACAGTGGTGCAGGTCACTGATTTTCACTTTTTAATCGCATGTGTTTTGTAACCAGTTGTTGGAAATGGACAGAATTTTCCGAGCCGGTGATGATTAGAAAATAAATATTTTTCATTTGTAAAATTTGAAATAAATGTTGGGATGAGGGCGGCATGGTGGCTTAGTGGTTCAGCACGTTCGCCTCTCAGCACTAGGGATTCCCGGTTCGAATCCCCATCTGGGTGGAGTTTCCATGTTCTCCCCGTGTCCGCGTGGGTTTCCTCCGGGTTCTCCGGTTTCCTCCCACAGTCCAAAAACATGGATCAAGTTAATTGAGTTCTCTAAATTGCCCCATATAGAGTGTGTCTGTGTGAGTGAGTGTGTACCCAGCGATGGACTGGTGCTATCCTGGGTCTATCTGCTAACGCCCGAGGCGTTCTCCCCTGGATGGGCATGGGGAACCCCACCGCGACCCTAATAGAGGAGATAATGAATGAATGAATGAATGTTGGGATGAAGTGTTTCACATGTTCTGTAAAACTAAACCACAAAACGTTGGTCACTTATCTGTGAATGGCAGGATTGTTCAAACCATTTTCAGTGAGTAACAAGACGTTTGATTTTTCACCCTGCAGGTGTTTGTAGTTGGACTCCGAGGGAACTGGAATTCCAAACTGGAGCCTCTTTCACCATCCCATGTCATTATGAAAATAGTTATAAACAGCATCAGAAATACTGGTGCTACAATCCCTTTCATTTCTATATGACGTGTGAAATTGTGGCGTATGCGAATGATACGAACGGCAATGTAACGTTGACTGATTATCCATCTGAGAATCTCTTCACGGTGACCATGACACAGCTGCAGGAAGAGAACACGGGATGGTACTGGTGTGCTGTAAAACGTCATGGAACAGATTTGACACAAAAGCATTTCATTAGTGTCAGATCAGGTAATTAAGGACAAAAAAAATAGCGGATCATGAGCTATTTAGAACTAATAATGTGTTTCTGTAGATCCTGCTCTGTCTGTGCTGAACCACTGGGTGAGCGGTGAGGACGGAGGCAACCTGACTGTCCAGTGTCTCCACAGCGATGCGTATCGGGACAAACCGAGGAAGTGGTGCAGATCTGCAGACTGGTTTTGCTTAAGCACAGAGAGCACTTTCAATCCGAATTCAACCATCCGCATCAATGATGATGGAAAGTCTTTCAGTGTGCAGATTACTAAAGTAAAGAAGAGCGACGCTGGATGGTTCTGGTGCAAAGCAGGAAATCTACAGGTTCCTGTTCACATCAGTGTGACAGATCTAACTTCAGGTACCATCATTAAGATATATTTTAATTCATTCATTCATTATCTTCCGCTTTATCCTCTATTAGAGTCACGGTGGGGTTCCCCATGCCCATCCAGGGGAGAACGTTTCGGACGCTGGGCAGACACACCCAGGACAGGGCGCCAACCTATCGCTGGGCACACACTCACTCACACAAACACACTCTGGAGAACTCAATTGACTTGATCCATGTTTTTGGACTGTGGGAGGAAACCGGAGAACCCGGAGGAAACCCACACGGACATGGGGAGAACATGGAAACTCCACCCAGATGGGGATTCGAACCGCTTAGAGGTGAATGTGCTAACCACTAAGCCACCATGCCACCTATATATATATTTTTTCATTCATTCATTATCTCCCGCTTCATCCTCTATTAGGGTCGCGGTGGGGTTCCCCATGCCCATCCAGGGGAGAACGTTTCGGGCGCTGGGCAGATAGACCCAGGACAGGGCGCCAATCCATCTCTGGGCACACACTCACTCAGACAGACACACTGTATATGGGGCAATTTTGAGAATTCAATTGACTTGATCCATGTTTTTGGACTGTGGGAGGAAACCGGAGAACCCGGAGGAAACCCACGCAGACACGGGGAGAACATGGAAACTCCACCCAGATGTGGATTCGAACCAGGAATCCCTAGCGCTGAGAGGCGAACGTGCTAAACCACTAAGCCACCGTGCCGCCTATATATTTTTAGTCTACTAAAATAATAATTTTTTTATTAATACTTGGATTCTGTATGTTAACGAGCATTTGGTTGAGTTGTTCAGCAGCATGTTTATTACCTTTTTATTTTTTGGGGAACTTTCTGATTAACACTCAGCAGGACCTTACAGGAACCTTATATAAACAGAAGTACACAATGACCTGTATATCCAGAAAATTCTTATTAATTATCATAATAGTGCTAACAAATGAAATTACACACCAGGAGGTAAAGAAACTAGAGCACATTGTAGTCAATGCATGCAATACGTACGCAGTTATAGAGAAATGAAAGGATGTTGGAGTTGCACATTTGATGCTCTAACTTTCACCCACAGAGGCAACTGTAACTGCAGCTCATGTCACCGAAGACACAATGTAAGTGTAAACCACACATTTAGCAAACGGAAAGTCATGAAGTCCCTTAATGTCTGTACCACTTGTTTCTGGAAAGCGGCTAAAGATCACAGTTATATTGTACTATGATTCAAAATTCATGACAATTTCTCATCATCAATTCGTACTCTCAATATTTACATTTACAGACACCTTTTACCAATCATGACACCATTAGTGAGCAACACAAAACAAACAAAACAAAATGTAAATATATTTTCATTTATATATTTCATATATTTTTTGTAAAACTTCATATATTTTACAAACACTCTTGTATTTATAATTAAATAATCTATCTTTAACTTTTGGTTAGATGTGACTGCATTTCGTTGGCTCTGTACTTGTTTACTCTGCTCAATGACAATAAAGTTGAATCTATTCATTCATTCATTATCACCCGCTTTTCCTCTATTAGGGTCGCGGTGGGGTTCCCCATGCCCATCCAGGGGAGAACGTCTCGGGCGCTGGGCAGATAGACCCAGGACAGGGCGCCAATCCATCGCTGGGTACACACTCACTCACTCAAACACACTCTATATGGGGCAATTTTTAGAGAACTCAATTAACTTGATCCATGTTTTTGGACTGTGGGAGGAAACCGGAGAACCCGGAGGAAACCCACGCGGACACGGGGAGAACATGGAAACTCCACCCAGATGGGGATTCGAACCGGGAATCCCTAGTGCTGAGAGGCGAATGTGCTAACCACTAAGCCACCGTGCCGCCCCTAAAGTTGAATCTAATCTAATCTAATTATTTTTTTTTTTATAGAATGAGTGAACAAGTCACCAACAGGTGGGCAGACATCAGTAACATTATTTAACATGGTATATAATAGAATAACCGTTTGACTGCATTGTCAGTAATAGTATACAGTATATTATTGTAATGTGGAAGATGCAGGTGATGCACAAAATCAAAAATTATAATTATATAAAATAATTTCACAAATGGCATGTGGCCCCTACAACCAAAACCAAACTTAAGGTAATGAGCCACACTCACTACCGTGCAACAGAGGTATATATATATATCAGAGAGCATTCATACCAAACATTAAAATTAATACAAGGAAACAGACACCCAAAAGTAAGGGGCACCTTCTGATCCAGTCCTAGTGCTGCTGTAGGGCTGCGATGCTGGGAGATGTCCTCTTCAGCCAGTCCAACATGAGCAACGTCTGCAGGATGTGGAGTTCTGTCACTGTAGCAAGCGAGGAGTGCAGTTGTGCAGTTAATGACACTTTGCTTTCATTAGTGGATAAACTAAATTAGTCTAACTGCATGCTGCTCACTCCTCAGCAGACAGTGTGGAGTGAACCTGGCTTACGGCGTTCTGCTTCCACCTTGGATGAGCTGAAAGCAGCTGACCCCGTGAATAACCATCCTGTACATGTTCTCAGGAGACTACAAGGCCTTTAAAAAGGCTGTTAGGGTTTGCAGCACGAAGTCAGGTTAATAGCATCACGCCTTCACCTAAAAGTTTCCCATGTCTTTTTATAAAACGTTTTGCTGCAAACAACATAGAAATGATTCAATGACAACATGGAGGGAAAAGGCAGGTGTCCTCGTTATGTCTGAATGGGACATGGCCTCATGGGACCTGTAGGTAAAGGTGGGCTGGAATTTGTAGTTTACCTGCCAGGCTGCCTGATGAGCCCTGACGCTCTCTGGTGGCTAATGGTGCTGGCAGCACCCTAAAATGTGGAAAATAAATAATAAATTATCACAAAGTTGTTCAAGAATTCAGTCACAGGGTTGTTTAATTGCATTACTCTTTTAATGATTTTGTGCTCGTCCTCAAAGAACAATAATTCTGCTGTAATTTGATGCAGTTTAATGGTGTGAAGTAGCATTAGCCGCATGTAGCAGTATTAGTATAATGACCTTTAAATTATCTTACAATTTAGAAGCTACATTGAAAACATTCATTCATTCATTATCTTCCGCTTTATCCTCTATTAGGGTCGCGGGGGCGAGGGGGGGGGGTTCCCCATGCCCATCCAGGGGAGAACATTTCAGGCGCTGGGCAGATACACCCAGGACAGGGCGCCAAATCCGCTGGGCACACACTCACTCAAACAGGTTCACTCTATATGGGGCAAATTGGAGAACTCAATTGACCTTGATCCATGTTTTTTGACTGTGGGAGGAAACCGGAAAACCCGGAGGAAACTCTCGCGGACACGGGGAGGACATGGAAACTCCACCCAGATGGGGATTTGAACCGGAAATCCCTAGTGCTGAGAAGAGAACATGCTAACCACTAAGCCAGCGTGCCACCCACATTGAAAACAGTTCTAAACATTTTATTTAACACCATAATAAAAAAAAAAAAAATAAAAACCCAATTATTTTTTGCAAATAAAGATCCTGTTTAGCCTCAAAATAAGGACAACAAAGCAACACACACCGTCATTGCTTTATTAATGTGTGTGTCCTGCTTCCAGCTCAACCACGTCCGCAGTCTTCTGGTCTCTGGTGGCCGCTGGCCTCATGATTCTGCTGATTCTGGGTTCCATCGTCGGCTGGATGTTACTAAAAAAACAAAGTTAGTTTTCTTTATTATTATTATTTTTTTAAGATGGTAATTAAATCAGATATTTATCACATGGCCCCAAAATAACTAAATGATACTGAATTATGTCTCTCCATCAATCCAGAGTTTCAAAATCAAACAAGGACCAGAGAGAAGAGCCAGGATGCCACCCCTGCCACGGTTAGGGTTTTAAAAAAAGCATGCACTTTTTTAAATCAAATAAAAAAAAAAATCAACCTTAATAACTTTTGTAATATATAACAGTGAAAGCTTTTATTCGGGAGCTCTGGTTCTCTATGCTGTTTGTTTTTAGTTGGAGTCGGAGGTCTTCTACAGCTCAGTTTTCAAGCTGTCATTAAAGAACGCAAAAGACCGAAACGTGGAAATGGTTTGCTTTTACTTTATTAAAGCATCTATTGGTGTTAGCACAGTGAGAGAGTAATGTGTAAATTAAATTAAAATATGTAAATTGTTTTCTCAGGATCATAATTTTATTACATACATTTATCTTTACTCAGTAGCAGCTTAAATTATCTCAGTTTTGTGTTAAATAAATTTTGTTAAATATAATGTTTTTGAAACCCACAGCCCATAGTTACGTTAGAAGACCATGTGACCTACAGTCAAGTAAATACGATGAAGGTAAGAATATAATTAATACATCTGATTAGTTCCTGAATCACTACTGATTGATTAGTGGTTTTGTGATGACTTATACATTTTTTTCTTTTTTTCTTACTCAGACGTCAGACCACAGCTGGTGAACCACAGTTCTGTCATATCTGCCGCCAGAAGATGTGAAAAAAAAAACATTAAAGTTCATGATTTGGAATAAATCATCAATAAACTCAGGAAACGTTTCGTTCACTAGATTTTTTTGTCATATTTACTAGTGTTATTTGTTGTATGTATTTGTTGCAAATTATTAGAACCAGCAGCTGTAAGAAAATGGTTAAACAATTTTATTGGCAATTTATGTCCCACTCGTCAGTCCTTCAATGATGACTTCAGCTTCAGTTCATGTTACTTTATTTCGCATTACAAGTTCAAGCATTAAAAACATCAGATAATGGTGTTAGAGCATCCAGAAAAAGCGTAGGGGCATTTAACCACAAGCGTTCAGTGAAAATTAGGCTTCCCACTTCAACTCCATCACTCACCTCCATCACCTCCATCACTCATCTCCATCACCTCCATCACTCATCTCCATCACCTCCATCACTCATCTCCATCACCTCCATCACTCATCTCCATCACCTCCATCACTCATCTCCATCACCTCCATCACTCATCTCCATCACTCATCTCCATCACCTCCATCACTCATCTCCATCACCTCTATCACTCATCTCCATCACCTCCATCACTCATCTCCATCACCTCCATCACTCATCTCAATCACCTCCATCACTCATCTCCATCACCTCCATCACTCATCTCCATCACGTCCATCACCCATCTCCATCACCTCCATCACTCACCTCCATCACCACCATCACTCATCTCCATCACCTCCATCACTCATCTCCATCACCTCCATCACTCATCTCCATCACCTCTATCACTCATCTCAATCACCTCCATCACTCACCTCCATCACTCATCTCCATCACCTCCATCACTCATCTCCATCACCTCTATCACTCATCTCAATCACCTCCATCACTCACCTCCATCACTCATCTCCATCACCTCCATCACTCATCTCCATCACCTCCATCACTCATCTCCATCACCTCCATCACTCATCTCCATCACTCATCTCCATCACCTCCATCACTCATCTCCATCACCTCCATCACTCATCTCCATCACCTCCATCACTCATCTCCATCACCTCCATCACTCATCTCCATCACTCACCTCCATCACCTCCATTACTCACCTCCATCACCACCATCACTCACCACCATCATCTCCATCACTCACCACCATCACTCACCACCACCACTCACCTCCATCACTCACCTCCATCACCTCCATCACTAACCTCCATCACTCACCTGACCCCCTGCAAGTAAACTACTGATACTTTAAATCACTACCGCCGCCAGCACCACGTGACCAATTAGCACATGTCATTACCCAAGTGTTCCACCTGTGCGCAACACTGTGCCCAAAAAAATTCTTTGTACAAGGTGTGGTTGAGCTTGTTTATATAAAATGACCAAAGCTTAATCTTATTATCACTTTTTAATATAAAACAAATCATTATTATAAAATGGCAATGTCATGTATTACATTTATAAAATAAATCTTGAAAAATTGTATGTCATTGTTTTGGCACCATGTGCGGAGTCTGTGTCTACAATAATAAAAAAAACACTTTATTTACTGAATTAAAGGTTTGTTGTGAGCTGTTTTGGCTTAAACTGACCGTGCAGGTCTGATCCACAGCAGCCTGATCTGATATGAAAATAGAGTCGAACAAAGAGGCCCTGGTTTTGTGCACACATACTGAGGACTTTACAAAACAGACATGATTTTTAATAAAGTATGTTAAGGTCCAATGTTCCTGTATTTCTTGATGAATCTGAATGCTTCCAGTGTTCAGTTTCCTGACTCATTGTGATTGCACTACAAAAACACTGTATCAGGAAGAGAACATGGCTGTTTGCTCTGTAACCTTTGCTGTCCACATTGGATTCTTTCTTCTCGCCCACAGCAGCACTTCCAACTGTGGTGCCAGGCACTGAGAGCAGCACGTGAGGGCAAACAGGCACACATTATTCTGCACCGATGGCCATAATGGTTTCGTCTTTAAAGCCAGCCGATCAGCTCAGTTGTTTCTCTCTAATTATATTATTTATTTAAACATGAATGTGTGTCTGCACTACAGTCGAGCTGTCTATGGGATTATTCTGCCTCTGGCGGCTGTAGCTCTTTTGCTGTTGGGGATTTTGGTCATCATCGGCATCCACAGGTTAAGAAAAAAGTGCAGTAAGTGTTTTATATTCTTTATATTCTTTTTATATTCTATATATTCTTTTTAAGTCAGACATATTTAACATGTTAATGGGATGTATTTTTCCTCCATCTCCTTCCCAGGGGAATATCAAACTGAGAGCAGTGACATCACGATTCACACTGTTCGTATTAATCTATTTAATGTAAAGTCAATTTAATTTAGTAAAATTCATGAAGTAAATGCTGTTCGTCTTTCTTCTGTAGGTTGAGAGTGAGCCATCGTACAGCTCGGTCGTGTTCAAGTCGAAAGCAAAAAGGACAGAACTGAGAAACGCCCAGCAGGTTTGTTTTAACAAGAAAAAATATTATTTCAACTATTTAACTATCTAACTATTTCAATACATTTATATAATTATAAAATATAAATTTGGTACAGTCGATATTTCTGAAAACACAAGAGTAATTTTAGTTGTACAGTTTTGTAGTGTTAATTATAATTTATTGTGTTACGTATACAAAAAAAGAAAGTGATGAAACAGGCAGTATTTTTTTAGAGGGATGGGATTGAGGCTGTTTAGACATGAAGAGAGGATGGAATGAGGTTTATACTGACAGAAGGAGGCTGTGGACGGAGGAGGAGAGGAGTGGCAAACAGGAGGTTTATGGATGTTGTGAGGGAGGACATGCAGGTGGTTCTGGTGATAGGGGAGATACTCAGGACAGGGTCGTAAGGCACACCGAATAATAATAAACAAGATGCTATAGTTTGTGACCTTCCCGAAGATCACCACTGGAGCGAACCATCACCTGTGGAATGTAATCCATAGCCTGGATATCAGTATGCACGTCACGTCTTATATATTAGCACACTTTATAATTTATAGGTTATTCTTACTTTCTGCATTCTTTCTTCTGTGTCTTATGACTTACGACTCTTACACGGCAATCTGGATACTGTTTCAGCAACAGATAGCCTAAAGTCTTCTGTCTTCGCAGGGTATTTCAGCCCAACCCTTCAATACAATCGCAGTATACACAACCCACTGAGGAATTTCCTGAAGGAAGAATGTGGGGGAAAACATTCCTGCTGTTTATGAAAGATCACATACAGATCTACTCTAGTATTTCACTCTAGTATTTCACTGTGTTACTGTCATAATACTGAATGATAATGTGTTCTTTAATGATCTAAATTCATGTTTTTGTGGCTTTGATATATTATTGTAAATGAAAAAAAATAGTTAATGATTATGCTATGTGCTTTATTAATTAAATAAAGTGCTTAGGTGACCAAAGTGTATTATTATTATTATTATTATTATTGCACATCATCCTGTACTGTATTCTGTTACTGTGAACTAATTCTGTAAAGTTATTAAGTTTTGGTGAAAATTATTTTAAAAGTAAACATAATATTTTATTTAAAGTGCACATCAATGTCTCACATTTACACAATGAACAAGATATCACTCACCAAGCTTCAACCATGTCACCGCAGCGGTCTCACCTCAGCATTATGGTTCTACTTTAAACTCCAGCATCTCTGTGAGAATGAAATACTCTCTGTGAGGTGCAATAGATATGAGGCTCTGCTATCAGAACACAGTGCGAGGTTAACAAATGTCCATTTGAATGAGTTAGGACATAAAAATTAAGGTTGATCAAAAGGCACTGATTTAATTATTTAACAATAAACTATTTTTGAACAATGACTGAAAAATATAAATGTATACAGTAAATTGAAGCGGGGGAGTTTGTATTGATTATTTTACAACAAGCTCATGTCTGTGTGTGAAAGTGTGTGGTACGTCTGTGGTTTACAGATGCTCACGTTCAGAACGCAATGGCAAACATATGGGTTTAGGGCAAAGACTAAAGCGTCTGTGTTCAAAAATATATATGTGAAACTGTACGCTGCATTTACAGGAAGTCCCGGGTAGATGATGTACCAAAAGCAGGCAAATCATGTTTAGAATAAGCAGCGTAGAAAATTAATTAAGGAATAAATTTGTTGTTCAGCATAAAAAATGGTTAAACCCAGAATCAATAATCACAAAAAAAAAAAAAAAAACACAAAGCAGTATTACCAAAAAAAAGTCAACAAAATAACGCTTGTGTTCCCTTCTGGTTCTCAGTTCACATCAGCTTCGTTGTTTAATTAACCTCAAAGATAGGCCCCTTATCACATGGTATGTTAGTTTGGTAATACATGGGACAGTGTATTGCAGAATCATTTTCTGGAGGGGCACTGCCATTTTTCGCTGGTCCAGCTCCCTGCTCTATTAGTTAGTTGGTGAGTAAGTGAGTGGCTGGGGCAATCTTACTATATAAATGTAATGTGTATTCAGTCTTTGTTGAAAAGCTTTTTTTGTTTTGCATAGTTATGCCACGGCGGCACGGTGGCTTAGTGGTTTAGCACGTTCTCCTCTCAGCTCTAGGGATTCCCGGTTCGAATCCCCATCTGGGTGGAGTTTCCATGTTCTCCCCGTGTCTGCGTGGGTTTCCTCCGGGTTCTCCGGTTTCCTCCCACAGTCCAAAAACATGGATCAAGTCAATTGACTTCTCCAAATTGCCCCATATAGAGTGTGTCTGTGTGAGTGAGTGTGTGTCCAGCGATGGATTGGCGCCCTGTCCTGGGTCTATCTGCCCAGCGCCCGAGACGTTCTCCCCTGGATGGGCATGGGGAACCCCACCGCGACCCTGATAGAGGATAAAGCGGGAGATAATGAATGAATAATGAATGAATAGTTATGCCAATAAAGATACTTTGGATCTTGAATCGTGTTTTGAACAGTAAACAGTGACATAAAGGCCTAAGACTGTATATCTTTTTGTATTTTAAGCTACTAACAACAAAAATCACAAAATATTTGTACCCAATAACATTTTGCAAGTGATTCATTTGTGAATAGTGATTAAACAATCACATCACACATTACTTTAAACTGAAATGGGTAAATTAATGAGCAGATCTCGCCCTCTAGTGGATAATTTAATAAACACAGACTGTGGCAACGTCGAACTAAAAACTCCTGACTAATAGAGAACAGAGAACCAAGAGGGAACTACTGTAACGACAACAAAGAACACAGATGGACTACAGTCTTTAGCGCAACACTGCTACCCTCTGGACGGGTGAGGCATCGCACTTAAATGCTGCAGATCTGAACGAGAAATTTGCGAATGAGAATTTTTTTTATTTGGATAGATGATTTTTTATAAACAACAGGTCCACTGAGCCACTAATAACCACACGAGCTTCTTTACTGAGCAGATTTAAAGAAAGCGCAATGCACCTTCATGGATGAAAATAGGTGAATAATAAGTAAAAAAAAAAAAAAAAAAAAAAAAAAAAAAGACAAACTGGTGGGCGGCACGGTGGCTTAGTGGTTTAGCACGTTCTCCTCTCAGCACTAGGGATTACCGGTTCAAATCCCCATCTGGGTGGAGTTTCCATGTCCTCCCCGTGTCCGCGTGGGTTTCCTCCGGGTTCTCCGGTTTCCTCCCACAGTCCAAAAACATGCATCAAGTCAATTGAGTTCTCAAAATTGCCCCATATAGAGTGTGTCTGTGTGAGCGAGTGTGTGCCCAGCGATGGATTGGCGCCCTGTCCTGGGTGTATCTGCCCAGCGCCCGAAACGTTCTACCCTGGATGGGCATGGGGAACCCCACCGCGACCCTAATGGAGGATAAAGCGGGAGATAATGAATGAATGAATAAAGACAAACTTCAACATCAGCAGAAAAGTGATGGGTCTGTGGTTTCATGTGCTTCAGGAACCTATAATAATAATAAAAACAAGGATGGGTGATGTGTCACACTTAAATGCAGCAGCCCTCTTACACTGACACACACACACACACACACAAGGGGAAGTAAAATATGCACCCCACCCAGCTTATAACTTTTCTAGCACTAAGCAAATTTCTCAATTTCCCTAAAAAAAAAAAAAAAAAAAAAAAAAAAAAAAAAAAAAAAAAAAAAAAACCACACTTCACATTCTATACTAAATAAAGTATGTCTACCACCTACAATGTTATTTTTCTTCTATGGACTGGATATTGTTAGAACAGATGTTAGAACAGATATTGTATGGCAGGATATTGTTGGCACAAAATCACTTATGAATGCACACGTTCTAGAACAGATATGAGAATGGAACGTGACATAGCAGAAGCAGGGCGTCAACTGTTCACAATAAATTACAAATTGAAAAACCTGTTGCAATAGGAAGAGCAAATCAGCCCGATTATCCTCTAGTGTGTAAATAAACAACAATTTACTTGAAAACCTGAACCTATGTTTCATTAAATTCTGTTAACACATTCTACTCTGCATGTCTCTGTCTGATTATTTAGTGTATCTGTGTATGTCTAAAGGAGTAGAGAGGAGTTATTTAGGCGGCAACCAAATTTACAACACTTTACAAACACAATGGACACTTTCCAGGCACTGTGCCTAGAACATCTTGTTCAGAAGAGGAACACTTGGGTGTCCACTATTTTTCTTTGCAGTTCCTTTAGGCTTATCTACATTTTGCACGACTGAAACCTAAAAGAAAAACACTTAACAAGTCCTGAAAGTAGATACAACTGAATTAAAGAAAAATTGTTACATCACATGAAAAACAATTATTCCATAACTCTCATCATCACTTTACCGCAAAACATTCCAGAAGGTGACACAGTTTTTGAGTTTAATGGTTAAATGTATTGGCCTATCAAAATGGAACTCGGCAATTTCCAAAAGTTGTCAACAGTAAGAAACCTCTAACTACACCTTTTATTTTTACATTTTTTTTTAAATGCAGAAAGCAGTAGTGTAACGACAGTTTCATATTTCATGCGATCGCACTATTTGAATGTGTTTAACCCCCCCCGACCCCACCCTGATAAGACAATGGAAGGCTGTATTTCAGAAGTGCAAGCTGGTAAAATATAAAAATTTTACAAACACATTCATAAATAATGTAAATCACCACTTTTTTGGTTATTCATAATATTATTAACAACAAAATTACAAAAAAATCATCAAGATATTATTTTTACAATATTGCACAACATCAGCATTGAGACAAACATCTAAAGCTGAGTTTAACAATCAGATCTTTATTTTTTTTTTTATTTGGATAGATGAGTTTATAGGTAACAGAGACACAGAGCAGGGGATTACCACACAACTGCCTTTACTAACCCGATTTAAATGAATCTAAATGCACCTTCAAAAAAAAAAGTGAATTATAAGCTAAAAATAAAGAAAAACTTCAAATCAGCAGAAAAGTGGTAGCTCTGTGGTTCCATGGGCTTTAGGGACCTAAAATAAAAAAAAAGGAAATAAGTCACAGCAGAATTACTCTGATAAGAAACTTCCTGCGGTTTCTAATTTGTACTCATCGTGTTGTGTTCAGTGCATTTGTATCATAATCTTTGAGATCTGTACAGTAAATGTGCTCTCAGATAATAAACCATAAAGAATCAGACCTGCAGGAGCTGCTTCTACAGAAGACCCAGCAGTTTCATCAAGAATTTCACATCTCCTTCTGCCGTCTGTAAAAAGTGATGCAAAATAGCTCTACATCTTAACTATTGAAGTAAAAAAAAAAAAAAAAAAAAAACACATCTGGTTTTGCCTATTTATTTTAATTAAACAAAATAAGATTATTATGGCATCACCTGCACATCAAGAAGTTCCATGGCGAAGTGAATACAGTTGAACAACAGCAGAGAATATATGCGATTTGTTTTCATGGCTTTTTTCACTTTATCTTTGAATGAGGTTGAGATTCCGTCAATCTTTCTGTAAATTGCGTAGGCGTCGTCCCCAAAGAAATCTTTCATATGCACCTTACTTACAAGACCAGGGCAGGAACTGGAGGAGGAACTGAGCCCTGAAGCCATATTTAATGATGGAAAAGATCCCTGTGATGCAGATTCTTGTGCTATTAAAGCAAACAAACAAAAAAAATAAATAAAGATGGCTTTCTTTATGCATTTATATGTTAAAGGTATTTAAATCTGGCCATCGTGATGGAATGGGATTAAAAATACTACTGATGATGCTTTTCCTTCATTCACATGAGGTGAATGTAGCCTTGGCCAAGAGGAATTGTACCCACAGTTCAATGGATGTTTCGACCCTCAATCACAACACCCTTACAGCGGTGGGTCAGCAGTGTTGTCACTGCTCATCACCTCCTCCTGGCTTTCATCTTAACTAAACCTTCTGATTACTAAATCATCTTAAACAAATTTACATTACGATTACATTAAATCATTTACCATTTTGTAGAAGTCATCAATAATATAAATAATAATAATAATAATAATAATAATAGTAAAGTTTATTCAAACCAGTGTTTCATTACATGTGAAGTGAATGATCTCCTCATCGTCACTGCAACACACTCCAGCGTGGACATATTTTTGACGTTGTACAAGGAAGAGGTCTCCGATCTTTGCATTTCCTTGATAAGAATCACCATAATTTTTAACAGCTTTGAAGATTTTCAAAGTTGGTTCCGTTCCAAGTCCAATCTCTAAAGCCGATGCCTGAAAAAACATCAACCATCAAATAAGTCCTGTTAATCCATTAGCCATCAGCTTCTTTAAATAATTTATTTTATATTAACATAATCTGAATTAAAAAAAAAAATGTCAATCATGATTCTCTACTTGGGGGAGGGGAAAAAAAAAAAAAAAAAAAAAAAAAAAAAAATTTGCTAATCTCTCATGGATTTTCTCATGTAAACATGTTTTTGCACGAAATAAAAAATAAATTTGAACTTCTACTTTTCTAAAAATGAACACTTAAGAAATATTCTTACAGCGCAGCACAAAATATTTTTTAAATAATAAATATAATTTTAGGCAGTATAAAGAGTACCTTTCATACAAAAGCAATTCAAAGTGCTTAGTGTGTAGTCTAAACTAAGATGTGGCTATGCTTAAAAAAATGTGTCTTTTTTCTGTAAGACCTCAATCATCAAAGTACAACAAAGTATTAGGACACATCTCTTAACAAGTCATGCAGCAGGGTTTGCTGTTAATAATAATTCATTTTGAATTAAAGTGTCTGAACTAAATGAACACAATATGAATTAATAGGAATAATAGTGATCATGATTAAACTCACCATTAGCTCACCTCTGAAGTTCTCACTACGGAGAACACAACACAAAAGATAAACATTATATCCCATGATCATTTAAACACAAACGAATATATATATATATATAGAGAGAGAGAGTCTAAACTATATATAAGACATGTAGAGAGTTGATTTATTTATATAGAGCTTTTAATAATAGTACATTGTCTCAACGCAGCTTTGTCCTTTTTATGTCCTAAGCCTGAACTTCTAAAGAACCAAAGCAACACTGGCAAGAAACCTTGTGAGGAGCTCAAGCAGCTAAGCTATGGCAAATGTTTTAATATTTAAAAAGTAACGGCAATTGTAGATATTAAATATTATATTTTGACTGCCAGTCAACACATCCATAATGTAATTTTGACTAGTAGCAATTCCAATTACAGATATCTACAATTAATTTCTCACTAGTCACAATGTTGATAATTTCATTTACACTAGTTGGAATGTGAATTGCAGATATCTGTAACTCAGTTACAACTAGTCAGCTTTTCCCATAGACCACTATTCAAACTCAGTTTCAGATAAAACTTTTTTGCTGTAATTCAGTTTTCACGTCACAAAACGTCCAGAATGTCAATTTGATTAGTTGGAGTTCTCACTAATGATATCTAAAACTCAATTTCCACTACTGTAAACGTTCATTGTAGATATCTCTAATTGTTCCTATACTAAAGATATCAGAAATATAATAAAGATATCATAAATGTAATAAAGATATCATAAATGTAATGTTAGATATACAACTAAATTCCACACTATATACAGACCACGTGTAGAAGAGGGCAGTGCTTTAGAAACAATTAGGTTTTATTTGAAATAAGTTATAATAATTTATAAGTTATAATACAACTCCGACACACTGCGACCTCATTTAGTTTGTATTTTTAAAACATGACAAGTAAATTAGTTTGCATTTAAAATATTAAATATGTAATTGCAGTGCACTTTAAGCAAACTTCGGTATAACTGAGTCAAATGTAAAGATCACTAAAAGGTTAAAATATCAGAAAACGTACCTTTAGAAATTTGGGGTGTAAAGTGTAAGTTTCTTTGCTCTCTCTCTCTCTGTTCACGAGTCTTTATAGTGCGCCACACATGCGCAGAGACGATATATAATAATTAATGCAGGTTAAAGTCGCCACCTGCTGGACCTGAACCAATTAGCAGTTAAATTGTGGACAGGGGTGGATTAAGTGCGAGACAAATGTGTTGACAGAGCACGTTTGTATTTAGAGAACTCTGCATCCTCTGATTTATAAAATGAAATGCAAATCAGGGCGGCATGGTGGCTTAGTGGTTTAGCACGTTCTCCTCTCAGCACTAGGGATTCCTGGTTCAAATCCCCATCTGGGTGGAGTTTCCATGTTCTCCCCGTGTCCGTGTGGGTTTCCTCCGGGTTCTCCGGTCTCCTCCCACAGTCCAAAAACATGGATCAAGTCAATTGAATTCTCCAAATTGCCCCATGTAATGTGTGTCTGTGTGAGCGAGTGTGTGCCCAGCGATGGATTGGCGCCCTGTCCTGGGTCTATCTGCCCAGCGCCCGAAACGTTCTCCCCTGGATGGGCATGGGGAACCCCACCGCGACCCTAATAGAGGATAAAGCGGAAGATAATGAATAGTTATGCCAATAAAGATACTTTGGATCTTGAATCGTGTTTTGAACAGTAAACAGTGACAAAGGCCTAAGACTGTATTTTTTTGTATTTTAAGCTACTAACAACAAAAATAACATTTTGCAAGTTAAATGTGTTGGCCTATCAAAATGGAACTCAGCAATTTCCAAATGTTGTCAACAGTAAGAAACCTCTAACTGTACCTTTTATTTTTACATTTTTTTTAATATGCAGAAAGCAGTAGTGTAACGACAGTTTCACATTTCATGCGATCGCACTATTTGAATGTGTTTAACCCCCCCGACCCCACCCTGATAAAACAATGGAAGGCTGTATTTCAGTAGTGCAAGCTGTTAAAATATATATATAAAAAAAAAAAAATTACAAACACATTCATAAATAATGTAAATTACCACTTTTTTGGTAATTCATAATATTATTAACAAAATTACCAAAAAAAAAAAATCAAGATATTATTTTTACAATATTGCACAACATCAGCATTGAGACAAACATCTAAAGCTGAGTTTAACAATCAGATCTTTATTTTTTTTTATATTTGGATAGATGAGTGTTTATAGGTAACAGACACAGAGCCAGGGATTACCACACAACTGCCTTCACGAACCCGATTTAAATGAATCTAAGTGCACCTTCAAACAAACAAAAAAAAAAAGTGAATAAGCTAAAAATAAAGAAAAACTTCAAATCAGCAGAAAAGTGGTAGCTCTGTGGTTCCATGGGCTTTATGGACCTAAAATAAAAGAAAAAGGAATTAAGTCACAGCAGAATTACTCTGACAAGAAACTTCCTGCGGTTTCTAATTTGTACTCATCGTGTTGTGTTCAGTGCATTTGTATCATAATCTTTGAGATCTGTACAGTAAAGGTGCTCTCAGATAATAAACCATAAAGAATCGGACCTGCAGGAGCTGCTTGTACAGTTTCATCAAGACTTAGCAGTTTCGTCAAGCATTTCACATTTCCTTCTGGCGTCTGTAAAAAGTGATGCAAAATAGCTCTACATCTTAACTATATAACAAACACCATTTGGTTTTGCCTATTTATTTTAATTAAACAAAAACATTATGGCATTACCTGCACATCAAGAAGTTCCATGGCGAAGTGAATACAGTTGAACAACAGCAGAGAATATATGAGCTTCGTTTTCATGGCTTTTTTCACTTTATCTTTGAATGAGGTTGAGATTCCGTCAATCTTTCTGTAAATTGCGTAGGCGTCGTCCCCAAAGAAATCTTTCATATGCACCTTACTTACAAGACCAGGGCAGGAACTGGAGGAGGAACCGAGCCCTGAAGCCATATTTAATGATGGAAAAGATCCCTGTGATGCAGATTCTTGTGCTATTAAAGCAAACAAACAAAAAAAATAAATAAAGATGGCTTTCTTTATGCATTTATATGTTAAAGGTATTTAAATCTGGCCATCGTGATGGGATTAAAAATACTTCTGATGCTTTTCCTTCATTCACATGAGGTGAATGTAGCCTTGGCCAAGAGGAATTGTACCCACAGTTCAATGGATGTTTCGACCCTCAATCACAACACCCTTACAGCGGTGGGTCAGCAGTGTTGTCACTGCTCATCACCTCCTCCTGGCTTTCATCTTAACTAAACCTTCTGATTACTAAATCATCTTATTAAACAAATTTACATTACGATTACATTAAATCATTTACCATTTTGTAGAAGTCATCAATAATATAAATAATAATAATAATAAAGTTTGTTCAAACCAGTGTTTCATTACATGTGAAGTGAATGACCTCCTCATCGTCACTGCAACACACTCCAGCGTGGACATATTTTTTACGTCGTACAAGGAAGAGGTCTCCGATCTTCGCATTTCCTTCATATGGATCACCATACTTTTTAACAGCTTTAAAGATTTTCAAAGTTGGTTCCGTTCCAAGTCCAATCTCTAAAGCCGATGCCTGAAAAACCATCAAATAAGTCCTGTTAATCCATTAGCCATCAGCTTCTTTAAATAATTCATTTTATATTAACAATCTGAATTTAAAAAAAAAAAAAGAAAAAAAAAAAAGTCAATCATGATTCTCTACTTGGAAAAAAAAAAAAAGAATTAGCTAATCTCTCATGGATCTTCTCATGTAAACATGTTTTTGCACAAAATAAAAAATTTTTGAACTTCTACTTTTCTAAAAATGAACACTTAAGGAATATTCTTACAGCGCAGCACAAAATATTTAGGCAAAATTAGGCAGTATAAAGAGCACCTTTCATACAAAAGCAATTCAAAGTGCTTAGTGTGTAGTTTAAACTAAGATGTGGCTATGCTTAAAATAATGTGTCTTTTTTCTGTAAGACCTCAATCATCAAAGTACAACAAAGTATTAGGACACATCTCTTAACAAGTCATGCAGCAGGGTTTGCTGTTAATGATAATTCATTTTGAATTAAAGTGTCTGAACTAAATGAACACAATATGAATTAATAGGAATAATAGTGATCATGATTAAACTCACCATTAGCTCACCTCTGAAGTTCTCACTACGGAGAACACAACACAAAAGAAACATTATATCCCATGATCATTTAAACACAAACGAATATATATACACACACAATAAATATATATATATATATATATATATATATATATATATATATATATATATATATATATATAAGACATGTAGAGAGTTGATTTATTTATATAGAGCTTTTAATAATAGTACATTGTCTCAACGCAGCTTTGTCCTTTTTAAGCCTGAACTTCTAAAGAACCGAAGCAACACTGGCAAGAAACCTTGTGAGGAGCTCAAGCAGCTAAGCTATGGCAAATGTTTTAATATTTAAAAAGTAACGGCAATTGTAGATATTAAATATTTTGACTAGTTAGAACTGCCAGTCAACATATCCATAATGTAATTTTGACTAGTAGCAATTCCAATTACAGTTATCCACAATTAATTTCTCACTAGTCACAATGTTGATAACAGTTTCATTTACACTAGTGGGAATGTGAATTGCAGATATCTGTAACTCAGTTACAACTAGTCAGCTTTTCCCATAGACCTCTATTCAAACTCAGTTTCAGATAAAACTTTTTTGCTGTAATTCAGTTTTCACGCCACAAAACGTCCAGAAAGTCAATTTGATTAGTTGGAGTTCTCACTAATGATATCTAAAACTCAATTTCCACTACTGTAAACGTTCATTGTAGATATCTCTAATTGTTCCTACACTAAAGATATCATAAATATAATAAAGATATCATAAATATAATAAAGATATCATAAATGTAATGTTAGATATACAACTAAATTCCACACTACATACAGACCACGTGTAGAAGAGGGCAGTGCTTTAGAAACAATTAGGTTTTATTTGATATAAGTTATAATAATTTATAAGTTATAATACAACTCCAACACACTGCGACCTCATTTAGTTTGTATTTTTAAAACATTACAAGTAAATTAGTTTGCATTTAAAACATTAAATATGTAATTGCAGTGCACTTTAAGCAAACTTCGGTATAACTGAGTAAAATGTAAAGATCACTAAAAGGTTAAAATATCAGAAAACGTACCTTTAGAAATTTGGGGTGTAAAGTGTAAGTTTCTTTGCTCTCTCTCTCTCTCTCTCTGTTCACGAGTCTTTATAGTGCGCCACACATGCGCAGAGACGATATATAATAATTAATGCAGGTTAAAGTCGCCACCTGCTGGACCTGAACCAATTAGCAGTTAATTAAATTGTGGACAGGTGTGTTTTAAGTGTGAGACAAATGTGTTGACAGAGCACGTTTGTATTTAGAGAACTCTGCATCCCCTGATTTATAAAATGAAATGCAAATCAGCTAACGCATTTCTCTTTATGAAGTACGTATAGTATGGACTCACGTCATAATGAATTCAGATTTAGTAATTTAGGCTGGGAGGGCAAATAACTCAACTCTGTATGTTGTGACAGATGTGTTTTATGAGATGTCACAGCTCAGCACAACTATATATATATATATATATATATATATATATATATATATATATATATATATATATATATATATATATACGGTTTCCTCCCACAGTCCAAAAAACATGGATCAAGGTCAACTGAGTTATCCAAATTGCCCCATATAGAGTGTGTCTGTGTGTGTGAGTGTGTGCCCAGTGATGGATTGGCACCCTGTCCTGGGTGTATCTGCCCAGCGCCCGAATATATATATATATATATATATATATATATATATATATATATATATATATATATATATATATATATAAATAAATGTATATTATATTATTATATTATATGCATTATATATATATATATATATATATATATATATATATATATATATATATATATATATATATATATATATATATCATAGTATATATACAGCAATAGGCAAAAAGTTTTAGTGTGTCTAATTGCACAATGGACACCAAATTGTCATCACTACCGTGACTAAACCAGGGTGTAGCTTTGGAAAATAAATTATAAATAGTAAGTAGATCCAGAGACTGTGGTGTAGGTCAGAGTCGGGACATTTTATTAAATGCAGGCAACTACTAAGAGTCGATGTGTTGATTAAACATCAGATGTGCTGCAGAGCTCTGGATCAGCTGAAGCTTAATCAGAAAGGTGGGAGGCTGACATTACATTACTTTTACTTTTAGTCATTTAGCAACCCCCCCCCCCAAAGCAACTTACAAATACGAGAACAGCACAAGTCAGTAGTTAAGGAAAAAAACAGCAACAAAAATAAAATGATCAAACTGATTGTCCAATTGTTAAATACGGTCACCACAAAATCTGTACATGGCTGTCCTACACTGTTGATGCTGCCCGGCTGCTCGAGGAGGACGAGTCCCCAATGAGCCTTGGTCCTCACAAGGTTTCTTCCTTCAAATAACAACATAACAGGGAGCTTTTCCTGCCACAGGCTTATAACACTGTAAAGCTGCTTTGTGACAATGTACTATTGTAAAAAAGCTGTCTATATATAAATAACTTTTTTGTTCCCTTCCAGATAAACGACTTAAAATAATGTATATTACATGAATATTATTTTAAAAGGGTTTTAAATAATTTGAAGTTCAAATTGTGAACATATAACTCAAGTGTATCTCCTTATATGTGCAGTGACATTATTTGCAGATTAGGGATCTTGTAAATGTTTTTGGTGTTACAAAATGATGTTTAAGGTCATGGTACAGATGCAATATGGTTCGGAAAAAGGAAGTGTAACTGAGTTTTGACCGCATTCAGGAAACGAATCAGTTGTTAGTTCTCACCAGAGCCTCTTACCGAAGGATGCACTTAAGTTTCACATTTTTTTTCGTGGTTATCCACTGGATTCCAGGTAAGATGATGGTGAAACCTTCACTATGTACCTGATTTGTTTACTTCTTAGTGTTAAAGTTTAATATTGTGGACAAAGTGGAACTGTTCGGTGTTCTTAATTCTCACATTGTGGTTTATGTTTTGCAGATGTTACGAGCATGAAGACATTGAAACATGTGGCTGTAAAAAGTGGAAGTTCTGTAACTATTCCATGTTTCTATGATGAACAATACAAATCAAACCCAAAGTTCTGGTGTCATGGGACTCGTTGGCCCACCTGCCGTATAGTAGCCTATGCAAACACAAATGGAATGACATCCGTCAAAGATCTTCCAGCTCAGAATATGTTTACGGTAACCAGCTCTGTCTTTAAATCAGGATCATACTGGTGTGCCGCGGAAATTGGTGATAAATGGGTAAAAGACGATAAAGATTATGTGTATTTGACAGTTAGCTCAGGTGAGACGTCTAAAACATGTCAAATGAAAACGATGAAAGCAATTTTTTTTATAATGATTCTCTTTACAGCTTTCATTTTCTTAACCTCGCTTCAGATCCTGGTGTGTTTCCTGTGTCCAGCTGGATTAAAGGAAAGGAAGGAGGCAGCATCACAGTCGTGTGTAGATACAGTGCTGAATATCGGAATAAAGTGAAACAGTGGTGCAGGTTTAAAGATGAAGCGTGCTTCATGATACATGAATCAGCCGTGGATCTGAACGTTCAGATCAGAGATAATGGAAAAAACAGCTTCAGTGTGAAGATGACTGGACTGAAGGAGAGTGATGCTGGCTGGTACTACTGTAGTGCAGGAGATCTGCAGGCTCCCGTTCACGTCAGTCTCAGTAAATCCAATGAAGGTGATATCACAAACCATATTATTGAATTTTACACTGAGTATGATCATTTAAAAACCCTTAAGAAGGTTTATTTATTAATATGTTGAGCTGTAACACAGAGGCAAATAACTATTATTAATGGTTAAATTTCACTAGTCTGTGATAAACCAATTTAAAAAAAAAAAAAAGAGACCTGATCTGTAATTAAATCTTTTCAATATGCTGGTTGGGAGCTTTAGGACTTTTTTGGGACCATATTTAGCAAATTTAAGAAATCAAGAGACTGACAATTCTATTGTTGTATGCAAACATTAGGGCACCCCTGGTCAAAATACTACAGTGTGATGCAGCGGGCCGCACTGCCACCTAACAGCAGGAAGGTTCTGGGGTTGATACCCATTTGGGGCAGATGACAGTTCTGCACTGGGTTTACTCTGGGTTCTTTGGTTTGCTCCCAATTTCCAACAACATGCTGATAATTTGCTTGGCGATACAAAATTGTCTTTCTGACTGTGTTACTTTTAAACTTTCCTGTTGGGAGAAAGTCACCGATGCCTTCGAGGCATTGGAAATGAAATAGTAAATAAATAGTGAAAGAAAGAAGCGGAACCAAACTAATTTTATGTGGTTTCACTATCAGGAAACAGAGCAGTGTCTGCCATTAGAGTCTCTGACAGAAGGATGGACTTACTGAAGCTCTTAAGTTTTTTTCCTTTTCTTTGGGTTAATTCATGGGATTTCTGGTGAGATCAGTTTGAAAGAGAAGAACATACTCTTTTTTTCTTATAAATTTATCAGTGTATTATAGGCTTTGTGCATTTTTCCTCTCAGTTCATTCGAGTGAAAGTGATGTGGAACTGTTGGGTGTTATTAACTCACATCGTGGTTTGTGTTCTGCAGATGTTTATAGACGTTAAAACCTGTAAAACGTGGACATTCTGTAACCTTTCCTTGTTTTGATGACGAGCAATACAAATTAATTGATTGATTGATTGATTGATTGATTGATATACCTTTATTAGTCTCAAAATGGGGAAATTCAAAAAGTGAGAAAGATCAGATGTAATATATTGTGAAAAAAAGACAGGTGATAAAAAAAAAAAATCCTAAATTTAAGAGCACTGTTTGGGAACCAACCCCCCCCCCCCCAAAAAAAAAAAAAACAACAACAAAAAAAAAAAAAACACTTTAAGCAAAGCATATATCTAACAACATAGACACCAACATGGTCATGGTCTTTGAACCAGCTACCAATTAATGCGGCACTCAGAGTAAAGCCATGGAGACATGACAGGATGGCGGGGGAGTCTGTGTTTTCCGTTCGCAGATGTCACAGTGACACAGCATTTGTCTTTGGAACAGTTCTAGGTAAAAGGACTCCGTAGCATAGGTTCCATCAGGGCAGCTGGGTTCCACCGAACCCCGGGTTCTCGTTGAGAAGATGGTGTCAATGGCATCGAGAGACCCTTTATCAATTCCAAGATTTTCTTGTTTCGAAGAGCAGCTGCTAAAAACGTCCTCGCAAACGAACCCTATTTAAAGGCAAAGAGAATTAGAATTCTAAAAAGAATAAGAATCAGAATACTTTATTAATTCCTGGGGGGGATATTAATATTGCAATTATTTATATTATTTTAATTATTTATATACATGCTTTTAATATGTGTGTTGATTTTGCTTCATCATCAGGTCCGAATTATAACCAAATTACAGAGGAAGATCCATCATTGTAAGTACTGGGGGAAAGGATATATTTTATTGTGTGGTTGTGCATCATATATAATATAACAGAGAACCCTGTTAATATATACAAAGAACATTAAACAGCATCTACTGCTGAGGAACCTTGATTGATTGTCCAACAGTCCAACAGCAGCAGTTTGTCAGTATTTATTTACAGACTCAGCCGTAGTGGATCTGTTTTTAGAGAAATCTAGTTTACTTGTTAAAAAGAATGAATGATTATGTTTTAATAGGTTTAGACATTGGAAAATCATTTTGCAGTGGGATTAAACTAATTGTTATCTGATTTTTACCATTCCACCGTTTTTATCTGGCTTTCTTCTTCTCTTTTCGAGCTTTCAACAAGGTTTTCGCAGGACACAACCGGCTCATTGGTGAAAACACTGCTCGTATACAGCTAAAGAATCAGTCAATTTGTTCCTGAAATATTTTTGTTATTCCAAACCAAAATTCCCATTCAAGGGCGGCACGGTGGCTTAGTGGTTAGCACATTCACCTCTCAGCTCTAGGGATTCCCGGTTCGAATCCCCATCTGGGTTGAGTTTCCATGTTCTCCCCGTGTCCGCGTGGGTTTCCTCCGGGTTCACCGGTTTCCTCCCACAGTCCAAAAACATGGATCAAGTCAATTGAGTTCTCCAAATTTGCCCCCTATAGAGTGTGTTTGTGTGAGTGAGTGTGTTCCCAGTGATAGATTGGGGTCCTGTCCTGGGTGTATTTGCCCAGCGCCCGAGACGTTCTCCCCTGGATGGGCATGGGGAACCCCACCGCGACCCTAATAGAGGATAAAGCGGAAGATAATGAATGAATGAATGAAAAATTCCCATTCACTTTGCATTACGGTGATATTTGAACTCCTGTAACTCTTAAAACCTTTGAGCTACAAAGACCAAATTTGCTGGAGTTGAAGATGGCTGAAAGTCAAACCGCTCTTGTAAAAACAGAGTTATTGAGAGACACCCGATTACCCGGCCATGGGCACTTCTTACCTTGTTCGCTGTCTTGCTTCGATATACGTATGCACTGTGTCTCCAACGGCCACGCTGCAATCACACTCACATTTTCTTCAACAAATGCACCTCTCACATTAAACTTAAGACTCTAAATACCAGACCAAATGAACAACAGATTTTATTTCGTTGCCACACATTGGGTTTTGGGCGTAATTGTGATCAGGCACTGATTTATATGAGTTTCACACAAAGAGATAAACCACCGCAGGCTAATTGGGCCGCAGACTGAAGGTTAAGATGGTCAGGCTGAATCCTTAAGCAAAGCCCTTAGACTCTGACTGCTTTGACGTTAACAGTACCACCTCCATAAATCACCAATCCTTACAAACATAACAAATATTATTAAATAGAAAACTGATCATATGTCATGTTTCACTTTGCAGAGAGTCTGTGTATTATTGTATCAAGTCACACTAAACTCTTCGTGCTAAGAACGGGGATGTCTTGAAGATCTGCACATTATTTTCTCTTTTTCTTTTATAATAAATAATAAAAAAAAACATGTTGCTCTTATTATAAGTGTGAATATTATTTTCTGTACAGATCTGCTCCAGTTGTGCTAATCTACATGAATTATTAAAAGCAAGCATGACATTAAATCTGTATATGAAGTGTATGAGTATGTCGGTCTTTTACTGTTTCGTTGCTTTTGTTATGAAGTTGGTTATTTCCACCAGCATCTTATACCATACTTTAGTTTAAGACTTTTAATTTTATTTCTCATATTTTTCGGTTGTTTTCACTCGTCTCCCATGTGGCAATGTGCAATTAGTCATGTAATTAGTCAGTGTTAATCTGTCTCACCTGTTGTCCTCGTCACATTTGCCCTGGTGTTTTTAGTTTGTGCCTCATTTCTATGTAAGTTTTTCAGCTGTAAAAGAACACGCCACACGGTGGCGTCATTGAGCTGAGTTTTTTGCCTTTATCTTGGTGTTGTTGAAATATTCATGGAGGCAGTGAGGGAAAACATGCAGGTGGTTGAGATGAAAGAAGTTATTTAGGATAGGGAGAGATAGAGAATAGGCGGCACGGTGGCTTAGTGGTTTAGCACGTTCGCCTCTCAGCGCTAGGGATTCCCGGTTCGAATCCCCATCTGGGTGGAGTTTCCATGTTCTCCCCGTGTCTGCGTGGGTTTCCTCCGGGTTCTCCGGTTTCCTCCCACAGTCCAAAAACATGGATCAAGTCAATTGAATTCTCAAAAAATTGCCCCATATAGAGTGTGTCTGTGTGAGTGAGTGTGTGCCCAGCGATGGATTGGCGCCCTGTCCTGGGTCTATCTGCCCAGCGCCCGAGACGTTCTCCCCTGGATGGGCATGGGGAACCCCACCGCGACCCTAATAGAGGATAAAGCGGGAGATAATGAATGAATGAGAGATAGAGAATAAAGGTCTGATCTGAAAGGAATGTGTTTAATGTATCCAGATCTTTATTTAGTTTATTTTTTTCATGTTTGCTTGGAATACACAGGCTATATATCACCCCTTGGAGTTGGAGGCTTTGCTGAAGTATTTTTTTAGCCATCAGATTCATAGTCCTAAATTAATATAATACAAAAAAAATCACAAAAGAAACTAAGATCTTAATAGAATAATATTCTTTTCAAGTTAAAGTTCACTGATGAACCACCAGGGGGCAAAACACGTGTGTCAGATTAAATACCTCAATTTTAATCTGTAAAAAAAAAATCTAAAATAAAAGACTGAATGTTTGTATCATAAAGTGCAAATTTATGTTTTAAATAAATCACATTTTAATTCAGTAACAAAGTAGTTCAATTTTATTTTTTTAGATAAACTGACACACTACAGCAACAATGTTTTGTTTAAACAACGTTATTAGGTTGTGAAAAAGGCAACATGGGGTTGTACTTCATTCAAGCAATTAAACAAAAACTTAATTATACAATTCCTACTAAATGCTTTGTTTTAAGGCAAATCAAGCTTTAAAATAAAGCACATCTGAAGAAGTTCTGGTGTCATAAGTGAGATCATTACATTTACATTTGTTGGACGCTTTTATCCAAAGCGACTTACAAGGTGAGCACAGGGTTCATCACAACATCCCTGGAGCAATGAGGGTTAAGGGTCTCGCTCAAGGACCCACACTGGTAACTTCAGGGGACCTGGGATTTGAACCCACAACCTTCAGATTGATAACCCAACACCCAGATCATTTGATAAAGCCACACACACACACACACACACACACATACACACACACACCTTCCTGATGTAGAGCTTTTTATAAGATGACATCACAAACCGGGTGGCACGGTGGCTTAGTGGTTAGCATGTTCTCCTCTCATCACTAGGGATTCCCGGGTTCGAATCCCCTTCTGGGTGGAGTTTCCATGTTCTCCCCGTGTCTGTGTGGGTTTCGTCCGGGTTCTCCGGTTTCCTCCCACAGTCCAAAAACATGGATAAAGTCAATTGAATTCTCCAAATTGCCCCATATAGAGTGTGTCTGTGTGAGTGAGTGTGTGCCCAGCGATGGATTGGCGCCCTGTCCTGGGTGTATCTGCCCAGCGCCCGAAACATTCTCCCCTGGATGGGCATGGGGAACCCCACCGCGACCATAATAGAGGATAAAGCGGAAGATAATTAGTGAATGAATGAACATCACAAACCAGCTTTATAACAATAAGATTTAAATAAAATAAAATATACACATAAGTATAAGTACAAATAAATATATAAAATGTATTACTTTAGATAAAAGTCCTTGGGAAACGACCAACTCTGACTTTATCAATATTTACTAATATGCAGAATGTACTTTTCCCACGTGGCTTATGAATGTGAGCCCTCTTCTGGCTTATAAATGGCACTGCTGGTCCACTGTCACCCTGTAAGTCAAATATGGCCCTTATATGAAAAGATTCATCATGTTCACAAATAAATCTGGTCCACATTTGGAAGAGAAATGACAGTGTTACCTGCAGCTGAGCCATAGCTGACACACATATACCAAAATGCTCTGTATGTCTGGTACGTATGTGACCACATCTTGCAAATGAGAGCAGTTCAGCCGATCGCTGTGAATCTTTGCAGCGAGATCTGGGTTATTAATCTTAATGGCCTTGAGAAATGTTTTACATGGAGCCAGTGGCTTTAATACAAAGATGCAGCTTGTAAAAGTTTAAAAGTGTGTGTGATTGTGTGAGAGAGAGAGTGAGAACGAGAGAGAGGCACTAAGAGAAAGACACAAACGGAAAAGAAACCCAGAAAAAAGGAACCAAACTGAGTCTATGTGCTATAACCCACTATCAGGAAACAGATCAGTGTCTGCCGTTGGTGTCTTACAGAAGGATGGACTTACTGAAGCTCTTGAGTTCCACTGTTTTCTTTGTGTTAATCTGCTGGATTTCAGGTGAGATCAGAATGAAGGCTTATTTCTAACGTTAGTTTACATCACAGTGTATTATAGGCTTCGTGTGTGTTTCCTCTCAGTTCATTCATGTGAAACCGATGTGGAACTGTTGGAGGTTATTAACTCTCATCGTGGTTTGTGTTCTGCAGATGTTAAAAGCATAAAGACGTTGAAAAATGTTGCTGTAAAAAGTGGAAGTTCTGTAACTATTCCATGTTTCTATGATGAACAATACAAAGCGAACTCTAAGTTCTGGTGTCATGGTTATTACTGGTCCACCTGCGACATAGTAGCCTATGCAAACACAAGTGGAACAACATCAGTCACTGACGTTCCAGCTGAGAATATGTTCTCTGTGAGCAGTTCTGTCTTTGAATCTGGATCATACTGGTGTGCTGTGGAAATTGCTGATAAATGGACACCAGATGATCAAGAGTCTTTGTATCTGGCAGTTAGTTCAGGTAAGATGAATTAAACGGCCTGTAAAATATTGAGACAGCTTTTAGAAGTGCTTTTCATGATGTCTCTAATTACAGCTCTTAATTTAAATCTTATTAAATCTTAATTTAGATCCTGGTGTGTTTCCTGTGGACAGCAGTGTGAGGGGTGAGAACGGTGGCAACATCACAATCGTCTGCAAATACAGTGCTGATTATAAGAGTACACAGAAACAGTGGTGTAGATTTAACGGCGCGTGCTTCGACATGCGTGAACCAGCCGTGGATCGGAACGTGCAGATCAGAGATAATGGAAAAAACAACTTCAGTGTGACGATAACCAGACTGAAGGAGAGTGATGCTGGCTGGTACTTCTGTAGTGCAGGAGATCTGCAGGCTCCCGTTCACATCAGTGTCAGTCAAAACCATTCAGGTGACATCACAAAACATACATTTAAAACCCATCAGAAGGTGTTAATATGAAATATAATCTTTTGTTTAGTTGAGCTGTAAAACATCTTTAATGGTCCTCGTGTTGGTTGATCAGTACACCTTCCACTAACATATTTTCACCAGGGTACTCAAACTTTTGCATGCAAATGTATGTTTGTGGCCAAAAATCTGTGGCACCCCTTCCTGATTCAGGGTTAGATTTTCAAGCTGCAATAAAGGATGTGACATCATCAAAACAAATACAGATCTATTAGTAATTCTGCAGAAAGCATTCATTTTTGCACCAAAGTGTACAAATGGTCCATTTAAAGAAAAAAAAAGGTTTTCAAAAAGTAAAATTGTTCACCCCTGGGATATTTAAAGGCCTTAATATTGCAATTATTTAGATGCATGCTTTTAATATGTGTGTTGATTTTGCTTCATCATCAGGTCCGGTATATACCCAAATTACAGAGGAAGATCCATCATTGTAAGTACTGGGGGAAAGGATATATTTTATTGTGTGGTTGTGCATCATATATAATATAACAGAGAACCCTGTTAATATATACAAAGAACATTAAACAGCATCTACTGCTGAGGAACCTTGATTGATTGTCCAACAGTCCGACAGCAGCAGTTTGTCAGTATTTACTGAGCCGTAGTGGATCTGTTTTTAGCTGTTGCTTTACTTATTTTGCAGACTGTGGCATGAGAAAACATACCGTTGTTCATTTTGTTCCGGTTTGCTGGAAAATTGATCATGTCTTTGAAAGCACTCATATTCTTTATGAAGTTCCTCTCAATTAAAAAAATGTTTAACCACATCTCATAATCAGTTTGCATCAGTTCTGCAGAGCGCTGCCTAATTCGACACTAAGGAGTAAAAACTTCATAAATATTTATAAGAAATCTAGTTTACTTGTTAAAAAGAATGAATGATTATGTTTCAATAGATGTAAACATTGGAAAATCATTTTGCAGCGGGATTAAACTAATTGTTATCCGATTTTTACTATTCCACTTTTTTGTCTGTTTTTTTTCTTCTCTTTTCGAGAAAGAGAAGGTTTTCGCAGGACACAACTGGCTCATTGGTGAAAACACTGCTCGTATAGAGCTAAAGAATCAGTCAATTTGTTTCTGAAATATTTTTGTTATTCCAAACCAAAATTCCCATTCACTTTGCATTACGGTGATATTTGCGCTCCTGTAACTCTTAAAATTTTTGAGTTGAAGATGGCTGCAGTCAGACCGCTCTTGTAAAAACAGAGTTATTGAGAGACACCCGATTACCCGGCCATGGGCACTTCTTACCTTGTTCGCTGTCTTGCTTTGATATACGTATGCACTGTGTCTCCAACAGCCACGCTGCAATCACACTCACATTTTCTTCAAGAAATGCACCTCTCACATTAAACTTAAGACTCTAAATACCAGACCAAATGAACAACAGATTTTCTTTTGTTTCCACACATTGGGTTTTGGGCGTAATTGTGATCAGGCACTGATTTATATGAGTTTCACACACAGAGATAAACCACCGCAGGCTAATTGGGCCGCAGACTGAAGGTTAAGATGGTCAGGCTGCAATTGCTGAATCCTTAAGCAAAGCCCTTAGACTCTGACTGCTTTGACGTTAACAGTACCACCTCCATAAATCACCAATCCTTACAAACATAACAAATATTATGAAATAGAAAACTGATCATATGTCATGTTTCACTTTGCAGAGAGCCTGTGTATTATTGTATCAAGTCACACTAAACTCTTCGTGCTAAGAACGGGGATGTCTTGAAGATCTGCACATTATTTTATAATAATAATAAATAAAAAAAAAACATGTTGCTCTTATTATAAGTGTGAATATTATTTTCTGTACAGATCTGCTCTAGTTGTACTAATCTACATGAATTATTAAAAGTAAGCATGACATTAAATCTGTATATGAAGTGTATGAGTATGTCGGTCTTTTACTGTTTCGTTGCTTTTGTTATGAAGTTGGTTATTTCCACCAGCATCTTATGCCATACTTTAGTTTAAGACTTTTAATTTTATTTCTCATATTTTTCGGTTGTTTTCACTCGTCTCCCATGTGGCAATGTGCAATTAGTCATGTAATTAGTCAGTGTTAATCTGTCTCACCTGTTGTCCTCCTCACATTTGCCCTGGTGTTTTTAGTTTGTGCCTTATTTCTATGTTAGTTTTTCAGCTGTAAAAGAACACGCCACACGTTGGCGTCATTGAGCTGAGTTTTTTGCCTTTATCTTGGTGTTGTTGAAATATTCATGGAGGCAGTGAGGGAAAACATGCAGGTGGTTGAGATGAAAGAAGTTATTTAGGATAGGGAGAGATAGAGAATAAAGGTCTGATGTGGCGCCCCCTGATGGAAAGATCTGAAAGAAGAAAAAAAGGAATGTGTTTAATGTATCCAGATTTTTATTTAGTTTATTTTTTTCATGTTTGCTTGGAATACACAGGCTATATATATCTCACCCCCTGGAGCAATAAGAGTTGAAGACTTTGCTGAAGTATTTTTTTTAGCCATCAGATTCATAGTCCTAAATTAATATAATACAAAAAAATCCCAAAAGAAACTAAGATCTTAATAGAATAATATTCTTTTCAAGTTAAAGTTCACTGATGAACCACCAGGGGGCAAAACACGTGTGTCAGATTAAATACCTCAATTTTAATCTGAAAAATAAATCTTAAAATCTAAAATAAAACACTGAATGTTTGTATCATAAAGTGCAAATTTATGTTTTAAACTAATCACGTTTGTATTCAGTAACAGAGTAGTTCAATTTTATTTTTTCAGATAAACTGACACAATACAGTAAATGTTTCAAAGTAAAAGTAACACAAATGATAATGAAGTACAAATACAAAACAAAAATGATGAGGCGCCATGGGGTTGCACTTCATTCAAGAAAATAGATCTAAAATTAATGATAATTTTGCCGCTAAATGCTGTGTTTTAAAGCAAATCAATGGGGCTGAATACATACAATTTTATTTGCGTCTTCACAAAACGAAAAGCACATCTGAAGAAATTCTGGTTTTACAAGTGGGAAGTGAGACCATCTGATTAAGCTTAACACACACACACACACACACACACACACACACACACACACCAATCTTGTCCATTTTTTAACAGCTTTGTTTGTTCTTGTTCTCAGGATGACCCATCTAGGTTAACAAAATAGAAAAATTTTAGAGAACCATCTAAGAGTCGCATCACGAATTGACTATTGAACCTTCCTGTAGAGCTTTTTATAAGATTTTAATCACAAATCAGCTTTATAACAATAAAGTATATTAGGTGTACACAATAAATAATAATTACAAAATAAAATGTACATAGTGTATAAGTACAAATAAATATGTAATGTTGAATTTATCAATATTTACTAATATTTACTAATATGCAGAATGTACCGCTTCTGGCTGATAAATGGCACCGCTGGTCGAATGGCATTCTCTAAGCCAAATATGGCTCTTATATATGAAGACATTAATTATGTTCATAAATAAATCTAGAAGGGAAAGAATTGGTGGTACCTGCATCTGAGCCATAGCTGACACACGTCTACCTACCTGTGAACCACTATAGGCTGACATGTGGTGCTAATCTGGTACGTATGTGACCACATCTTGCAAATGAGAGCAGTTCAGCCGATCGCTGTGAATCTTTGCAGCGAGATCTGGGTTATTTATCTTAATGGCCTTGAGAAATGTTTTACATGGAGCCAGTGGCTTTAATACAAAGATGCAGCTTGTAAAAGTTTAAAAGTGTGTGTGTGTGTGTGTGAGAGAGAGAGAGCGAGAGAGAGGCACTAAGAGAAAGACACAAAAAAAAAAAAACAGAAAAAAGGAACCAAACTGAGTCTATGTGGTTTAACCCACTATCAGGAAACAGATCAGTGTCTGCCGTTGGTGTCTTACAGAAGGATGGACTTACTGAAGCTCTTGAGTTCCACTGTTTTCTTTGTGTTAATCTGCTGGATTTCAGGTGAGATCAGAATGAAGGCTTATTTCTAACGTTAGTTTACATCACAGTGTATTATAGGCTTTGTGTGTGTTTCCTCTCAATTCATTCATGTGAATCTGATGTGGAAGTGTTGGAGGTTATTAACTCTCATCGTGGTTTGTGTTCTGCAGATGTTAAAAGCATAAAGACGTTGAAAAATGTCGCTGTAAAAAGTGGAAGTTCTGTAACCATTCCATGTTTCTATGATGAACAATACAAAGCGAACTCTAAGTTCTGGTGTCATGGTTATTACTGGTCCACCTGCGACATAGTAGCCTATGCAAACACAAGTGGAACAACATCAGTCACTGACGTTCCAGCTGAGAATATGTTCTCTGTAAGCAGTTCTTTCTTTGAATCTGGATCATACTGGTGTGCTGTGGAAATTGCTGATAAATGGACACCAGATGATCGAGAGTATTTGTATCTGACGGTTAGTTCCGGTAAGATGAATTAAACGGCCTGTAAAATATTGAGACAGCTTTTATAAGTGCTTTTCATGATGTCTCTAATTACAGCTCTTAATTTAAATCTTATTAAATCTTAATTTAGATCCTGGTGTGTTTCCTGTGGACAGCAGTGTGAGGGGTGAGAACGGTGGCAACATCACAATCGTCTGCAAATACAGTGCTGATTATAAGAGTACACAGAAACAGTGGTGTAGATTTAACGGCGCGTGCCTCGACATGCGTGAACCAGCCGTGGATCGGAACGTGCAGATCAGAGATAATGGAAAAAACAACTTCAGTGTGAAGATAACCAGACTGAAGGAGAGTGATGCTGGCTGGTACTACTGTAGTGCAGGAGATCTGCAGGCTCCCGTTCACATCAGTGTCAGTCAAAACCATTCAGGTGACATCACAAATCATACATTTAAATATTACAAACGCCGTTTTAAAACCCTTTAGAACATGTTGTTATGAATTAACCAGTGGGAAGCAGTATAATCACTGTGAACCCCTGCAACTCAGTAAAACCTACAGCAGGTTGGAATGGCTTTTTAAAATCTGAGGGTGCTGAGCACATGTCGTATTATTATTAAGTTCTTTCTGTAGATAGGATTGAAATTTACTTATCCGGAGGCCAAAGGCAGGCAACTGACTTTTAAAAGCTTATAATGTTAACCATAAGCTTTTTTAATATACAGATTTTGATCCTAGTGTTTTTTTTTTTTTTTTTTTTCAAGCAAGAAAAAAGATTGCTAAATATTAAATCATCCATAAACTACGAGTGGCAATAATGTTTTTTTTTTTTTTTAAGTGGCTAAACATTAAAAACGAAACCTGAAGAAGACTAAACAGTGAGAGTGTTAACAAGTCATAAACCACATGACGTTATAGCTGATACACAAAAGCTAAAATGTTCTGGTTTTAGACACACCATCAAAACAATACTGACTTGAGTTTAGTCATTTAAATGTGAAAGATCCAGCTCGTCTATAAATGATGCTGATTGGACGTTAAGTCTGTCACCATGGCTTAGCTGTGAAACTCAAAAAAGGCAAAGATTGTGACAGTTAAACACAACAAGTAGCTAAAATCGAATAGAATTTGCCGAAAAAAAACATTGCATCACATTTGTATGAACATTGTTGAAAAATGTCATCAGTCTGCACAAAACCATATTCATCCTCTATTAGGGTCGCGGTGGGGGGTTCCCCATGCCCATCCAGGGAGAACGTCTCGGGCGCTGGGCAGATACACCCAGGACAGGGCGCCAATCCATCGCTGGGCACACACTCACTCACACAGACACACTCTATATGGGGCAATTTTTGAGAATTCAATTGACTTGATCCATGTTTTTGGACTGTGGGAGGAAACCGGAGAACCCGGAGGAAACCCACGCAGACACGGGGAGAACATGGAAACTCGAAAGGCGAACGTGCTAACCACTAAGCCACCGTGCCGCCCAAAACCATATTGTAAAATAAATTAACCATTTAATATCAACCTCCTGACAACCTTATCTGTAATGAATGTAACATTAAGGCTTGTTTAATGATCTAGCGTCTTGTACAAACAAACCTTTACACCAGATCGAGAACTCTAGAGCTCGTCTGGTGTTCAAATGAGCCCGTGTAGTTTTTGCTGCTCCTCCCTCTCCATTGGCTTCCAGTACAAGATCCTGACACTGGTCTATAGGACACTTTCAGGATCTGCTCCCTGTTGCCGAAAAGTTCACCCTAGCTCACTCACTGCTCACCAGCAGCGGTCCCTGTGAGGTTCTTCCACCTTCCCATGATGCCAGTCACTCTGTCTGTCATGTAAGTCAGTCTGTCTCACTCTCACTGCAGGTCCATCTCATCATGAGCACGAAGATGAAAAGAAACCACTGTAAGTACTTTGCTGTCAAATGTATCTGATTCTGTTTCTGTTAATATTCCATGGGATTTGTAGTTTCCATGTGACTAATCGCATTTTATTTTATGGATTTGTAACGGGGTGGGGGGGGGGACGACGACATGGTGGCTTAGTGGTTTAGCACGTTCGCCTCTCAGCACTAGGGATTCCCGGTTCGAATTCCAAGCTGGGTGGACTTTCCATGTCCTCCCCGTGTCCGCGTGGGTTTCCTCCGGGTTCTCCGGTTTCCTCCCACAGTCCAAAAACATGGACCAAGGTCAATTGAATTCTCCAAAATTGCCCCATATAGAGTGTGTCTGTGTGAGTGAGTGTGTGCCCAGCGACGGATTGGCGCCCTGTCCTGGGTCTTTCTTCCCAGCGCCCGAAACGTTCTCCCCTGGATGGGCATGGGGAACCCCACTGCGACCTTACTAGAGGATAAAGCGGAAGATAATGGATGGATGGATGGATTTGTAACGTTTTGACACACAAATACAACAAGAATCAACAACATAGATTCCATGAATTCCTGGAGAGGCAGCCATTATTTTTAAAATACTTTTAAAAAAAATGCTCCCTGGCGAGTAGTGTCCGTTTGTCCACACCACTGTCTTCTTAAAGGATCCAAGATATTAAGAACAGGTTTCCCGTATTGAGTTTCGAGATCTTCTTTGAGATTTTCTTTGAGGTTCTCCATTTACATTTCCATTTGGTCATTTATTGGACGCTTTTATCCAAAGCGACTTAAAAGGTGAACACAGGTTTGGTCACATCATCCCTGGAGCAATGAGGGTTAAGGGTCTTGCTCAAGGACCCACACTGGTAACTTCAGTGGACCTGGGATTTGAACCCACAACCTTCAGATTGATAGACCAACACCCTGACCACTGAGCTACCCCTCCCCATATGGTTCTGCTCCATTTTTACCTACATTTTTTAGCGTATCTAACAGTGTGTGAAATGTCATCTTAAGCAAATATTAGAACTGACTATGTTTATTCATTATAATTGATTGAAATATAATCGATTTAAACTGATTGTAATTAGTATGGCAACAATAAATTGAAATAAATGTATATACTTTTAGCAGTAATGACTCCATCCTGGCTCTCAGCATCACCTTTTCACTGTTATTGCTGCTTACAGTGGTGGCTTTGATCATCTGGAGGCTTAAACAGAAATATGGTGAGTTTTTAAAATAGGAATGAGAGGTGTGTCTCTTATTTGTCTCTAAGTTTCTATGTTCACTCACAGTACAGTATACACATTACTTAGACTTTTTTATTTATATCAGAGGAAAAAGTATACGAAGCATGTAGAGAAACAGACTGTAATTAATACAGTCGGAATAAATGTGCGTCTATATGGGATGTGAAGCTGGTTTACAAACTACCAGCACCTAATGAAGTGTTTGCAGAATACTGTGTTCATGAAAGACAATAATATAATCTCTTTTTCTGTTGCAGCTGGGGCTTTTTTCGCACGCAGAAGACGACACAGCAGACTGGTTTGTTTTACATGATGGTTTTAACTTGATAAAAATGGTTCCCTAAGTACAAAAAATGAGTAATCTGTCACCTTCTTATTCTGACAAATAAGGATGTGGTATTTTCAATAATCAACTCAGTTCTTTGAAAAATGACTGATCCTCAGCTGTTAATTTTTTTAACTTCTTCTTTTTCTTCCTCTGTGTTTATTCTATCATTGTATTGTGTAAAATTATATTACTGTAATTTTGTGTCATTTTATTGACCAGGTGAAAGTAAGACATCATGGATTGGTCTGTCTTTAGTTATATAATAAAATGCAGAACTGAGCACTGAAAGTCCTGGACGGGAGATACGAAATTGTCTCGTGACTTCGGAGTGCAGGACAAAATTAGCCAGTCAGCAAGTTTTTAACGACCTATTTGAGTGTGAATTCACATGAGAGTGGACAAATTAAGCAATCTTGCTGACCACCAATGGGTCGTGTTTATGATGCTCTATACAAAAATCCTCTATATTAACGGCTTCTATAAAAAAAAGTTTGGCTTTGGCCCAAATGAAGTCAAAAGAAACTAGGAAATTAAATGTAAATAAGTGTAAAAAAAAAAAGGCGACAAATTTACATTAAAGGGGTTAGGAAGCTAAAGTTGCTCTTAAAATAAAAGCCATGCAGATGAATTATGAATATGCTTCTATTTTAAATAATTAAGTTCTGTCTGTTGGTTTGACCCTCCATGACAGTTAATTACTATAAATCAGCCCAGCTCTGATTTATAGTAAAGGTATTGAAATCAAATAATGAAAGTAAAAACCCCGTTGTTTGTTTGCAGTGTGTTGTGACGTCTGAAGATGAAATCACTTACAGCTCAGTGATCCACGGTTCTCGCCCATCACCTGTAAGTTTTTATTTATCAGTATTTTATACATTATAAATATAAGTTAACACGCAAGACCATAATCTGCCACATAGTCATGAAAATTAGAGTTTTTAAATATTCAGCTTGATTTAATTTATTTAACAGACAAAATAAAAGATTTTAATTATCAATCTTATTCTCTTTGTATAATATAAAAAAAATTTAAAAACTGATGATTGAAACACATTAAAATAGTTGGGACAAAATAAGACAAAATAAAACAAAGTTGACACTGTTCTAAAAAGTTCTACACTAAGCATTTAACTGTTATGAAGTTATCAAAACTTGAGTATAAAAGGAGAATTCCACAAAAGGTGGATTCTTTATGAGCGAGGATTCTTTATAAGGAGTCTTTATGAGTGAGGATGGGTCAAACTTTATAAGAGAATTGTCAATGTCTTGGCACTATATCACAAAATATTTAGATCTCGCACCATCTACTGTTCCTAAACATAAATCTAAAAACTGTCTTTTTGTTCTTATTTTTTTGGTCTGTCAAATAAAAAATCAACTGAAATTTAAAAATAATAGCTTTTTTCCCCCAATACATTTATAGAAAGTGTCTTAACATCTGGAAATGGGGTTTATTAATATTTTACACTATGACAACTTTTAAAATGCTTAAGGTTTTAATGCACTTACTGGACTTTTTTTTTTTTTATTTTTTAGATCCCTCGAGCTCAGGAAAATGACGGAGTCATCTACAGCTCGGTGAAATAACGATACATGTAAGAATGATGCAATCCAATTCTTTCACTTACATGACTTTCATAGTTACAAATACACCTTATGTATCATGACTAAGTATATACATCATTGGCATCATGACTAAGTTTAAACTAAAGGTTAAGAATTGATTGAAAAATCTTTTTAACTAATGACTTTTAATGTAGGCTACGCAATAATAATCAGGTCCACTTTTGAATTTCTCCTCTTTTGACATAGTTATGATTTGGGATCATGATAAATCATGATAAAGTCACTCTGGGACTAGATGAAACCATGTGGTAAAAAATGAATTACATTTTCAAAAAACAGTGAGTTAGATGTTCATGACTGTCATTGTGGTTCAAACTTTCTCATCCTGTCATGGTTTGTGGCATCTGGCCTGTGTGCAAAGCTGACTTTTTGTTTTTATAAATAGAAAAATTGTGGTATGCATAAAAAGAAATGCTAAATAAAGCAAAATCATATAATGAAGGGATGAGAATTTGACTAGGAACTGTGTCCACTCCTATTATGTTTAACAAGAGGAAGATATACTGTTCATCCGCTTTTTGAAGTGCTTTTATAGCTTACGTGAATAAAAACCATTGTGTGTGGTTTAGAAAGGGAAACAGAATCCTTATCTTCTACATATTTCTAATGTGTTTTGATCAAGATCAGATCATTTCATCAGATCCAGTGAATAACATTAAAACTTTTGCAGCAGGTTTTCTTTTTTTTTTTTTCTCCTTCATTGTCTGCCACATGTAGCAAGGACATTTAAATGCAAAGTTTATACCGTTTATACTTAAATCTGTATAAAAATCTCCATTTAAAGAAGGAACAGTTTAAAATAGTGTCGTTTCTTTACAATACTTCGTGTCTGTGTAAGTTAGACGAGCTGTGATGAGAGTAAATGTTCGTTGTATAACAGTTTTGAAGCTAACGTAGCTAACAACGAAAAGGAGAATTATAATGAAGTTCAATTAAACAGTAAGCAAATGAAAACACGCTCACACTTGTTAAAAAAGAAGAAAAAAGTGCCGCATATTGTACATAACGCCTGGATTATAAATCAGAAAATATAAATATAAACGAAGTATAAAATGAATTAGCTGCAGTTCGCTGCGAACCACCAGAGGGCGCACTGACACAAGTATTAAAGCCATGGTTTATAATTATGCAAAATTATAAAACGTCATAAACAAACGACACGTTTTGTTGACTGTATATGTTAAAAATTAATTAAGATATATAATATCATATACACACTTTTGCAAATGTTAATTAACACTTACAATTTATTTACAGAATTAAACATAAAACAAAACAGTAAAGAATTCAAAGTTGATACATATATCATTTATATAATAATAATAATAATAATAATAATAATAATAATAATAATAATAATGTTCGCCTCTCAGCACTAGGGATTCCCGGTTCGAATCCCCATCTGGGTGGAGTTTCCATGTTCTCCCCGTGTCCGCGTGGGTTTCCACCGGGTTCTCCGGTTTCCTCCCACAGTCCAAAAACATGGATTAAGTCAATTGAGTTCTCCAAAATGCCCCATATAGAGTGTGTCTGTGTGAGTGAGTGTGTGTCCAGCGATGGATTGGCGCCCTGTCCTGGGTGTATCTGCCCAGCGCCCGAGACGTTCTCCCCTGGATGGGCATGGGGAACCCCACCGCGACCCTACTAGAGGATAAAGCGGGAGATAATGAATGAATGAACAATAATAATAATAATAATAATAATAATAATAATAATAATAATAAATTATTATTATTATTATAATAGCAATTATAAAACCTTTAAAGGGAATTATGTACATATATTTTCCTTTAGAATTATCATTATTTTTAATCATGTCATTTAATTAGAGGTGGATTTGCTTTGGACTGTGCACCAGTTGTCTTTTTTAAAATGCCAAACAGTACCTTAGTTCTTCGTTGTTTTTCATGTGAGCAAAATGGACTCGTTCCAAATCTGGATGTCTGGCAACAGCAGGACAGCTGGCAACCTGATCAGCTATTTTGTTTTTGCATACTGCGGCCACAGGATCAGCATTAACCTAATTAAAAGTCAATCCCAGATTTTGAAAAATAATTTGTTACAGCTTAAACACTTTTTAAGAGTTTCATGCAAGCAGCCGAGTGTTTACAGATATTAATTGCAATATATATTTCCTTGCATTAACCTTAAATGTACGATGTGCATTCTGAGAACCTGCATGGTGCAGCAGGAAGCAGATAATGTCTCAGGGGTTTGATTTTCAAGAGGGTGGTCTGTTTTTTTTATGTGTGGAGTTGCTTATGTGTGATTGTTGATTTCCTAAAATGCCTCAAGATATGAATTTGTTTTTGTGTGTTTCCTGAGATGGACTGATCTGTTGAGGGGGGGGGGGGGGGGGGGTTCCTTGCATTTTTCCTAATGAGCTATGGGATAGGCTCATGAGGACGGGATAGCATCCCACATTAAACAGCACTGATCAGCTTGTTATGGATGCTCTACAAGATTAGCATATGAAGGATATGAAGACTTTAATTTTCAGGTTTGAAAATTCTACAGTGGTAGCTGGTTTTTGCTTAACTGCTGACTTGTGGTGTTCTCATCTGCGAGTCGTTTTGGATAAAAGCATCTGCTAAATGACTAAATGTAAATGTAAGACTGTGAAGTAAGAAGAATGTATCATGCTCGTAGAATCACTTTATAAATATAGATATAATAAATATAGAACCTCTGAAAGTGTCTTCCTGCTACAGGGTACAGGCAGCTGTGATGAAGGGATGAACCTGCTCGACTCCAATGTCCAAACTATGCGCCACCGATTACAGAGCACCCAGAGACCCAGGATGTGCGGAAAAACACTCCCCACATCAGTTTACCACCAACAGCCCGAACCATTGAAACCTAACTGGAACAGTTAATTTATTTTATTATTATTATTTTTTATTATTATTATTATTATTAGTTAGTGCTGATGTAGTGATGTATTTTTACTGCTCATTGGTCTACTTTTCACTAGTCTTCTGCTGTTCCACGCATTGGAGTGCTGAGTATTTCATTAAGACATCTAGTTCTGTAATCCGTAGCTTCTGCTTCTGCTTCTTCTTTCAGCTGATTGCATTAGGTAGCGCCTCACTGAATCATAGTTCTCTAACCCTATTGCCCTATTACATTAAGTATCATAAGTACATATCAGTATTAGAACATCTTTTATAACATCATATTTCAAGTTTGGGCCCTTTTTCAATTATAACTGCTTTTGAAAAACAATCTGTCACACAGGGATGGAAACCATTTGTGATGTCAGTCACTGATCTCTTCTGCTTTATTCTAAAGCAGTTTTATGGGGTTGAGTTCAGGACTGTGTGGCCAAACTCACCCGGCCTTAAGTGACCTTGCTTTGTGCGTTGGGAAACAGTCATGTTTTAACGTAAAGGAGGGGCCTTTCCCAAACTGTCTTTCAAAAGTCTTCATATCAATGCAAAATGCATGATTGATTTTTATGCCCATGTGGCAATAAAACTCATGTAAACAATATCGTATATACATATAAATCACTTTTTAATTTCATTCATTCATTCATTCATTCATTATCTCCCGCTTTATCCTCTATTAGGGTCGCGGTGGGGTTCCCCATGCCCATCCAGGGGAGAACCTCTCGGGCGCTGGGCAGATAGACCCAGGACAGGGCGCCAATCCATCGCTGGGTACACACTCACACACTCAAACACACTCTAAATGGGGCAATTTTGAGAATTCAATCGACTTGATCCATGTTTTTGGACTGTGGGAGGAAACTGGAGAACCCGGAGGAAACCCACGCAGACACGGGGAGAACATGGAAACTCCACCCAGATGGGGATTCGAACCGGGAATCCCTAGCGCTGAGAGGAGAACGTGCTAAACCACTAAGCCACCGTGCCGCTCACTTTTTAATTTAGTAAATATAACTTGGGCGGCACGGTGGCTTAGTGGTTTAGCATGTTCTCCTCTCAGCACTAGGGATTCCCGGTTCGAATCCCCATCTGGGTGTAGTTTCCATGTTCTCCCCGTGTCCGCGTGGGTTTCAAGTCAATTGAGTTCTCCAAATTGCCCCATATACAGTGTGTGTGTGTGAGTGAGTGTGTGCCCAGCAATAGGTTGGCGCCCTGTCCTGGGTCTATCTGCTCAGCGCCTGAAACGTTCTCCCCTGGATGGGCATGGGGAACCCCCCCCCCCCCCCCCGCGACCCAAATATAGGATAAAGCGGAAGATAATGGATGCATAAATGAATGAATAAATATAACTTGGATTTAAAATAAAACATTTTAAAGCAGAACTAATCAGAACACACACATATCACTAATCAGACCGATAAAATACTAACACTACAACTGTTCACAGAGGACAGCCTGGATGGAGTTGTTTATCCACCCATGCTGCGTTTTTTCTAGGTTGGAGCAGGTGCACTTACCTTTTGTGTCAGCACTGCTGCATCGCCGCATGCTGGCATGGGAACCGTAAAATCCTGCAGCTTCAGAAATTGCTTACCTGGATTTCAAGCAGAGAACTTGCTATTTTTGTAAAAAAAAAAAAAAAAAAAAAAAAAAAAAGGACAGTAGCATGCTCACCAAAGCAGTTTGCACGGGTGAGCGCTTTCTTTTTAAGCAAGATGTATTATGCCGTCTCCCTTAATCATCACATTTAAATTCTGCAATTAGTAGACACCCTCATTCAGAGTGACTTACAGAGGTCATTACATCACACAAGTCCAGCAACGCGGGGGAAAGGACCTTGCTCAAGGGCCCGATAGTGGCAGATAGGCAGCGATGGGGACGAAGTCTGCAGAGCCCTAATCAGAAAACTGACACAGAGGGTCGAGTGACTAATATTTAGGAATGAGATGTTGAACAAATGCTGTTTTTCTTTCATTACATATCACTTTAATTCACTGTGCTATCATCTGTGTGTCTTTAGTTTAATTATATTTATTTATTGACTTTGCCAGAACATTTAATAAGGTTGTTTTATTCTTCGAGTCGTGTTCGCTGTGTAATTATGTTTTTCATGAAACGTGAATTGAGACGTCAATAAAATAAAAATCGAGATCTGTAATCCGTTTAGGAACACTTTTAAATAAACAAGATGTCTCTTCAGTTTGTCACGTCTTCTTAAATTTATAGATGCAGCTTTGTTTACTGTTTGTATCGAGCATCCATTAGTCCTGAAGTCACGTCTGCCAATTCCCCCAAATATCACTATTGAAAACCAGGCTTACACAATGGCTGACGATGCCTTTAAAGTGCACCATGGTTTGCAAACCTCTTTATTTAAATGACATTACATTATGTCATTTTGCAAACACATTTATCCAAAGCCACTTACAAAAATCCCAACATGATGTCAAAGGTTAGAACAGAAGGACAGCTGTGACAGAACATCCCCGGAGCAGTGAGGGTCATGGGGCTTGCTCAGGGGATCACAGGAGCATGGAGAAACAGACGAAACTTGAAGGCGTAACTCTAGGTGAGGGATGATAATTAGAGGTAATTAACGCACCTGCCAGAGGTTCCACTGATAATTGGTGAGCAGTCTTGATAAGATTTCAAGACTTCAGCCAATATAGTGCATGTATTTGTGTAAATAAAGTCCGTCTCTGGTCCTCGTTTTGTCCTGGCATGTGATGGAAACACAGTGCAATAAAGACAGGCGTGTTCTGCAGTGGAGATGTATGGCTCCGGCCCACAATTCTTTGCCAGCAGCCTCGCTGGAGCAGTAGAAACCATGACATCAGTTGGCGCTGACTACCTGAGTTCTATGGACCTGCTGCTCTTGTTTGGGCATCTGAGGAAGAACCGGAAGAGAGGTGTTCTTCGGGGACTGGGATGGCTCGCAGATGGCAATACGCTGAAAAGCAGATCTCAGGACTCCGGAACCCATGAGTTGGAGCTGCACGCATGAATGCAAAAGACGTCGATGCTGTGATCTCTCTACAATATCAGGTGACACACCATTACAGCATTAACCAAAGCACTTATCATTTACCGACGTCATTCAGGTCTCGGTCATACATATGCAAAGGCCTCCTTCGTTCAGGATCCGATGATCTAGAAAGGCACCGAAGCAGCTGGATCAAAAAGGCAGATTTTATTTAGACAAAACAGAAAAGTCACACGTATTGGACATTTGACACAAACGAATAAATGTTTTAAACTGTGCTGTGCTGAAGCTGAACACCGTCAGATGTTGTCACCAGCTGTTATGAGTGTTTATATACCCTGAAGTAATATCTAGGCGCTTTCTGTACAATCCTGCTGAGTATTAAAAAGCAAAAAATAAAAAAAAAAAAATAAAATATATGAATAAATAAATCGCCTTCGCTTTGGAGAACAACATCATAATGTCAAACAAAATGCCATCTGGTGAAATACAACACATTACTCAATAATAGAGACATTTTAACCAATGAGGAAATCTCAACATCTAGAGCATTATTTTCACAGTGTTATCTAAACAAAGGTAATGAGGTTCGGAAACCATGGCTCTAATTAAAGACGTTAACTTTGATTGTTTTGTGGCTACCACAACCTCATTCTGTCACTGACCGTCTGTCTTCCCGTCTCTTATGCCTGGAAATGGAAATTAGAAATCGGTATATAAAAGAAACACTTTTCTGAAAAGACTCTCATTATAAAGACTTGACACGTTTGGGTAGTAAGGATGTGGAAGCTATTCACAAAGACTAGCTGAAGCCGAAAAAAATAAAGGTGACAGAGTTACATATACTGGGGGGGGGGGGGTGTCTTCAGCGTTGTTACTTTGCAGGAATCCATCTCGTGTCTGTCCATGTGGCAGCATCCGTCTGCATTACGCTGACGTTCTTTAATAGGTCACGCCGACCTCTTGAGGACGCATGATTTCCAGAGTTCGAATTCTGGGTCTCTCAGTCGGTCCAATGCAATCTCCAAAACCTTCTTGTCCTGTGCCAGCAATTCTACCCGTGTGGAATAAACCTCAAATTAGTATTTTAATCTACTGACGCCTTTAGAAAGCCAGCGCAGCCCGTCATCAGCAGCTCAGCAAGATCAAATCCTCAAGGCGCCATCCATAAGAAAGAGGGGGGCTGTTTAAGTCTCCTGATAGAACGGGTGACGTCCCTGACCCCCTTCTGTATCTGGGAAATTACCACTATTGGCATTTGTTAATTCTTGTTTTTAGTCCTAGCCAGTCGGTACCTTCCTCCGGACCTTTTGCGTCCCAGTTACTTGGCATGACCGCCGTTTTGAAGACGACTCTGTGGAGATTACCAATGATCAAATCAGGAAGGAGACTGAGTTTTGGGGTTGAGCAGTGTGGAAATTAGGCTCTGCGTCCCGCCAAAGGATTTTTTTTTTTCAAACTGGCCTGCTGGATCACTCTCTTTATCCATGCTGTTCTTTCTCAGCAGTGGATCTCATAGGCAATCTGAGTGTCGAATAGTAGACTCTGGTTAATAAACAGTCCCTCAGGGTCAGGTGGTGGACCCTCAATGCCCTCTGCTGGGGCTCTGCGGGGCACAATTCCTGCTGATATAGTGTTTTTACCCTGGAGGATTTCTCTGGGCTGGTGGCCGGGGACAGGTGGTGGAGGTATGACTGGCCTGGCTGGGTTCAGCACATACATCTCATGGCCTCGTTCATCCCGGTATTCCTCGAGCTGCGCAAAGGTTGTGGGTCCATCTGAGTAATCGTTGACATAGAGGATGCTCTCCTCTTTGCCGTAGCCGGCTTCGTCTTTTTGCCGTTGGCGATGGCGACTGTAGATCATGCAAAGCAGCAGCATGGCAGTCAATGCCAGGAGGGAGATTCCGACAGCGATGGCTGTCTGGGTGGCGGTCCCCAGAGTGTTGAAGTCCATGCTCTCAAGTTCATACAAAGGCTCCTTACTCACATCCCTTGAGGATGGCCTGTGGTAGGAGGAAGAGGATGATGAGGAAGGCAGGCGAGGCCAAGAAGATGATATAGATGTAGAAGACACGTTGACAGTCAGGTAAAAGGTGACCCGGGCCACACCCCCAGGATTCCACGCTTCGCATTCATAGCGTCCAGCGTGCGCCACCGTGACGTTACTCAGAAACAGCATTCCGCTGCCGGTGTCTTGATCAAAGTTCTTGTGATCTCTATCTGCGGCCGGACCCCAGCTGCTTATGATACCACTGACTGCAGGTTTGGGTGTTACCGGCCTTTTGTCTCTGTCCGTCATGTCCTCTTGCACCAGTCCACGTGGAGACAGCTGAGCCCTGCCATAGGGCACCTTCCTCCAGGTGACCTGAGGCTGGGGATACCCCGAGGCCTGACAGGACACTCGTATGCTCTCGCCCAGACGGACGCTGAGTTCCCTCGGCTCAAGCTGTACAACGGGCGGGATGCACACCAGGCTGTTAGCTGGCACCTCCACCAGGCTGAGGTGCGAGAGGCGTGGGGGCTCAGAGCAGAACAGCCGCTGGTCAGCTGTGCTCAACAATCGTTGGCCTTCTGTGTTTATCCAGCTCCGGAGCCAATGCAGTGCACAGTCACAGCGCCAAGGGTTATCTAGCCAAAAACAGAAAGAGAGAGAGAGAGAAAGGGCTGTGAGATAGGAAAGTGAATACATTTAAATATACATTTTGATTTGCTACCCATTTAGTACAATATTTACAAATAATGACCGTATGATTGTGTTTTCTAAATGTTGCCTGCAATACAAATTTTTCGATAAGAGGGCGCCATTTCGGAAAGGAGCCACAACAACGAATTTTACTCGCTTTAATTTAATCACTGCTTGTGCACTGGTTCATACTGCTCTTGTACAAACAGGCCATTAGTTGAGTTAACGTTTAAGGCCACTGAGTTGCAAAAGCCAACATCTGTCATAGTAGTGCGATGCATCAGTGCCCATGAATTAGAGCTCAGTAGATACCAAGAGAGTGTGATTTACTCTTCTGCCTACAGGAAAGGAAGTATTCTATATTCTACATCCTATCCCGGTAGATGTATGCTATTAATCAGCCATTTTGTCTCGAATCAATCATGAAAGTGTAAAGACCCCACTTTTAAACTAATACCATCTGTTTCAGAGTGAATGTGTAAATGTGTCATAATATTTCCATTTAATTAAACGCAATTCATCAAACCTTTTCTTCGTAAATTTGTTAAATTGTTATTCGAAAGAAATTAACGAATCGCATTTGTCATTTGTCACATTTTTATTGCATTTTACAAAATGTCCAACCTTTGTTAGAAATGAGGTTGTACACTTACAGCATTAGTGAAGGCTTTTAACAAAAAGTGTTTTTCATTTTCCTTTTATTTTCTCAGTTGAATTACGTCGCAAAACGAGCCCTGCGCTAAGAAAACAGCGCCACACTAAGTACACTCTCAGAAAAAAAACGTTCCGGACATTTACACTCATCAAAGGACTTTTTAATATGTTAATAAATCTCAACTTTACTGCCGACGTTCTCATCAATCACAGTTAGTTCTAATTATTTATTGAAGAAATTGTCTCGGAATATTTATGGATCGTTGCTATTTGCACTTAGCAACAGAACCTTATTGTTGAACTACAGTTCAGGGAAGGCCAGGAGAACTTGGCTGGCTGTTTATCATGCTGTGTATGAAACATCTTCAAAAGACGTTCCACGAGATTTAAAAGCGAGTCTCCAAAAATGTGTCTCTTTCCTCAAACGATTGTCTCAGTGTTGGCGTTATTATTGTGTTTGAATGGAACTAAGAATGGTCGTCCACATACTTTTAGGCCCGCAGTGCATTGTGCTAATTGTGCCCGTTTGCGCTGATCACACTGCATTTGACCTCCGTTAATTAAAGCAAAATTAACACTTACTCATCCAAAAGTTTTCCTTCTTAAGTTGGCTTTTCTAATTTTTGCTGCAATACTTCAGATTGAAGCTCTCTGTAATGATGGGATGTAGCAAAGCAGAGGCACATTTCTGCCTCATTAGCCTCTTGGTATGTGCGGTAGGCAGCAGCACTTACACTTGTAAATGGAGCCATCAGGCGGAGCGACTCCATTTCCATTCAAGTGTTATATTTATTTCCAACATAAGTTGATAAGTGTTGATTATGTTAATGCTTCGTTATGAACCCATCAGGATGTTTCTCTTCGGAATTTTCTTAGAACTGACTTAATGTAGTAATGAATCAGTTTCCAATTGAGTGGCCTACTCATGACAGACAGTTCCTCAGACTGGAAACGATTATAAACCACATTTAAATAATGCCAGTCAGAGCATGTCAACCTCCACCAATGGCCATCCAACAACGATCATGACAAGAGTGTGTGACAGTCCACAAAGTCACAAACAAATCCAAGGTAACTCCTTAGCAACTAAAGGACTGGCAATTGTTAATGTTCATGAGTCCAACATCAGGAGAACGCTCAACAACAATGGTGTGCACGGCAGGGATGCAAAGTAAAAGCTGCGATCTCCTAAATGAGCAGAAACAAAAAGTTAATTTAATAAATTTCATTAATAGAAAGTTGTTGAATGGATGAGACCAAAATACATCAGTTTGGTTCAAACCTCACTGCATTCCACTGTTTAAAATCTGCGTTGGTAGTAGCGTGGTTTGAGTCTGGTTGGCTACATCTAAATAAAGACTTGCCATCATTAAGGGAACAATGGATTTCGATTCATACTAACAAATTTTAAAGGACTTCTTTCTCTATTAATGAATTTTATTCGATTTAAATATTAAACTTATTGGTTCCAATTGAATTCAGCATGTCCTGGGTTCTATGAGTGTACTCTAGTTCCCGTTTGTTAAATTCTCCGTTTTCGGTTAGTAGGGCAGCATGCTTTTCGAGTTATTGATGCCATGGTGTGGTTTTTCCCCAAATTCTTTTGGTGTTCAGCCTCGTACTGTTGGATCATTTATGCCCCTTCACCTTCCAACCATGCCCACACACTGACAGACCATTTTCATTCCAAACTCACTCCAGAATTTTAAAAAGAGGTTTGGATCCCATGCTCTGGTGATCTTCACTTCCACCGTCCATTGGTGAACTAACAACTTCTTTTTGCAGGACCAGTGGACGTGAAAAAAAAAAAAAACATTTAAATGAATGTAACCCCACAACACATTCTTAAAAATGTGAGATACGGCCACCTAGTGATTACTAATAAACCTTAAACCATTTTTGGAGTTTTCTTATCTACAGTGTTCCTCTACGTTGTTCAAGCCGCAGCACCGGCGATTGTTGGAGACTGAGGTTGGTTCTATTGTGTGCAGGGGAAACGTATATTAAAGGTGATGTAGAAGTTTTGTTTGGTGTTTTCTGTTATGTTTCCAATTACACATAAATTAATGTTTACTCCATTTGCAAAAAGAAAAGAAACCCGGGTTGAGAAGAGGCTGGTTATTATATATATAAAAAAAAATGCATGTCTTTTTGTTCTCTTTAGCAAGAGAATTTGATAACAAAAAAAACAACAAACAAAAACATTGATATTGGCATCCGCTGTCAGTCAAATTATTGTTTTAAGCTTCAGAATAAGTGGAGAACTTCACGCCATGCCGTCTGCTTCCTTCCTCGTCTACCTGAAATGTTTTGTTGCCTCGTGTATAACTGAAGTGTTTCTTCGTGCATCTCGCTCCAAAGCATAGACAACGAAATGAGTCCATGACACCTGCCAATGGACCTGGATTTCTTAAAGTGTCTCATATTCCTGCTATTGTGTCTGGTTTAGCAGAATAAAGCGCTTGGCCAGCCCCTGTTCTCCTGCCACCTCAAGCGCTTCAGTCTCTCCTTTAGTTCTCAATAGCTTTTGTTATTGTGCCTGTGAGTGATCTAGACCACGGCGGGAACATAAGAAATGCAAACAATAGCAAAAAAGAAAAGTCCAAATCCCCGTACACCGACTTCCCGAGCTCTCACTTCAAAGACACTGGTCTTCTTCTTCCCCTCCTAATGTCCTCTCCTTCCTTTTAATTCAAGGTTCTCTTGATGCTTTGCTTTCCAGTCTTTGATATTTCTTTCTGTTTGTTCCTTTTTCCCTCTTCCTCCTTATTTTAGTTCTTTATTGCAGCTGTGTCTCTCTGAAACCTGTGTTTGTAAACCTAAAACTTTACAAAATCATCTTCACTGTTCCCCTGACCCCGTGAGACGGACGTGCGTTAGTTCTGTGTGTCTTTAATAGAACAACGTCGGCAGAAACAATGTGTTTTTGGCTAAAGATCCTGACCTGTAAACTGTAATCCCCGATAGTGACATTTAAGTTGGCTGACATGTCGGTGACGATGGATTAGGTGCCGTTACAAGACATTGTTTGGATTTCTATACATCAGGTCCAGGATCAGATAACGTTACATATGGGGGTTCCGGTGAGGATACCTGTGATGCGCAGCACTTGCAGGCTGATGAGGGGTCTGAGTGCCGCAGCGCTGATGGTGCGGAGATTGTTTCTGCTGAGATCCAGCAGAGCCAGGGAGGAGAGCCCTATCAGCGCCTGTTCTTCCAACACCTCCATTGTGTTCTCCTGCAGGTGCAGCTCCTGCAGACGCTGGAATACGCACAGAGAATGCAAATTTAACTGTTGATGCTGCTGTAGGATTTTTTTTAGTGATGACAACAAATTAAAGCTAGCGACGTAAGATCAATACAAAGCCTCCTAACTGAAGACAGGTACAGAGGTAATGATCGGGTCCTAAATCTGCAGGACACAGGTGATCCACTTAGTTTACCAAATCAGGCTGAAACGAAACACATGAATGAAATAAAATAATAAATACACGCGAGACATTGTGATATCAGTGTGGGGGGGAGCTGTTTATGTGACATCATCCCTATACGGTAAATCCATCCATCCATTATCTTCCGCTTTATCTTCTATTTGGGGGTTCCCCATGCCCATCCAGGGGAGAACGTCTCGGGTGCTGGGCAGATACACACAGGACAGGGGGGCAATCTATCGCTGGACAAACACTCACTCACACAGACACACTCTATATGGGGCAATTTGGAGAATTCAATTGACTTGATCCATGTTTTTGGACCACGTGAACCCACGCGGACACGGGGAGAACATGGAAACTCCACCCAGATTGGGATTGGAACCGGGAATCCCTAGCGCTGAGAGGAGAACATGCTAAACCACTAAGCCACTGTGCTGCCCCATAGGGTAAATCATTTGCTCAAAAACAAAAGGCAACCAGAGCCGTGAAAAAGGTGCTCTATTATTACAGCAATGCTGCGAATGTGTGCGAGAACGTTCATGAACGTGTTTCTCATGGGGTGAAGCGTCTCCTTAAAAGACCCCGAATTTGATGAATGCGATTGAAATTGGTCTTAACGTCTCTGAACACTGCACCCGCTCCTCGCCCTCAACGCTGCGGCGAGGTTACCGCGACGACCTCAGAACACTCTCATCATCACTGAGGATCAGAGCGGCTTTAATGACTGAACTCCATCAAACGGACTATTGTTGACGAACCGTCGATTTCTGTCGGAATACCGAGTGTGCATTGTTGCCGGGTTGCCACGGCGATTGGATTGAATCGACGTTTCTATTGTTGATTCAAGAAACTTGCTTTCAATTGGACGGAAACACTTTTACATTTACATTTATATTAGATTCGGTCATTTCGCAAATGCGTTTATCCGAAATGACTTACGAGTACCCCATCTTGATGTTTGGGGTCAGGGTACCGTGTCAGTCATGATACAGACCTCCTGAAGCAATGTGGGTTAAGTTTAGGGCCACGCTCAAGGGCCCACACTGGTGACTTCAGTGGCATATGAACCCACAACATTCAGATTAATAGCCTAATAGTTTAACCACTGAGCTGCCACGCCCTCTCTCACACACACACACACACACACACACACACACACACACACACACACACACACGCATAATAACCGGCTTCTTCATCCAGCACTGTGTCCTTCAGTGATCCACATTGGACTTGGCACAGTTTTTCACCGGATGTCTTTTCTGACCCAACCCTCTTGTTTATTTTGGCCTGGGACGGACACTGCAAGTGCACTATATTACACCCCTAATGACTAGGACAATTAAGCATCTATATTTACCCATGAGCATGCATTCAGATGTAGGAGATGCAGGAGAAAAAACATGCAGGCACAGGTGAAAACAATATGGGGAACATGATGTCTCTTTTGATCATTCATTCATTCATTCATTATCTCCCGCTTTATCCTCTATTAGGGTCGCGGTGGGGTTCCCCATGCCCATCCAGGGGAGAACGTCTCGGGCGCTGGGCAGATACACCCAGGACAGGGCGCCAATCCATCGCTGGGTACACACTCACTCACACAGACACACTCTATAAGGGGCAATTTTAGAGAACTCAATTAACTTGATCCATGTTTTTGGACTGTGGGAGGAAACCGGAGAACCCGGAGGAAACCCACACGGACACGGGGAGAACATGGAAACTCCACCCAGATGGGGATTCGAACCGGGAATCCCTAGCGCTGAGAGGCGAACGTGCTAACCACTAAGCCACCGTGTCGCCATTTTGATCATTAATAACCTTTAAAACAGTTTTTTTTATTTTTTTGGGTTGGATGCAGAAAGATGACTGAAAGTAGATCCGTTCCGAAGCTAGATGATTTTTAAAAGTCAGAAAGCCGCTTGTAATCACTTTTAAACCTCTCCCGACCCCAAAACTGACATCAGTACCATCCCGTCATTATCATCCCCAATTTTACAGCCAGCTTTACGGCTTTTTTCAGTTCACTGAAGCACGTTGTACAGAGACGGTATGTGCTGCTGTCAGCCATCTGCACCGTTCAGGCATCACATCTGACAGCATAATGGCTCTAAACAGTATACGGCGCACTAATGATACCCGAATGAACCCGACTCCAAGTGCTCGACTCAGACAAGGCTTCATTACATACAGCGCATAACGTATTCAAATCGTCGTATGTAAATAGTGCTTGGTTACGATTAGAATTGGTACATTAAACTAAAGTCGTGGCGCGGATCTAAAAACAGTGTCAGCTGGATGTATTTATAAGAAAGTGTAACAGTTGCTAAGCAGCTTGTGTTTTTGTCGCTTCAGAAAGTGTTTGGACAGAAACCTCCTGCAAAGAAACAAATCTGGATAACAGAACAAATAAAATCATGCAGGCTGCCCTCCGAGTTCAAATCCATTAAAAAACGTAAACAACCACCGAATATAAAAGACCAAATATAATGAACGAGAGGTTTCTAATGGAATCCGCACAATGAGAACCATGAAGCCAAACTGTAAAGAGCGGAAAGCACACCGTGTTTTATTTAAATCATCTGAAGCAACGGGACCAAATGAAAAACCTAAATCCAGTGATTAATAAACGTGTCCCAATATTTTTGAATATATTGTGTGTGTGTGTGTTTCTATACATTGTATGAATTATGGTGAATTTTAAATACTTTTAAAGAAAATAATTGAAAATGTAACCATCTATCCATCCATCCATTATCTTCCGCTTTACCCTCTACTAGGGTTGCGCGGGGGGTGGGGAGGGGTTCCCCATGCCCATCCAGGGGAGAACGTCTCAGGCGCTGGGCAGATACACCCAGGACAGGACGCCAATCTATCGCTGGGCACATACTCACTCACACAGACACACTCTATATGGGGCAATCTGGAGAATTCAACAGACTTGATCCATGTTTTTGGACTGTGGGAGGAAACCGGAGAACCTGGAGGAAACCCACGCGGACACGGGGAGAACATGGAAACTCCACCCAGATTGGGATTTGAACCGGGAATCCCCAGTGTTGAGTGGAGAACATGCCAACCACTAAGCCACCGCTTGTATGTTTTTATACATTGTATGAATTATGGTGAATTTGAAATACTTTTAATGAAAAGAATTGAAAACCTAACCTTGTTTTAAATTTATTATTTGAACTGTGAGTTGGTTTGATGTTGACTGATCAACAGGACCGAGGTTAACCGGGTTGATGACACAGGTGAAACAGGAACCAGGTGAAATGGGAAGCTGAGAGGGGATTGGATGAACAGGATGATGTCACTGAATCGCTGTGGAGCAAACCTACAGGTGGAGAACTGGAAGTGATATTCAAGAATCTCTCACTTAGTCTTTTGTGGGTTTTTTTTGGTTGAACGACGTAAGTTTAAGTTCCAGGAGATTGCAGTTGGAACGATGGGACAGTACACCACTCATGAACCACATCAGTGAAGGTAAGCTTGTTTACGTGCTTCTGCTACACGTGTGTGAACCGATGAACACTTTAAAACAACTCCTACTAACAAACTACTAACATTTAAACACAGATGAACGTACACAGCTGCAATGACCTCTTTAAACTTCTTTAAAACGCCCTCTCTCTCTCTCTCTCTCTCTCTCTAATCCGCTGTGTTGCTGTGTGTTGCAGCCAGATTTTGTTGTTGCTAAAATGGTTTTCTGAATCTCGCTTTTAAATGTTTCAACAGAGTCTGCATCCGATTTTTTAGTTTTCTTGAATGAAAATAATAAACATATGTATCTGTGAGTGGGGGGGGGGGTGCACTGTCAGAAGGGTGGGGTTCAGTCCCACATATATAAGCATATTTGCCCATAATGCATTGTGTTCTGAATGTGATTTGCACCAAAAATGTGTCTCATGTTGTGCATAATGTGGTGAGTGTTGTGTATCTGTGCAGGTTTGTAAATTCGATTTGTTCGATTCGGCTGATGTCGATTTGTTGTTATGTGTTATCATCACTGCTTTCTACTTTGAGCAACTGGGACTATAAGCAACCACTCGAGTTCGATCATTACTATATATAAATTTATAGCTTCCAAATTGTATTTATTTTAAAGATGTTTTTATTTTAATTCTATATAAATACTACTGTACGCTGCCTTAAATGCTACCACATACCACTACATGACTATTATTTGCTTATATATGTATGTATGTATATATATATATATATATATATATATATATATATATATATATATATATGTATATGTGTGTGTGTGTGTGTGTGTGTTTGTGTGGAGCCAACCCTTTATTCTAAGTCATCCACTTTATAATCCCAAAAGAGAAAAAGGAAAGTATTAATCCTTTAATAAAAGTTCGTCACGCCAGCACAAGGGTCGTATGATCCCACAACACCAACAGAAGACTGCGACAGATTAAAGATGGTCAAATTATTTATAAAAATAATTTAAATATATATATATAATAAATAATAATTATATATAGAACATTTCTCTCCATCATACTCACAAGTTACACAAAACACGGCTGTTACTGCTTCTACTGCACAGGCTTTTTGCAGCGGTCACCTTCAGGCTGCACATTCAGATGTACACTGTGCACTTCATTCACACTACTTACTTTTGGCTTACGTTTGTCATTGTACAGTTTTAATTTTATTCCTTTTAGCCATGTTTAATTATTTCCTGCTATTTTATTAAATATATTTTATATTAGCGGCACGGTGGCTTAGGCATGTTCTCCTCTCAGCACTAGGGATTCCCGGTTTCAATCCCCATCTGGGTGGAGTTTCCATGTTCTCCCCGTGTCCGCGTGGGTTTCCTCCGGGTTCTCCGGTTTCCTCCCACAGTCCAAAAACATGGATCAAGTCAATTGAGTTCTCCAAATTGCCCCATATATAGTGTGTTTGTGTGAGTGAGTGTGTGCCCAGCGATAGATTGGCGCCCTGTCCTGGGTGTGTCTGCCCAGCGCCCGAAACGTTCTCCCCTGGATGGGCATGGGGAACCCCCCCCCCCCCCCCCCCCCGCGACCCTAATAGAGGATAAAGCGGGAGATAATGAATGATGAATGATATTATACATTATTCGTATTTTGTGTGCTTGCCGTCGTCAAAGCATTTCACTGCAAATTGGACCGTGTATACCGATGTGTGTCACACACTTTGATGTTATTTTAAATAATACTACAGATGCACATCACTGTTTTAATCCCTGCCTTCAGTAGTAAAGCTATCGGTCCGGAATTTTGTCGAACTTTTAATGGATCGGCAGACCTGGTTATTCGGGGTGAATAAATAATATTAAACGTGATGTCAGCCGGAATACACCTGCACGCCATGGCGTGCTTTTGCTCGTCTGCATCAGCATGCACTTTGATAACATTCTTTCCTTTGCTGCTGAGATCGACATCACTTTGGCATCGTGTACCGAAGGAATGACATTTATCTTTCCTGCTCTTTAAAATGAAGGATGCGGTGCTGATCACGCCGAGCTGCAGATCTTTTATTTATGGCATTGTCAGAGTGTCACATCAGGCCGTTATGAGGGTTTACTAATTGAAAAGCTATTAAATATGAAACCTTTTGCAGTAAGCGAGCTGCAATGCCATGAACAGTGACTCTCATTACCAGGTTTTTATTTTAACATGCGTGTGAGCCAATAACACACAGGATAGTTAAACCTTTGAACGTTATGCTCAACAAGAAGGTCAACACGAAAAAAGTACTTTCTGTACTTTAGATGGACGTCTGTTTCATGTTCTCTATCTCGAGTAGAAGAACCTCAATGTGAAGGTTTTGAGGCAAAACCATGAAAACGGAAGACTTCCGTCATGTAGTTGGCTGATTTTCTTCTCTGTTTCTTAAGTTTTCTTGGAGGAAGTGGCTTAATTGTCATCAGTGGATTTGTCATCGTCCAGATATCAGCAGAACTGAATGACTCCATGTTGGTTCTTTTATCGTTGTTCCCTGTTTATTAGAATTAGAGTGGTTAACATTTGTTAAATGTCATGTCGCCTTAACGTCTAAAGGCGCTGTGGTATCTGTCAATCCTGACAGAAAACAAATTGTCATTGAGGAGCATTTTGGTTCTGGAGTCGTGGAACCAACTGTTGAAGTTAAATGGAGTCTGAAAAAACAATTCAGTATCTCAAGTCTTCAAGCTTGATATTAGTCAGATCAGTAAAGTCCATTTATCCAATACTAGGGTCGCGGGGGGGTTCCCCATGCCCATCCAGGGGAGAACGTTTCAGGCGCTGGGCAGATACACTCAGGACAGGGTGCCAATCTATCGCTGGGCACACACTCACTCACACAGACACACTCTATATGGGGCAATTTGGAGAATTCAATTGACCTTGATCCATGTTTTTGGAGTGTGGGAGGAAACCGGAGAACCCACGCGGACACAGGGAGAACATGGAACCTCCATCCAGATTGGGATTCGAACTGTGAATCCCCAGATTAGGATTAATTAAAAAAAAAATCCTGTTAGGTCTTTCTTAGCCTTTTTCTGAACCCACCTGCAGCCCACGGAAGGTATAGTCTTCCAGCCGAGCGATGTGGTTTCCCGCCAGGTAGAGGATGCGCAGATGCTCGAGCCCGCGGAAGGCATCGGCGTAGATCAGGTGAAGGCGGTTTCCATTCAGTGCCAGTTCCAGCAGCTGGCCCAGGCCCACGAAAGCACTCGCCTCCAAATTGGAGATGCTGTTGTTCTGCAGGTACAGGTAGTGGAGCTCGGCCAGGTCTGCGAGGTCATCGGCTCGAATCTGATCGATCGCGTTGTCCTGCAGAAAGATGGTCTGGAACAGATGGGAAACTCGTTAAGTTTAAGGTTAAAATCTCTTTGATTTCCCGAAATGTCTAAAGGGTAAAGACGCAGACCGAGCAAATATCCAAATGAACTGATGACGTCGTGGCTTTGAAAGAAAAACCTACAAACTCAGAAGATGCTGAGAAAAAAAAAAACAGAACACTCGGTTGTAGATTTTAATGGAACATTTATAGCAACTTGGTAAAATTACATATACGCCTACTGGCCACTTTATTAGATACACATTCTTGATGGCCATTGTATCAGCTCTACTTATCATATCATATAGATGGATTTTGTAGTTCTTTATTTACAGACTGTAGTCCATTTGTTTCTCAACATGAAACTGGGTTTGTCTATAAGAGGTGTGTTGGTTTATTGGATGATTTTAAAGATTAAAAAGTCCTCTATTTTGCCTACAGTACTTGCACACAGAGAAATTTGTCCTCCACATTTAACTCATCTGTGCAGTGAAACACACACACACACACACACACACACACACACACACACACACACACAAACACTGTGTGAAGTGAGCGCATGTGCCCAGAGCGGTGGGCAGCCCTGCAGACAGCATCTGGGGAGCAATTAGGGTTAGGCGCCTTGCCTGAGGGCACTTCAGCCTTAGTGCTTGGGACCGGGAGCTGAACCGGGAACCTTCAGGTCGCAAGGCTGGTTCTTTAACCACAAGCCCACGAGTGCCCATTTCTTGAGGTATCATGTAAAAAAATAAAAATAAAAAATAACCCTAGGCACTAAATCTGTTTTTGTTATTTAAAAAAACTATATATATGGCTCAGAAACTCAGAAAATAAAAATATTTTAATTGAACCTTTAAAGAATCCACCAACACTGGAGGTTCCCGTAATTTAGATTCTCACAGATATATTTGTTAAACATGTACAATGTCGTTCCATTGGCTCATCACAGTGTTTATCCCTCATTTTACATTAAATCTGGAATCACAGACTTCAGAGCAACACTTCACATCGAGGTGGGATTTTTTGATTATGGTTTGTATAAAAGATTGCTTCGATAAATGACCTGCTTTGAACAATTTAGTCGCGTCCTTAATGTCCTTGAATAAATTACTTGATTTTTTTTTTTTGAAGGTATTTAATTCAATGCTCTTATTAAAAGACTAACTGCTTAGAAAGCACAGGTTAATAAAAAGGTTGACTTTCGTTCCGCTGCCAACACTCTGCTCTTTTTTATTTTACGAATCTAATATGGTGATTCTTAGTGGTTTAGCACGTTCTCCTCTCAGCGCTAGGGATTCCTGGTTCAAATCCCCATCTGGGTGGAATTTTCATGTTCTCCCCGTGTCCGCGTGGGTTTCCTCCGAGTTCTCCGGTTTCCCACAGTCCAAAAATATGGATCAAGTCAATTGAGTTCTCCAAATTGCCCCATATAGAGTGTGTTTGTGTGAGTGAGTGTGTGTCCAGCGATAGATTGGCGCCCTGTCCTGGGTGTATCTGCCCAGCGCCCGAAACATTCTCCCCTCGATGGGCATGGGGACCCCCCCCCCCCAATAGAGGATAAAGCGGAAGATGATGAATGAATGAATGAATGAATGAATAATATGGTGAGCGGGTGCCGTTGTGGTTAGCACGTCCGCATCTCAACGCTGGCTTCAGGTTTGAATCCAGATACGAGTGGCATTTCCATTCCCTATGTATGTTTTTTTTCTTAATTCTCTGGTTTTCTCCCACTGTCCAAAAACATGGGTTCACGGTGAATTGGCTGCTGTAAATTGCCCCTATATAGTGTGTGAGAGAGTGTGTTCAGTGATGGATTGGCCCCCTGTCCTGAAACATTCTTCCCTGGCTGGCCATGGAAAACCCCCACAACCTTTGTAGTTGAAGAAAATGAGATGAGTATATAGTGATGCTGAAGGCTTACAGGTCCTCTCGGTGTGGAGTCTGCAGGTCACAATGTGTAATTGCATTTCACCTTGAACCGAAAACCTCTAAATCAACATTTGCTCCACAATTGGAATTAACTTCCAGTCTGCATCATGTCCCCATCCTCTTACTTTCCATTGCTAGAAGTGCAAAGCCAGAATGCCCTTTAAAAAAAAAAAGACTCTTCGAAGTAATGTATAAATAAATATAGAAAGTCTGGAGCTTTCAGACAAAACCCACAGGGCGGACATGCAAACTCCACTCAGTGAATACAGTGGCAATCAAACCCTCGGACTTCCATGCTGAGAGGAGATCCCATCACCCACTGCGCCGCTGAAAAAATCAACAGCCTTCACCTCCATTAAAAAGTATTCTGAACTAACTGTCTGAATGAAGTTCAACTCAAACCTTTCGAGTACATTTGATTGGTCGCTGCAGGCCAATGTTAATTATTCACCCATTTTTGTAACGGAGAGATTCCTCGCCTGACCTCCGGAAACACCTCGCGTCGCAACGACTTTGCTAAACATGTTTGATTTGCAGATCATTTCGGTTTAAAATGAGAAATCGGCACACAGAGGGGGATTTTTAAAAAAATCCGTTTCCAAGTGCATTTCGCCAAGTTACCATTCAGTGACATCATCAGAAGCCTGCTGGAAGGTAATTGATCATGAAAGAGCTTCCCTCAATAACCGTGACCCAGACCAATGAGCAGCCCGGAGCTCGGAGTCTACATTCTAAATGCTCTTTAAGAATTGATACAGTGTGCAAACACTGTAAACAGCCCCATCGGCGGCAAGGAAATTAGCATTGCGTGACGTTTGTGTGTGGGCTCGCCGGCGTTGCCCGGGTGGCTCTGCGGCAGCGTATCAATTGCATAACGCACGGCGGCTCTCGATAACTCGCGCTTTCACTTTTCCGTGTCCGTTTTGAAGTGATTAAATGCAGCCCATTTGTATGGCGTGGGTCGTGCAGGTTAATTGACCAATCTATGTACAGAAGCGCATGAATATTCAGAAGCTGTCGAGGTGCTAAGTGTCTGGCCCAGGTCAATGTAAAGAGAGGGAAAATCAATCTGTCAGCACAGAGGAGGGTGAGCGCATTCGCCTGTGATTGCAGGAGCGGCGAGCTCAGAAATGGAACCGTGTCATAGATCTATTGCTAATATAGAGATGGGACTGTCATCTTTCTGTAATTAGCTATTAAATCAGATATTAAATACAGCGCCTCAGATCCTGCATTACAGAGGGAACATCAGTATCAGTCTGATTACCAATGAGCCTTACACCCGCTCGATGCAAATTAAACGTATTGATTCATTTCTCCATCTCGACACTTCTGGTGAAATAATAATTGGACTTTCTCCGTGCCGTGCATCGGTGCTGTAGCTGCTTCTTCATCATCCACTCTTGTAAAGCTACTTATAAAAGCCGCGTGAAGACAGGAGTCTGGCCATTTTGAGAAACGGATTTATATAATGCAGAAACATTAAGGAAAAAAACCCCAACGAAACACACTTTAGGATTAGAATTATAGTTTTTGGCCGTGTGTGTGTGTGTGTGTGTGTGTGGATACACAAAATAAATACGGTTGATGGTATAGCTTTAGTATATACAGCAATGTATAAAAAAAAAAAAAAAAAAAAAAAAAATACAAACTATAAGACTATAGTAGGGGTGTATTCAACAAAGGATTTTCATAGTCGAATCTGATTCGTCAGATTTTCCCTATAGTCGACTGATAGTCGAATCAGTTAAAATGTCACCACAAGATGGCGCTATAAGCATGGTTTTTAAAAATATATTTTTTAAATATTTTACTTGTTTTTCTAGAGCACCGTAAATGGGATCCCCGTTCTGGACTTTTTTCCACTTCAAAGGAAAAACCTAAAAAAAAAACTAAAAACCTAAAAATTAGGATGATTTTATTTGACAAAAGGCTATATATATATATATATATACGAAAACAAATACATTTCATGTAAAAACTAATGCTTAGCAGCAGCCATGGTCGCCCCCATGTGGTCAAAATGGTACATTCGACTATGAGGATCATAGTCGACTACGGTTCTCCGAATCGAATCGTCGAATGAGCGAATATTGCAGCTCACCCCTACTATATAGTGATGATCTCACTTCTGTAATGGATAATTTAAGGGGTGGTTGCTCAGTGGTTAAGGTGCTCGAGCGGGGTTGTCAAACTCAATTGCACCGGAGGCAAAAACTCAAAGCGCATATAAAAATATAAAAATAATATATATATAAAAAAAAAAGTTACAGCGCTGAACACGCTGCAAAAACCATGAAAAAATGAAATAACAATGAAGCTCTTCCACAAAAACAAAAATAACAAATGCAAACATTCAGTTGCTCTTGGGCCGTTTTAAACTTAAACTTTTAAAATATCTTTAAATATTTCTGCTCTCCATGAAAAATGTTCCTGTCAAAATCAGACAAATTTCAAATATGAGCTCGCTCCAAAAACCATATCGCCGGACCGATAATAACATATCAGTGAAAAATGATCTCGCGGGCATGGCCGGCACTGTTGCTTCGTGGTTTAGCATGTTCTCCTCTCAGCGCCGTGTGCGCGTGGGTTTCCTCTGGGTTCTCCGGTTTCCTCCCACAGTCCAAAAACACGGATCAAGGTCAATTGAATTCTCCAAATTGCCCCATATAGAGTGTGTCTGTGTGAGTGAGTGCTTGCCCAGCAATAGATTGGCATCCTGGGTGTATCTGCCCAGCACCTGAAATGTTCTCCCCTGGATGGGCATGGAGAACCCCCCCCCCCCCCCCCCCCCGACCTTATAGAGGATAAAGCAGAAGATAATGGATGGATGGATGGATGGGTCTCGTGGGCCGGATACAATTGTATTATGGGCCGGATTTGGTCCGTGGGCCTCGAGTTTGATACCCATGTATTAGACTATTAGATTTAAACAAGATCCATAACCTTCATTGCTGCCGCGGAGCTATTTCATGACTGACCCTGTGCACTGACCCCAACCTCATTTGCAAAATGACCTCATGTAATGTTTGCATCTATGATGACGGCGTGTGAAATTAAAAAACTATATCAAAGATCCCAGCATGTAGGATGCCAACAGCAGTGCTCATACAACTGGCAGCAGGTGAGAATTGTCATTCTCAGGAGAGCCTCTGCACTCCTTTAATTCTGATTTAGAAAAGGAATCAAAAGCAACGGCACCATTTCGGGTTCTAATTATTAAGAAGCACGTACTACTTATATTATTCAAAACCGAGGTTTCTGGTGTGGCGTCTTTTTTTTTGAAGTGTGTGGGATCATTGTGCCTAAATAACACGAGCCCCTTGAGGGATTTTAAAAAGGAAGATGTGAACGTCCTTGTGTGTGTGAAGTACTTGTCCTTTAAGGTTGGCATGAAGAAAAAAAACACAAAACAGCCCAGATAAAGAAACGGTCCAAAAAAAAAAAAAAGAATTCATTGTTTCACCCCAAGTTTTTGTATCCAAGTGGTTTAAACTGTGAGCGCCAGATTTCTGAAGGTCAGTCGGGTTGATGTGAGTGTTTTCAAGGCTACATACTTCTTCTAAAGGCTTGTTCATCCATCACACGGTCTTTATGACGCCACTGTTTTATGTTGTTTCGTGTCATAAGTGTTTGTCGGTGCAACAGATTGAAACCATTTGACCGATGCAGCGGAGGATCGATGCTCAGTGTACATACACTCACTGAACCCACATCATGTCATTTTCAGGTCACCTCAGGTAATTATAGCACTAAAGAGGAGTGATGGAGTTGCGGCTCGTGTGAAGTCCTTGTCTACTGACCTGTGTGCCTTGAGCGATGCCACGTGGTATCTCTTTAAGACCGATTGAGCCGCACTCCACCGTCAAGCTGTAGCAGCGGCAGCCAGAGGGACAGCTAATGCAGGAACCTGGTAACAAGACCAGAAACAAGCCCAGGAGCAAAGAGAGATGGAGAGCCATTTCAAAACAGACAGCACCTGGAAAAGAAGGAGAGCGAAATGCATTATAACTCGTACAAGCATTTATTATACAGTAGGGGGCACAAGACGCGCCACACTCCCAAATGCATAGCCTAAGCGCATGTGTGATGAGCACGGGGAGAACATACCAAACCCCTAGGCGACAGGGTCAAGCTCCAGTTGGTACGTTCTTGAGCAGTTCAGCTCAGAAAGACGTTACGACGCTATACCATTATTAAAAAAGATGCTCTTATAACTGCAGTTACACTTACTGCCACTTTATTAGCCCCACCTCGTTGGTTCAACCCTCAGCTTCATTTTCTGTATAGATGGACTTTTTGTAGTTCTACAGTTACAGATTGTAGTCCATTTGTTTGACAACTTAACATTTTGTTTTCTATTGATCCCGACCACAGGGCAGGTATTAGTTGGGTAAGGGTGTCGTCCCTAAAGGCATGAACGAGTTTTTTGTTTAAAAGAAGGTTATTGGCGACACAGATTCCTAATCTTTACTTTGTTTAACAAAATTAGTATGAAGTAGAATAGAGACTGAGTGTCAGGACCTCAGATCCAGCATCCTTTGGACCTCACAACTGATTCTCTGAATTTCTTCAGACACACTTGAATATCAGATGAGTTGGGACCACTTGGAGTGGGATGTCAAAATCGCTTCCGTCCCAATACATTTGTTCATGCAGTGTATATTTTATACTTAAACGCCAGCTGGGATCATTAGCAGAATTAAATGTCGTAATGTATAAAAGCACATTAAAAATCTAAAGACCTCTGCGACGGAGACGCCTTACCGTTCAGTTTAACCGTCTATTGAACTTTTTCATTCACTTGGTCGTAAATAAAAGAAAAAAAATAACTGGATAAAAAAAAAAAAAAAAGAAAAAGAGCTGGAGGGGGAAAGAAGAAAAAAAAAAAAACGCAAGAGTGAGACTGACAGTTTGATTGAGAGACTGAGAGGCTGAACAGACGGTGGAAATGGAAGAAAAGGACATGAAGAGAATAGAAATGATGTGCACACACCTTAGCAGCCTAATCAGATATATAATGCATGAGCGACACACTGAAGGATAATGGAAAATGGAATATCGTGATGAAGAATACGGAAAGAGGCCAAAGGAAGAATAATGGAGGGAAAACTTCAGATGATGGGGGGGGGGGGGGGGCTTCCCCTAAAATACCAGTCTCTGGAGAGGAACCCCCACTGTTCCTGTTGGGCACACGTTAATTAACATAGTGCGCCAGTGGGTACACATGGCCTTGGGGGACGCGCTCCTCCCTTACCTTCACTCGGATAAATAGACGAGGCGTCGTGCCTCCCGGCGTGCCGCTTTACACCGCCACGTTCTCCCTGTAATCAAAATCTAGAGCCTATCGGGCGCCTCCGTCGCTCACTCTTTTTGCTTTGATGAAGACGTAAGGTACGACACAGAGGCGCAGATTACAGCCTCGGGCACCATTTTAAAGTCGGGCTGTATATAAATCCGAGAATACTCGGCAGAGATCAAAATCATATTATGGGATGAGCTCGGATGGAGGAAGTGAAGGGGCGGCATGCTGATCAGCGCCTCGGCTCTCAAACAGAATGGGAATCAAGGTTAACGCGGAGAGGTCCCGATATCAAAGAGAGTAGCTCATAATGCGGCGGCGTGGCCCGCCGCTACAAGTAAAGCCAATTAAGGCTGTCATTACGGCGGCCGAGGCAAACGGTCCACAGTGTGGCCAACGGTATGACTAACATCACCACGCTCACGCAACGCACGCCGGCCAAAGACGGGACGATGGCGAGGAAGCCAGGCTCGTCGTTTGTCAGTGTCCTAAAAACTAAAGGCTTTTATCCTTGAGAGATTAAAGTTTTTTTTGTGTAAGCAGTATTTTTGGGTCCAAATCTTTTTTTTTTTTTTGGACTTCTTGCAGATTATTCTGGCCCACATCCAACATTTTCATCCGGCCCACTGGCGGCATGGAAAGAAAAATAGACACCTGATGACTTTTAAAAATTCTACATTGATTTCCTGCACTGTTAATGCTACCCGGCCGCTCGAGGAGAATGAGCCCTGGTCCTCACAAGGGTTCTTCCAACAACAGCAGGGAGTTTTTCCTTGCCACAGTCACTTGTTCTTTGGGGGTTTCGAGCTCAGAACAATACCAAGCTGCTTTGAGACGATGTGCTTTTGTCAAAACACTTAATAAATGATTAATGTGAATTTGATGGAACGTAGACAGATGGATGGATAGATTATTATATTATTGATCCCCAATCAACATTCAGGACAGTGGTTGGTCCATTTAGTCGACTCCTGGTTGCAGTATATGGAGCATTTAAATACTAGATTACATCAACAGATATGGACGAAAATGTGTTTGGGGACATGTGAGATATCATTAAGGAATTTATGTCCATCCATGCATCATGCGCAAACTCTGCGACAAAAGCACTAACCACTGCTCCACAGCGCCACCTGGTATCGAAATGAACTTATGGAATGTAAACTGTGTTTGATTAGATTAAAAAAAAATCTAAAGAATGGGGTTTTGCTCATTAAACACAATCTATGCTGCATTTGTTGTCGATACGTGAATCTGACTTTGGTATTAAATTATAATTTAAGTCATTAATAAGTCAGATTGATGAATTGGCAAGGATTTCCACAGACACGCTCCAAAATATTGTTTAAAGTATTTAAAAAACATTTTAAATGTGAAAGGTGTTCTTGCTGCCTTTGGGGTTTGAGGCAGATGGGGACTGTTTTAACACATGAGCTCAAATCAAATCAACGTCTAAGATAACACCGACTGAAATGCTTCATTTATGTTTAACGTTTTAACTCCATCTGAGAGACGAGGACCTTCAGCATTCAGGACGCAGTGTTTGCTCTGATAATTATCAGCCTCCAAACCCCAAATGCAGCAAGAACCCCCCCCCCCCCTTTCACTATTAAAATATTTTTAAAATACATTAAACAATATTTTGGAGCGTGTCTGTGGAAATTCTTGCCAATTCATCTTGAGGAACATGCGCCAGACGAGACACTGGTGATTGATATGCCGGCCTGGCTTGCGATCGCTTTCATAGATCATTCCAAATGGGTTTGGGTTTCCAGGCCAGTCGTTTGAACGGAATCTCGAACCCTGGATCCTCAGCACTAAGGCAGTGTGGCCCGTGGAGGTTAAATTCAATATGCGGTGTCTCAACACTTCTGTCCGTATGAACTTTTACATTTGATTTATTTCAGAATTAAAGTTGTATTGATCGATTTGACTTGACGATGAGCGCGGCTGTTAACGGATTAACTGCAGATTTAAGGGGTTAATTTGGCATCAACGCTTCAGTCGTGCTGTAAAACATCTCTAACCACAGAATTACCAACCTATAGAGCATGAAAAGGCTTCAGTAAAACGGGATGTGTCTCCACATAATCCGAGCAGTGAGCTGTGAACAAGGTGTTAATATTTCATGCCAGAAAACATGAAGTGTTATGAGCCGGCTCGGTCTTCAGACCGCCGAGTGAAAATGGAGAAAAGCCATTTCTCCCTCTGTTCGAATGAAAGAGCTCCACGTTCACCGTTTAAAATGCAAAGAATCCCAACAAATGACAGAAAATGCTACAACTATCCATCCATCCATCCATCCATCCATCCATTATCTTCTATTTTATCCTATTTTAGGGTCGCGGTGGGGGGTGGGGGTTCCCCATGCCCATCCAGGGGAGAACGTCTCGGACGCTGGGCAGATACACCCAGGACAGGACGGCAATCCATCGCTGGGCACACACTCACTCACACAGACACACTCTATATGTGGCAATTTGGAGAACTCAATTGACCTTGATCCATGTTTTTGGACTGTGGGAAACCGGAGAACCTGGAGGAAACCCACACGGACACGTGGAGAGCATGGAAACTCCACCCAGATGGGTATTCGAACCGGGAATCCCTAGTGCTGAGAGGAGAATGTTCTAACCACTAAGCCACCGTGCCGCCCATATTGCAATTATGAAAAAAAAAAAAAAAAAACATTTACAAAAACAGAAAAACATTTGTAATAAATAATGAGCCCCATCTACAAGTGGTGCATGAGGGAGAAAACGGGTTTAAATAAATTCCCCGCTGTAACATTTCGCTGCTCTCATTAGGCAGAATGCAAGAAAACATCCTTGACCGGTCAGCCGCTGGTCCTTCACATGGCAGAACAAAACACATTTATACCTGCAGGCAATTTAGTATCGCTTGTTTGCCTTACAGACTTACAAGTCTTCAGACAGAAACAGCTCCGACACGGCGAGGACCTTCCAGCTATTAGGTGACAATGCTACCTTCATCTTAAGCAGGATACATGTGATCTAGTGATTCAGAGAGTTGTGCAGACGGCAAAGGAATCTCAGAAAATGCTCCCGGAAGCTGCAAGAATAAAGGAAAATGGCCAAAATCCTCTGTACTGCCAATACCTCCTGTCAGCTGGAAAATAATTCCACTGAAATTCTGAGCAGAGAGTCGCTGGTAACGTCTTAAATTAATTAAAACCATAATTTATTCCTTGCTATTGTATTTGATAATTTAGCAGACGCTCTTATCAAACGGAGAGGAGAACGCTGTCAGTAAGTTAGGAACTGGACTGCAGTTTCAGTCAAGTTGTCCAGTGGAGAGAGAGAGTTGAGCAGAGGAATTACTCGAGCTCGTGTGGATTGATTGAACACCAGGCGAGCTGCAGGGTTCTGGATCAGCGGTATGAGATGCGAGAGCAGCAAGCAATGCAATGCAATTACAGCCGTGGAACCAGGAGAGGAGAACGGCATGGACTAACATCTGCTTGATGTTTTAGAGAACTGTGGCCCCACCACTCAGGAAGGATGAGTCCCCCACTGAGCCTCAGCCCTCCAAGGTTTCCATCCTCTACTGGGGGGGGGGTTCCCTTGCCCACCCTGGGGAGAACATTTCAGGCATTACGCAATGGAACCTCCAGCCCTCTGCAATGGAAAAGCACGAATGTGTCTCTGAATACCTATACTCATCCATCCATTAACTTCCGCTTTATCCTCTACTAGGGTGCGGTGGGTTCCCCATGCCCATCCAAGGGAGAACATTTCGGGCGCTGGGCAGATACACCCAGGACAGGGCACCAATCTATCGCTGGACACACACTCACTAACAACACACACACTCTATATGGGGCAATTTAGAGAATTCAATTGACCTTGATCCATGTTTTCGGACTGTGGGAGGAAACCAGAGAACCGGAGGAAACCCACGCGGACATGGGGAGAACATGGAAACTCCACCCAGACAGGGATTCGAACCGGGAATCCCTAGCGCTGAGAGGAGAACGTGCCAACCAATATGCCACCATGCCGCCCATAACTATACTCAATCGTATGGATGATATTTGCAATTAAAATATTAAAAGCACGTAAAGTAACGGGTGCAATTTGTGTATTGTTTCTAAGGCAAAGTAAGTAATCAATCACGGGCAACTCGTTCCTCTGTTCAACCCAATTGCCCCAATATGTAACAGCTTAACCAAATACAGTCCTGCGAGAGTTGGGGCAGTGATGCATCGTGGTGCGTGCTATGCAGAGATGTTCTTTCCCAGGTGGCAGAGACGATTGCAGCATTCGTAAATGCTTCACAGTTTGCTGCTCCAGCAGAATCCCCTCTGCGTAAGACGGCGGAAATTGGCAGGCGTGTTGTGCATGCCCGGAGGCGTTGATGTGTGTTTTAACAAATGAGGCGATGTGAATTGTGCGTGGTTAACGGCATTCGTCAATAGCTCTTTAATATCCACCGTCGTCTGTTGAGGTATGGAACATCCAAGGAGGAAGGGCTCATTGTGGTACCTTTGTAATAGTCATAGTGTTGCCCTGAGCATGGGTTAAAAGGCAATGGCATGGCTTCCCATACTTCAACTCCACTCGGCGGTTCTGCAGTCCAATGAGAAGACGAAGAGAAGAACTCCACATCGAGAATATTAATTTCTTTTTTTTTTTTTTTTTTGGCTTCTTCCGAATTCTCAGCTTCTGCAGTCTGAAACAAAACAACGCTGATCTGTCCTCCACAGCATGGAAGGCAGACAGCGCAGCGGCAGAGGCAACGAGCGCAGAATCAGTTATTGAGGAAAAATTATTAAAAATTCCCCTCGCAATCCACCGCAGAATAATAACACAAATAACTCCTGCCAAACAAACGCCGGGCCCTCCTGCACACAGCCGGGATCACGAAAACCCATCCACTCCGGCGGAACCTTCCCCTGATTATTAACATAGGTTTGCGAGCTGGTTTTCATAGATACTCGTTCATGGCCATTGGGTCGATCACATGGATGACCACCTGGTCTGCAGAAGGTAAAATGGCTTTAAAGGGAAATTTCTTGTGGTCTCCGCGTTTGTGACTTTTTTTTGTACTGACAGCTCCATCATTGTGTCAATGGGTCTGTAGAGAACCGACATTAAGGACTGTCCTGAATGATCGGATCACGAGTGGCGAGAATTGAGTATGTAAGGATGCACTGAGGCACTTAGACACGTGCGGGGATGCATTTAAACACCGCAGAGTGTACAGGAATCGGTGCTCGATCACGTCCAACCTCCACCTGCCTCACAGAAGTACGAGCTCTTTTCCTTCCTTCACTTACTCAAGACCAGACTTACTCAATCATCCCTTTATGAGCTCTGTGGTGGAGGGTAATTAAGGCATCTGCTGGTGGTTCAGCTAATGATGCGTGTGCAGCCGGGATAAGCCGGGATAAGACCTACGAGATGCTGGAGGCTTATTTTCAGTCCAGCAGTGACACAGCGGCGTCCGATCCACTAGTACCAACACCGCCACCAACCGCCACCACGTTGGTGTCATTGCAGTGCTGAGAATCATCTTCACGTTAAGTTAAAGTAATTTATTTATAGAGCGCTTTTTACCACAGTACATCGTCACAAAGCAGCTTTACAGAATGAAACACCTTTAAACCCCCAAAGAGCGAGCCGAAGTGACAGTGGCAAGAAAAAACTCCCTGTTATGTTGTTATTTAAGGAAGAAACCTTGGGAGGACCAAGACTCAGTTGGGGACTCATCATCCTTGAGAGGCCAGGCAGCAACAACAGTGTAGAACAGCCATTAAGGGGGTCCTGCAGGACCGCCAGGCCAAAGAATCATCCACCCGAGGATCTGCAACGATACCGATGGACTACAGAATGTGATTCGAGAACGACAAAGTGCCGAGAGAAGCTGATCGGAGATCGAACGGACACCGTGCAGGAACACGGAGGTGGAACTAATGAAGTGCCTGCTGGCTGAACATCAAAGATGGAAACTTGAAGGTCCATTCTTCATTTTGCAAAAAAAGTGATGAGGCTTAATACACCGACGGCATGGATCGCCATGCCCCTGAAAATCAGAATGTGAAGGGGCTTAAAAACAAATTAAAGATAAAAGCTCCGGTGAAATAAACAAATCAGAAACTTCTGTCTCCGTGCACATCAGCGAATCCCTGCTCAGTCAGATAAATACTAATCCTGCCTTTCTATTCAAGTATCCATCCTTCTCGGGTAATACAACAGCAGCATCGCGCTCTTTCAAAAACCGCTCCTATCCCGTCACCATCCCACCGAACGTAACCGAAGCGGCCATTCGACACGAACTTGCGACGCCGAGCGTGAAGCCGTGAAGCAAACGAAACGGAGCCGGTGAATAATCACCGGCTAAAAATACAAATCCCAATCAGTGGAACTAATGAAGTGGTTGAATTCACATATGTCACCATCCTCGTGTTCGCCACTCCGCCGCCGCGCTGCCGAAAAATAATCAAAACAGCAGGGGTGGCGTTCAGAGGCACACCGTGTCTGCGTGAGGACAAGGTGCATGAAATAGTCTCAGGATCCCGAGCGGCAGTGTGATGGATACTCACCAGCCGCATTTAAAAAATAAATAAATCTGCCCAGTCATCCAATTATCCAGCCAGCCTCCCTCTATAATCTGCAACTGACTCAGATGAAAGTCCTCCCAGAAGAGCACGCTACAGTCAGTTTAGGCTCCGTGTTTATGCAGAAGGACGAGCCGGTCGATGTTTACATATAATTATGGATACCATACGGAACTGGGCTTGATGGAAAGTGGAAATGGAGCGCATGTGGGCGGCCAGATTTACATACAGACAGCGTCGGTGGTAGGAGAACATACCAACACCAATACAAACTGTAAAGTCTAATACAAATAAAGGTCCTGCGTGAAAAAAAAATCCAACTAAATGCAGAGAGTGGATTATCGTGTGGCATTCAGAGGTGACCATCACTGTTGATCATGCGCAGACTTTATGAACATTCATTATCTCCCGCTTTATCCTCTATTAGGGTCGCGGTGGGGTTCCCCATCCCCATCCAGGGGAGAACGTTTAGGGCGCCGGGCAGATACACCCAGGACAGGGCGCCAACCTATCACTGGGCACACACTCACTCACACAGACACACTCTATATGGGGCAATTTGGAGAATTCAATTGACTTGATTCATATTTTTGGACTGTGGGGGAAACCGGAGAACCCGGAGGAAATCCACGCAGACATGGTTAGAACATGGAAACTCCACCCAGATTGGGGTTGGAACCGGGAATCCCTAGCGCTGAGAGGAGAACATGCCAAACACTAAACCACCGCGCCGCCCTATTGCTGAATATTATCAAACCAACTTTAATTCTTTTGTGAAATTGAAAGCTAAAGTAAACTTTGCGGCGGCACGGTGGCTTAGTGGTTTAGCATGTTCTCCTCTCAGCTCTAGGGATTCCTGCTTCGAATCCCCATCTGGGTGGAGTTTCCATGTTCTCCCCGTGTCCACGTGGGTTTCCTCCGGGTTCTCCGGTTTCCTCCCACAGTCCAAAAACATGGATCAAATCAATTGAATTCTCCAAATTGCCCCATATAGAGTGTGTCTGTGTGAGTGACTGTGTGCCCAGTGATAGATTGCCCCCCTGTCCTGGGGGTATCTGCCCAGCGCCCGAAACGTTCTCCCCTGGATGGACATGGGAACCCCCCCGTGACCCTAATAGTGGATAAAGCGGAAGATAATGGATGAATGAATAAACTTTGCCCCTTAACGTATATTTTGTTGTAGAAAGTAAAGAGAAAGTGTTTTTATTTTTGGTCCATTCGAGTTGCAGCACTTTTTCTTCTGACGGTTGTCATGACGATGTTGAGCTGCTCTTAATTAGTGGCAACGTTTTTTTTTATACAATTAATTGTCTCTCCTCCCTCACCACATCCCTAAACCTCCTCCCGCCTCTGTACCAAACCCCCTCCATCTCGCCTCCTTAATCTTGTCTCCAAAGCCTCGTACCTGTGCTGTCTCTCTAATAAATGAATTCCTATTGATTTATCAGACGATCTGAAGTTTAGCTGCGGGTGGAATTTCGGGTCTTTTGTTTGTCCACTCGCTGACATGCAGACAGCAAACGCAGACCAAACCGGGTTAACGGGGCTGGAGACCATGCTCATGATCTAGTTTAATAATTTATGAAGCTACCTGGGACCTTCATCCGTGTGTACCATCTTTCTTCTGGAACGCTGTCCTCCGCAGACCGTGACCGCAATCTTTGCCGGTCAGAGAACGAGTGAGTCTGTTTTTTGTCTATAAGCCAGTTACTTTGAGATTAATGTTCTCAGGCTAATAGGAGGAAAGACAAAGAGGAACCTCTGGGTTGAGCAATTAATGTGCATTCAACAGTAACCTCCAGAGGGACGGGATAAGACAGGTGAATAACTGACGGTGCAGATTTACAGCGGGAACAGCCAAAGAATCAACCTTAACACAGTGAAATCGGAACATTAACTCCACGCTCTTCAGAAGGTTGATCTGTATTTATCCAGGTTCCAAGATGCCTGTCATGTTTGGGGTCGTGGAATCGCCCAAGACAGGTTGCCATGTTGGGGAAAATCATCATCATTCACCTATTATTATGTTCTAAACTGTGGGTGAAAACATCCCTAAATAGGGAGAACATACAAACATGAAAGTACACGTCCAACTTTCTGGCTGTAAACCAGGAGCAATTATCGCTGCGTCACTGTCCTCTTCTCAAATCATTCATTCATTCATTATCTCCCGCTTTATCCTCTATTAGGGTCGCAGTGGGGTTCCCCATGCCCATCCAGGGGAGAACGTCTCGGGCGCTGGGCAGATAGACCCAGGACAGGGCGCCAATCCATCGCTGGGCACACACTCAAACACACTCTATATGGGGCAATTTGGAGAATTCAATTGACTTGATCCATGTTTTTGGACTGTGGGAGGAAACCGGAGAACCCGGAGGAAACCCACGCGGACATGGGGAGAACGTGGAAACTCCACCCAGATGGGGATTCGAACCGGGAATCCCTAGTGCTGAGAGGAGAACGTGCTAAACCACTAAGCCACCGTGCCGCCCTCTTCTCAAATCATTTGATATTAATTAGGCCTGTGGTGGGGGACGGGGGACAGGTAGTCTATCGTAGGGCAGACTCACAAATACATTTACACTCAGAAGTAAATACACTTAAGTGTCTTTCATTTCATTATAAAAGTAAATGTGTTCTGACTGTGGGACAAACCCATGCAAGCATGGGGAGAACATACAAACAACCCTGCTTACCCACCACATGAACCCAACCTAAGATTGTGAGACTGCTGTTCATTATTCATCACACCACACTGTTCTTTTAATTATTATTATTATTATTATTAGTTTAGTAGTATTAGGCACGGTGGCTTAGTGGTTTAGCATGTTCTCCTCTCAGCGCTAGGGATTCCCGGTTCGAATCCCCATCTGGGTGGAGTTTGTGTCCGCGTGGGTTTCCTCCGGGTTCTCCGGTTTCCTCCCACAGTCCAAAAATATGGATCAAGTCAATTGAATTCTCCAAATTGCCCCATATAGAGTGTGTCTGTGTGAGTGAGTGTGTGCCCAGTGATGGATTGGCGTCCTGTCCTGGGTGTATCTGCCCAGCGCCCGAAACGTTCTCCCCTGGATGGGCATGGGGAACCCCCTGCGACCCTAATAGAGGATAAAGCGGGAGATAATGAATGAATTATTGGATTATTATTATTATTATTATTATTATTATTATTATTATTATTATTATTGTTATTATTATTATTATTATTATTATTATTATTGTTATTATTATTATTATTATTATTATTATTATTATTATTATTATTATTAATATTAATATTATTATTATTATATCCGGTGAGTTGTTTTAAGACTGATGTTGTGCTTCAGTTAAACTTTACTGGCTTGACTTTTGCCTGTAGGACGAGGAATTGATTTTCCGATGCCAAGTCCTGGGACCTGAGTTGTCTTATTGGAATTAATTACACACAACGAAATTTATTTAGCTCCAGCTGCTATCTTAAAAGTCTGACTCTGCGTTTTCTCGGTTGTCTTTTATTTAAAGAAAAGCAGAGTAATGTCTCGGGTAAGCATTTGATCTTTTTAATTAAAGAAGCCGTAATGAAGTCAGGAACCGATGTTGGGGGGAGAACTGGCCCACAGAAGTGTTCAGTTTACCTGAGGTCCAACATCCTGAAAACATACAGGTGAGGGACACATCTGGATCAGGACATTTCTCAGGACATATAGGGTCCACGCTAGGCGGAGGTGTGGCACTGCCACCTGTATGTCAGACACAAGTAGCACAGATTTTTAAAAAAAATAATCACATGGCATGTATCTTCCCAACTCTGTCTGTAAACGACTGAAAACACATTTCTTTACAATAACACCTGATTAAAAAAAATAAATAAATAAAAGGGGCGGCACAGTGGCTTAGTGGTTTAGCATGTTCTCCTCTCAGCGCTAGGGATTCCCGGTTCGAATCCCAATCTGGGTGGAGTTTGCATGTCCTCCCCGTGTCCGTGTGGGTTTCCTCCGGGTTCTCCGGTTTCCTCCCACAGTCCAAAAACATGGATCAAGGTCAATTGAGTTCTCCAAATTGCCCCATATAGAGTGTGTGTGTGAGTGTGTGCCCAGCGATAGATTGGCGTCCTGTCCTGGGTGGATCTGCCCAGCGCCTGAAACGTTCTCCCCTGGATGGGCATGGGGAACCCCCCCCCACTGCTACCCTAAAAGGATAAGAGGATAAAGCAGAAGATAATAGATGGATGGATAAATACAGTGTACAGCTACAGTGTGGCTGGTTTTTCCATAACTACTGACTTGTGTTGTTCTCATTTGTAAGTCTCTTTAGATAAAACTGTCTGCTAAATGACTAAATGTAAATATGTGACCAAGAGCAGTCCCCCCAAGTGCCGTCCATCCATCCAACAACTGGGCCAGATGAAAATAAAGGACGTGGGCCAGAACCATTTTGCAATCCGGGCACCAAACAGCCCCAACCTTCCTTGCCTTGCATACCCTTTTTCATATTCGTAAATGTAGGTTTAGCTCTTCAAATATAGTCTGAGACCTCCAAAGGGCCAGCACAGAGCAGGTATCATTAGGGTGGTGGATCATTCTCAGCACTGCATGGTTGCCGTGTGTTGTATTGACATTTCTGAACAAAGCGTTAGAGTTTGAAGTATTTTGTGCACTCAGGTAAAGCTTTCCACTAATTACATCTGGCAGATTATATTATCACAGAAGTCTTTATTCACTGGTAAGTCATTTGAAGTGTTTCCACTCCGATGCTCCGCTGGAATAAAAAATAATAATAATAAAAAAAAAGATTTTATACTTTAAATGTCAAAAGCTTTGCAAAAAGAAAATAGCATTTTTATCACTTCAGGTTCTCTCAACTTAAATACACCTTTTGTACGATAGGTGCCTCATTTCAGAGGCTTCGTGTTTGACATTAGATAAACAGTCGTGACATTTCCACATTCGTTATGAGAGGAAACGTTTATTTTCTGGATCTCGCCTGCAGAGTGGGAAGATGACTAAACTGTAACAAATCAGAAAGTCCAAGTCAATGGAGTCTGTTGTGACGGGGCGTGGGAGGGCGTAGGAGGGGGTGGCAGCGCTGTAGTTAGGGTGCTGGACTGTCAGTCTGATGTTGACATTGTGGACGCTTGGGCAAGGCTCTTCACTCTCTTTAATCCAGTGAAGCTGTATCATGACTGACCCTGTGTTCAAACGGCAAACGTCAAGAAATAAAATGCAAAATAATGTAATGATTCCAAAATTATTCAAATGAAAACCTTGAATTGTTTTGCCGTGGTTCATACCTGAAAACCATGACTTGGTTACATTAACATTACATTTGGCCATTTAGCAGATACTTTTATCCAAAGAGACTTACAAATAGGGGGGGGCACGGTGGCTTAGTGGTCAGCACGTTCTCCTCTCAGCGCTAGGGATTCCCGGTTCGAATCCCAATCTGGGTGGAGTTTCCATGTTCTCCCCATGCCCACGTGGGTTTCCCCCGGGTTCTCCGGTTTCCTCCCACAGTCCCCCAAAACATGGATCAAGATCAATTGAATTCTCCAAATTGCCCCATATAAAGTGTGTTTGTGTGAGTGAGTGTGTGCCCAGTGATAGATTGGCGCCCTGTCCTGGGTGTATCTACCCAGTGCGCGAAACGTTCTCCCCTGGATGGGCATGGGGGAACCCCACCACGACCCTAGTAGAGGATAAAGTGGAACATAATGGGTGGATGGATGGACTTATGGACAAATATCCCAACTTTATGGTCAGAGTACAGGGTTTGGCCACAGCCTCCCTGGAGCAATTAGGGTTGAAGGCCTTGCTCATGGACCCACAGTGGTAACCTCAGTGGAACCCACAACCTTTAGGATGATAGCCCAATGCCCTAACCACTGAGCTACCGCACCCTATGATAAAACCTTGAAAAGGGTTTTGTTTTTGCAGTAAGATGAATATTAATTAGCCAGATCAATCAGTCTGCAGATGGACTCATCACTCAGGGAACAGTGACACCTGCCAATCACGGAGATCTAGTCACTCATATATGCAGCAGCTCATTCAAATGTAACGCTGTATTTGGACGTTTGAACAGAGGTTCAAAAACAAGAGGATCTTTATGTCTCAGGGACGATGAACTGATAAAATATGGCGCTTGGTGTGAATAAATATCTTTGTGAGTCCTGTGATGGGCAGGTGACGGGTTCCTCTGAAAAACACATTCAATATAGAAACTTCTCTTCTATTTGTTCAAATTTTCCAATATTCGCTCAATATTCTGCTTTGCAAATTGAAGTTAATGCATCTTATTACCAAAAAGGCTTGAAGTTAAGTGTCCACCGATGCCAGCGAGGAAAAAAAGGCAGGCGACCGACGCGTCCGACTGTTTTGGATGACGGTTCTCCGCTTTCAGGAACGGTCGCTGCCCGGGCGCTCAGCTGGCCGCCTCCGAGCCAACACACTTCAGAGAGCAGTTTCAGTTTTAACTCAGAATTAACATGACTTCAAAGCGAAGTTTAAAAAGTTCCAAGTAAAACTGTCAAATAAAATAAAAGAGGTAAAAAGAACCAAAGGACGGAGAACCTGGAGTGAATGAAAGGATGAAAAGTTTCTTCAGGGAATAAAAAAAAAATAATAATAATAATTTATGCAGAAGGTCAAAGAGAAAACCGAAACCTCTAAGAAAAACCGAGGGGTGTGAACGCTGCACAGTGTGAGGGTGTCCACAGCATTTACATTAACTGCACTGATCAAAATCATCCATTACAGTCACTGGCCACTTTATTAGAGACACCTCATACTGCTCCATCCATCCATCCATCCATTAGTATGCATTACTTTTGACCTTGTCATAACTCCATGTTTCCCATCATGTTCCCCTTGTTCACCTACAACCTCCATTCAAACATGTTGCTCAACACGATACACACAACACATACAACAGAACAAGGACTTTCATCTTCACTGAGGGTCAAAGGGATGATTTAAATGTCTTTATTCGATGCCACACACTCATTTTATGGACAGAATGTGGATTTCTATTGGGGGGGGGGGGGTTCCCCATGCCCATCCAGGGGAGAACGTCTCGGGCACTGGGCAGATACACCCTGAACAGGGCACCAATCCATCGCTGGGCACACACTCACTCACACAAACACACTCTATATGGGGCAATTGTTGGGAATTCAAGTTGGGATATTTGAATAAAAGTCTCATTAAATTTAAATAAAAGGCATAATGAGACAGTGTTTAAACTACTATGTTCCACTTTTTTATAGACTTTAAAGCACAGTCATTGCTCATTTCCCAAATCTGACACTTTAAAAACGTCATTTTAAGCTCAGCTCTGGCACAAAGACTCAAACTTCCATCTTTCTCACGTCTTTTCTTTCGCGTTACCTCTGTGGTTTCCTTTGCAGCCTCCCAGCGAGCTCTGTTCTTCATGAGCAATTACTATGTTTGCGTGAATGACCTGATAAATCTCAGATGTGCCGCTGGCATAATCTATATGCGCGCAGCATAAGAGATTTAGCGGCGCCACAATCAAAGCTCTATTGAAAACAGACCTACACATAAACTCTGGGTTTTTCTCTTTTGACCTAAAATCGCAAACCAGACTTATTCACCTTTACACACACACATTATAGAGGGGCAATTTAGAGCAGCCAACTTACCTTGAATCCATGCTTTTGGACCTTGAGATAAACAAGCCGGAGAACCGGGAGAAAATCCATGTGGACACAAGGAGAACATTTCATAATTTCACAAGGAGAAATGTTCATAATATATATATATATATATATGCCCAGCGATAGATTGGCGACCTGTCTGTATCTGCCCAGTGCCCGAAACGTTCTCCCCTGGATGGGCATGGGGAACCCCACTGGGATAAAGCGGAAGATAAATGAAATGAAAATGAATTTTATATATATATATATATATATATATATATATATATATATATATATATATATATATATATATATATATATATATATATATATATATGTGTGTGTGTGTGTGTGTGTGTGTGTGTGTATGTATGTATGTATGTATGTATGTTTAGCAGTTATTCATCCTCTTCACTGAGGTTTTAATATGAAGTGACACTGAGGTTAAGTCTTCAACCCAGAAAAATACAAGCCAGCATATAATTTAATAACAGAAAAGTGAGTTGACCTTCACGAGTCCAGCCATGACTAAAAATAGATGCTCACCTAAAAATCCACATTTCTGCTGAACAATAATTAAAACATTCCAATTAACTGGAGCTGCAACAAACTTGGTAAGCATGAACCATATTAAATTTGCCCTAAACGCAGTGAGGAGGGGGAGGGGAAGGGGAAGAGAGGAGGTCCAAACTACCATGAGATGCCACCTTTGGGTTGACAGATCATTTAAAAACATCCCCCTTTGTTTAACCATTTTTTTAAATGCCACTGAGACCTTTCCCGGCACTGAAAGTGGATTTGGTATATAAACAAAGGACACAGTAATTACATCCCATGTCTACTGTTAAGTAGAGTTAAGGATCTGTAATCATTCTGGGTGTTTTACCTTCAAAGTCTTTAGGAAATTTACAGAATTTTTAGTAAAATTCAAGTATTCAGATCTTAAAGGTCAGGAATTAACTAAAACTCTAAAACTATGATGTCATCGGCTCCATAAATCAACAGGATTTTAAGTCCCAACCCAAATCCCTGCCATTAAACTAAAAATGGGGTTGAGGTTAGATCTTTCAGAAGAACAATCGTCCAAAACATTCATTTAGATAAAGACACCACCATGTAAAATCTGGAGATTGCAGTATAGAGGATGTAAGCAGCCGGACAGCCTGTAGAGAATTTGTACTTTAATAACCAACCTAAAAAGATGCAATACTGATGTCATACTCTCGAAGGTTAGAGAGTTTTAAAAGATTGAATGCCTCCTGTAAGTGTGACACATGAGTTTTTTGTTAAATAGATCTTTTTTTGCAGATAAGGGAAAGTATTTTGTTCTTTTGCAGATTGGATTTATCTCAGCGTGAGGTTGAGCCAATTCATTAAAGGTCATTTTACTCAGCTATTCCAGCGATATCAATAATTGTTGTGCAAATGTCAAAGCATTAGACGCCGCTGCAATTGTTTTGTTGAAGTGTCAATAAGTTAATCCCTCCTTTATTAAGCAGATGTTAAAATGTGACACTTTCCTTCCGCTCTTTATAACGACTCGCTCTTTGGTTTTTGTTTTTATTCTGAAATGTGAAATCCACTATGTTTGTATTGCTCTGATGTTCTGTCTTATTCTTTTTTCTGTCTTTGCTCAAAAAAGCTCATGTTGGCTTTGGACTCGGGGCTTTTTCTGGTCTGTAGGTATAAAATTCATCAAAATTGTTACCAACTTTGCATTTCTTCTCAATTAAGATGAGTGCTGTATATTCATTAAGATTTATTAAGTGTAGTAAACTTTACAGCTTATCCCATGTGTTTAAATCAATATACGGATTGCCCAACACCTCAACCCCTGAGGTGCCACGCCCCGCAAGAAAGGGCCTCAAAATGTAACCACACAGTCCAGTGTGTGGTGTATTATAAAGCAGGTCGTTCTGGTGGCTGAGCCGTTTGTCCAGCTGTGACATCACTGACTATAACACATTCATATCAATGCGTGATATACAATACAGTACAGTACTTGAAATCAAAAATACAGATGAATTTAAACAACGAGCCGATTCCCGATCAGCACCAAACCTGTTACGATTGTTGTGTTCAGTAATTTGATTGTATTTGATTGTTAGAGAAACCGGTATATTGTTACTCAGCGATCAGTGTTTACTTTATAAACCGGACTAGATTACGTCGCAGAAGACCAGATTATTACAATTTAGTTTTCAAAAAACGAATTTATGAATCAAACCTTGTTTTTAAGCATTTAATGAAGGCAATAAGACGTTTGAGGTTGTTTATTATTGTGAATAAAGAGGTGTAACTGTACTCTGCTACACGTCGGGACTAACAACACCTCTTACCCGTGATTTATTCACAATAATGCCACGCCCTCTCGTACCATATTGCTTTAATATTAGCATCACATGCAATCAAAGCTAGAGGTTTTGCCTGCAGAAGTCATTTTGTTGCTGTTGTATTGGTATATATACTTTTTGGACTCTATACATTTAGGATTGACTTCAGTACTGCACTCTTCCGTCCTGTATGTCTGAAAATCTATTACCTCTGGGTAACTGCTGCTCTCCTGCTATTCACATCGGCTGAGCGGCAAAGGAAGGAGACTGACACACGATGTATCATAAAAGAAGTATGTGCTCTAGCCTTCACCCTCTGGTGACTGATATGAGAGTCTGTCACCAGAGACTCGGAGGCTCTACACTGGGTTTGTTCGGCAAAGGGAATTCAAAACAGATTGCATAATTGAATTTTTAAAATTATCAGTGCATGTAATTAGCTTTTGCTGCAGTAAACTTACCGTCACCGTCTCTCCCCCTGTCTTCAGCTCAGGAGCATATTTTTTTTTTTTTTTTTTTTTTTTGCCTGTTTTTTTTTTTTGCATCAACATGCATTTCAGAGATAATATCCAAAATAAAACTCCGCACCTGCTTTATGTAGGTGAGATTGATCACTGCAGCTGGATGCAAGTCTCCCATTCGTGTCTTACCGCAAGAGGCATGCCCGGTTCGAATCCCCATCTGGGTGGAGTTTCCATGTTCTCCCCGTGTCCGCGTGGGTTTCCCCTGGGTTCTCCGGTTTCCTCCCACAGTCCAAAAACATGGATCAAGTCAATTGAATTCTCAAAATTGCCCCATATAGAGTGTGTTTGTGTGAGTGAGTGTGTGAGTGAGTGTGTGCCCAGTGATAGATTGGCGCCCTGTCCTGGGTCTATCTGCCCAGCGCCCGAGACGTTCTCCCCTGGATGGGCATGGGGAACCCCACCGCGACCCTAATGGAGGATAAAGCGGGAGATAATTAATGAATAAATGAAAGTTGAAAAAGAAGAGCATCTCTGAATATTCAACACTGAATCTTAAAGCAGATGGGCTACAGCGGCCAAAAAAAAAAAAAAAGTGGCACTCCTCTCAGTTAAGTGCTGCCAACTGAGACTAAAAATAACACCGGTTCAACGTAATCAGACAAAAGAATATTATTAAAACGTTGCCTGTTCTGATGAATCTTATGTCAGCTTCTCTACAGATGGTGCAAACTACATAAAAGCACGGATCCATCTTGTGTTAAGAACTCAGGCTGGTGGAGATGTATCATAGTGTGATGTCATCATTTAAATATTAAAGTCTACCCAAGTATTGTTGCTGACCATCTTCATTCCTTTCCGAACACAAGGTCGTCGTCATCTGATGTCGGGTATCAGCAGGATAATGCTCCATTTACAAACCGAATGAGTTCACTGTGCTCTAATGACCTTCTGTCTCCAGATCACAATCCAAAAACGTTGGATATCATGGATACGCAGCCAACAGATTCTCAGCACTTTCTTAGATTTATGCCGCGATGACGTTCGGTGGCTCTAAAGCCAAAAATGGGGTCCAATCGGAGCATGCTATACCTAATAAAGTGGCCGGTGGGTGTATTTAATTAAACCTGTGATTTTTTTATAAACCATCTGTGAAATAATGACCAAAATTTTGGCTTATGGTCTTTATCTAACGGAGCCATTAGCTTAAGAGACAGTTCCAGGTATAAAACCAATGAACACTGACCACATAATGAAACATAATAATTGGATCATCAGGATTTAAATAAAACAGCGGCCGAGGTCGGAGCTCGAACCTGCAGCGTGGTCAAAACGTTCAAATTTACAGTAATCTCAAATTGAATCTCAACTTAAATAGCTTTCTCGGACTCGAGGGCTTTTTGAGGAGAAAGAGGGAGGCTTTCAGAACCCGGAGAGTAAAAAATGATTACAAATGCCTTTAGAGAGATTACCGTACGGTCCCAAGTGAGGGTGCCAAGACATTAAGAGTCCTCCCACCCAGAGTGGACATTCTAGAGCTTGGAACATCAAAAGAGGTGCGGCGTGAGAGCCGCTGAATGGGAATGAAGAAGAAGCTCCGTCTCTCCTGAAGCTCCGTACGTCATAAGCGGAACTTTGTATTCGATCGGGGGAGATTTATGGAGCGATGCGAGTAGATTTCATGGTGCGAGCGAAGCCTCTGATTATGAAAGTGTTCTATGATTGTAGCTGAAAACCCAAAGACGAGGAATCTGAGCTATTCCAGATGGGGGCTGGCTCCTGGTCTCCGAATTTGCCATTGATTAGATATGTCCGCATACAGCCGAGTCTAAATGAGTTTCGTTCTCTCAATCATTCTCAGTCGATTCGGCGAGTTCCTTCTAAAGGAAAATCCAATTTCGGAATGTAACTCACGATCGTGCTTTCTGGTTGGCTCAGATTTGTGTGGTTTCACAGTAATATAGTTGTATAGAACCGAATTACCTCCCGCTATAACGAGTCTTTCGGAACGTTTATGGGATTTGCACAGCTGAGGTTCGAGAGATTCACTAAAAACCAAACCTGACTCACGGCTGGCTGTGGGTTCACTTTATTGATGTTTTTACGGAAGTGCGTTGTCTCAAAGCAGATTTGCAATTCTTTAAGTCTGCTCCAAGGAACGCCGAAGGTGCGTCATCGTTGGGTTCTCAGCACCGTGTTCCTTATGTTCATACATGGCACTCTGGGTCTGAGCAGGATGCTTAATGCCAAAAATAAATAGATGTACTGTACATTAATGGGGCGATGGATTGGCGCCCTGTCCTGGGTGTATCTGCCCAGCGCCCGAAACGTTCTCCCCTGGATGGATCTCCACTGCGACCCTAATAGAGGATAAAGCAGAAGATAATAGATTTACTGTACATTAATGGGATCAACCTGGTCTCTCGGATGCCTTAATTTCACTATTGCATAACGATGCTGGACCCCGGATGGTAGGACTTAAAACGTCCACGGCGACGGTCTTTAGTCGGCGCGTGTGCTCCCGCTATCTACCTGTAATTGAACAGCTGTTCTGTGACATTAGCAGAAGGTTAATATGAACCGAAGCAGAAAGACTGAAGTCAAACCTAAGCAGCTTGCTTTCTCATTAGCATATCACAGCGCTCTCGCGGCGCGCCGGTCCAATCCATAACCAAAAAGTCTGCGTTTAGTAATTGGCATGAAAAAAAACGAGCCGACATGCCCCAATTTTATGCTAGAGCGGTCTCTGGAGAGCGGCCCGCCGTCCCTGTTGGGCTTTGGTTAATTAAAGACGTGTGCGGAGGGGCAGACTCTCAGCCCCCGAGGAGATATTTTGTTCTCCTCTCTTGCGTTTTCTTTTTTTTTTTTGTTTTTTTTTGTTTTTGTTCCTCTTCTTTCTGATTCTTTTCACTCAGATGAGCAGATGAGATGCCTCCCGCCGCCCGGCTCATACCTGTTTGTCTCCCGGGAGAGCTTTGTCATTGTAATCATCCTGAGAACAAAAATCGACTGCCTGGGAGGCTTTTCCGTCGCTCCGTCTCTTTTCTCGCCTTTCGTTCTGATCGGGACCGAGAGGACGAACGTAAACCTGTGGATTCCGCCCGGCGGCACCCGACTTAAGGCGAGGCTGGATGTAAACGCGGCGGATGCTCGGTGGAGATCAAAATCACGTCGCGCGATGAGCGCAGACGGAGGGAGGAGACGACGGCATGCTGATCAGGATTCCGTCCTGATCTCGGCGAGAATGCGAAATGAAGCGCGGCCGGGGAGGATCGGGAATCGAGAAAACTCCGACAAATCGTATTAGAGTCCATTCGATGAGCGCCAGTCGATAGGTTACCAAAGGTCTCAGATAAATCACGGGGAAAAGGTGGTGACGCGGATCGTAAATCATATATTTGCCGGGGCTCTGAGTGAGATTAATAGTGCGTATTAAATGCGGCCGGATTAATGTTCTGCTCCGTACGCGGGGGCTTTGTGTTCTGTCGGAAAAATAAACGTGCTTGTAAATGCTAAAGCAACATCGGGCCTGCGCCACATAGACCCTGTGTTCCGCGCTAAGCCGGTAGTTTCTACCGTCTCTGCCTGGCAGGAACAGAACAAGAGAGCGAAAAAAGAGAAGGAAGAAGAATTCCGAATGAGCTTTTGGCTTGAGGTTTGCTACGTGAACAGCCTCCCAAACGGCCGGCGAGGAAAAATGAATCCAGTGAGCCGAGGAGCAAAGTGCATCGACGCTCCAGACGCCGGGAAGGAAGTGAAGCTTCTAAATCTATTTCTCACTCGGGCTTTGAGACCCAGATTTGTAGCGTGTAGCATTTCGGAGTGTGACTAAAGTCTAGTGGAGCAGATGGCCGACTCCATCACACTCACTTGATTAAGGCTTTTCCCTAATTTGGAATGGGCTGTTTGCTAACCGCCCATCACCTTCTGCTTGGAACCCGACGCGCCGCCCGCTAATACGCCAGGCGCGAGGCTGTCCGCGGCCGCACCGGCGGAACATTTGGCCCGCTGTCTGCGCGCCAGCTGGGGAACGTCAATCCGTCAGCTTTATGCAGAACAGCTTGAAAGTTTCGTTTGTTGGCACGCCGGATCTGTGGGAGGCTGTCATCGCGCTGTCAACTCGAGGATTTGTATAAACATAAAGCCGAAGAAATATTTACACAGTTCGTGTTAAAACAAGGATAAATTGAGCCCGCAGTCCGCGGGAGCCGCGGTTAAACAACAGAGACCCTCGACTCAAAGGCCATTCAGCTCCAATTATAGAATTGTATTCGGCTGATTCGGGTTCTACGCTCGCGATTACGATCTGCACTCTTACGACGGCATTTCTTTACATTTAAGTACAGAATCTACTGACTCAATTTAAATAAAAGTTTTTTTGTTTTTTGTTTTTTTTTTGTTTTTTTTTTACAGAGCAGCACGGTGGCTTAGTGGTCGGCACGTTCTCCTCTCAGCGCTAGGGATTCCCGGTCCAAATCTGGGTGGAGTTCCCATGTTCTCCCCGTGGGTTTCCGCGTGGGTTTCCTCCGGGTTCTCCGGTTTCCCCCCACAGTCCGAAAAACATGAATCAAGCTCAATTGAATTCTCCAAATGGCCCCATATAGAGTGTGTGTGTGAGTGTGTGCCCAGCGATGGATTGGCGCCCTTTCCTGGATGTATCTGCCCAGCGCCTGAGACGTTCTCCCCTGGATGGGCATGGGGAACCCCCCATGACCCTAATAGACCCTAATAGAGGATAAAGTGGAAGATAATGGATGGATGATACGGTGGCGTAGCACGTTCCCATCAGAGCACTGGGGATCCCGGTCAGGGCGGACTTTCCATGTTCTCCCTGTGTCCACATGGGTTTCCCCCGGGTTCTCTGCTTTCCTCCCACAGTCCAAAAACATGGATTTAAGTTTAATAAAATTGCCCCTATATAATTTGTCTGTGTTTGTTTGAGAGCGTATGAGCCCAGCGATGGATTGGCACCCTGTCCTGGGTGTATCTGCCCAGCACCCAAAACCTTCTCCCCTGGATGCCCCCCCACCCCTCCACGACCCTAGTAGAGGATTAAGTGGAAGATGAATAATGAATGAGCAACACAGTGGCGTATACCGAGGATAAGAGTCATGGAGGGTTCCCCATGCCCATCAGAGGGTAGAACGTTTCAGACGCGCGCAGATACACACAGAACAGGGTGCCAATCCATTGCCGGGCAACACACTATATAGGGGAAATTTACATAGGGGCAATTTGAAGCATCCAATTCACCTTGAATTCATGTTTTTGGACTGTGGGAGGATTCCAGAGAACCCCGAGGACACGGGGAGAACACAGAAAGAACACTAGGTCACCGTGCCGCCCCGCCCGCTCATCATATATAATACAAACCCCGATGACGTTAATATTCCCAAATAACTGCCCCGAGCGTTCTGTATAAACAACGCTATGCCATGCTGATGACATCATCAGTCAAACGCACCACGAAACGGCGGGAGCGTGGCGGCGTGCGCGACGGCCTTCGCCGGGCCGCCATCGTGTCCGGTGTGTTCCTGACCCGTGCGCTCCACTCGGTGGTACTCACATCAACCCTAAACAGAATGCAGCCATTATTTATGCTGGTTGCCGTGGTTACGTTCTCGGATGGTAACGCAACACAGTGGGTGAATAGAAACAAGGGTTCCCTGGTCGTAGGAAGGCGAGCGGCGGGATTATTAATGAAAGGCGTTCAGTGTTTTTTAAACCGGGAGCGGCGCTATTTTTAGCCGGCCCTCGTCGCCCGTCCGCTGCTCGCTCAGCACGCTGGCCGTTCAGTACGATGCAATATATACGGTAATTCATCATTTGGCCTGTGTGGGTGTGCATAAATCACATTCATTTGATGTGCATCTTCTGGCTTGCCTGAGCGATTCATGATAACAGGCAGCTGCGGCAGAGTGCAGAATGAACCGCGGTAAAAGCCTCGAACATCAGTATTACCCCGAACCAGCCGTGGAGCGGCGCATTTGGACGGGCGCTTTTAATCAATGTCCTCACTTCTGCACAGTCACCTAGATAATATGAGCGAATGAGTCAGACTTTGAACATAATGGGACGCTTGAAGCCTGTCAGGTTCACAGTGGAAGGTAGAGAGAGGTAGACCGGCTGAGGGGGAAAAAGAGAGAGAGAGAGAGAGAGAGAGAGCAAACAAAAAGAGCCAGAGAGAAAGAGAAAGGACAAATCTGCCCTTTGGGTAGGCCGTTCCTCCGGTGGTGTCATGGAAACAGCGGATGGTCTGCCGGGCGGCGGCTCAAGGGCATTGTTAGGGTGGCACGAGAGGGGAAAACCTGAAAGACCCGAATTATTAAATGAATTTGTTAATTAATGAACAGCATGGCCGTACGGGGTGTGGAGCTGTCTGCGGGTTTGTGTGTGTGAGTCAGAATTTTGGGTTTGGGGTCGTTAGGGGAGTTTGTCATGTGGAGCTGCACAGCGTGTGCCATGGGGGCGGAATGTGGGCATTGCAGCACCCAACCAATTCCAAACATCAGGAATGAAGAATAGAATTTATTCAAACAAACATAATCAAAGGGCGGCAGGGTGGCTTAATGGTTTGGCATGTTCTCCTCTCAGATCTAGGGATTCCTGGTTCGAATCCCAATCTGGGTGGAGTTTACATGTTCTCCCCGTGTCCGCGTGGGTTTCCTCCGGGTTCTCCGGTTTCCTCCCACAGTCCAAGAAACATGGATCAAGGTCTATTGAATTCTCCAAAATTGCCCCATATAGAGTGTGTTTGTGTGAGTGAGTGAGTGAGTGAGTGAGTGTGTGCCCAGAGATGGATTGGTGCCCTGTCCTTGGTGCATCTGCCCACGTTCTCCCCTGCATGGGGAACCCCCCCCCCCCCCCGACTCTAATAGAGGATGATGAAGCGGAAGACAATGGGTGAATGCAAGCGATAAAAACATCCATGCAAAGCGAGTGGATACTGGATCTCAAAACTCGAGCAGCACTGCTGGTCACATGACCTCTGTGTTGGTGTAATGCTGAGAATCCTCCACCAGCCGAATCATACCTGCCCTGTCCATGGTCCTGATCCTCAGAGAACAGAGTAAAGGAACTAACGGAGTCTGTAGAGAATCAGATGGACCATCGTCTGTAACGATAGAACTTCCGAGTCCGTCTGCATGGTGGCGCTGATCAAACAGACAGTGATGGTGAGAGTGGAGGGCCGCTGTTGATTTATACTGGGCTGATGTGATCAATACTTTAATTTAGGAGGACTGATTAATTAATGAAGGTACTATTGATGGCAAATGGTTTTAACAGATCCTTTTATAATGCTGTTAACACTAATGAGGGAGAATGCACTTCAATCATTTTTATGCATTAATAAAACTGTTCAATATGTTAATGTATTCTGATTTTATAATTTTAATGGTATATCATAACGTGTTATGTCATATATTTTCCAACTAAAGTTGTTTTTTAATGTTTTTTAATGCAGTAGTTTCTACTACAGACCATTCATTCATCCATCCATCCATTATCTTCTGCTTTATCCTCTATTAGGGTCGTGGTGGGGTTCCCCATGCCCATCCAGGGGAGAACGTTTCGGGCGCCGGGCAGATACACCCAGGACAGGGCGCCAACCTATCACTGGGCACACACTCACTCACACAGACACACTCTACATGGGGCAATTTGAAGAACTCAATTGACTTGATCCATGTTTTTGGACTGTGGAAGGAATGAAAGTAAACCCACACAGACACGGGGAGAACATGGAAACTCCACCCAGATGGGGATCCGAACCGGGAATCCCTAGAGCTGAGAGGAGAACGTGCTAAACCACTAAGCCACCATGCTACTACAGACCAAAAAAAAAAATATATATATATAGTATATAAAATGGGGCACAAAACTTTGGTCAAATTTGGTCATTTTTTTTTTACATTTGGTCATTTGGCAACTAACGAGCTGACATCACAATTGCAATTAGTTTCTCTGATGACCAGCAAGAAGGTCACTGAGAACTTAAAGGTGATGTTGTGTAATCATACTATCAGAATATATTATTATATATTTTATATATTATATTATTTATTATATATTATTATATATTATATATTTTAAACAATGGCTGTGTCGCAAATCTACAACACTGCGCAGTAAGCGGCCACTCTGTCGGTCAATCAGATTTATGTGCGAGCCGAGGTTTGGGTTCAGTTGTAATGCGCTCGGAGTCGTCGTTTGCTCTTGCACGATGGCTAAAATGGCATTTACACATGGCTTTTATTATAACTGGCTCTGGTGTGACCTCAAAACCTTCCATCATGCCGTCGTGTTACAAACTGTGTTTGTGTTTTTGGTTTCCTTCCATCCATCATCTTCCGCTTAATCCACCATGCCCAACCAGGGGAGACCGTTCCTGGCGCTGGGCAGACTACCGCTGGCCGCACATTCACACACACAGACGCAGACTATATAGGGGCAATTTAGAGCAGCCAATTTATTTGGTTCCTTTGTGCTCTTTAAATGCCATTCCGACCCCCCCTCTCCAAATTTACGCCACTTAAAAAGTAAAATCAAATGATCTCTTTTTGCTAAATGGCCTGATTGCGCCGCCACCCTAAGTGTTCCGGCTGTTCAAAGGGCACCTGTCATGTGCAACTTTACTCACGAGTCACACTAACAAGCCCGGCTCCCGCTCGTACACGGGCATGATGCTGCGTCGCGGGTAAACATGGCCTGGGCATCACTTTCAGCGCATGCATACAGAGTACATGTTGGTAAATTGCTAAAAAATCAAGATCAAAGGGCTCAAAATTTCCCCTCATGTCGGCGGCTCGGCTTCAGCGTTTTGCGCGTTTTAACATGCTGCACCCCGCCGTGAGTTTGGAGTGCGGGTGCGCTCACACGGGCCGTGATTGCCTGCTCTTCAGCCGCCCAAAAATCACCAAAGACTGCGAGGGGAATCGATGGAGTCTCACGAGTACCAACACAACGGCAGCCGCTTCGCAAATCTTCAGATTCTCGCGCGTAACAATTCCAAGCCGGACCCGGCGGAACGCAGCCAATTGGCACTGATCGATAATCAGAGTGAAGGTGAGCTTGCAATGTGTTTAAGAGTCAGGCCCGAGTCCTGTTACCTCCTCAATCAGCGATCGTGACGCAGCAGCTTTCGGCTCCGACAACAATCAATACGACGGGCTGATGTTTCTTTCATGGCCCATGCGAGCGCCGAGCGGCGCTGCTGAAACGGGACGAGCGTCTGAAATCTGTTTGTTTGATTCTGATCGACTGAAAATGAGGCGCCACATGCAGAGCGGAGCGTTTCAGAAAGAAAAAAAAAAATAATAATAATACAAGAGCAGAGCAGAACAAGCTTCATTTTAAAGGCAGATGTTTGGTTTTGTTTTTTTCCGAAAAAAAAAAGTTACAGTTCGTTATTTTTCCAAACATTTAACGATCAGAACGGAAATGTGCAACGCCTACACGAACATGTTTTTGTTTTTGGGTTGGGATTTGATTAAATTTAATTAGAACAGTTTAATGATTTTTATGCAGATATGTTATACAATCTAATTTATAGATTCAGATTAAATAACGTTGTTTTATTTTTGGTCAATTTGCAGATTTTTTTTTAATACACAGGTTCAAATCCTCAAATTTTGCATGTTCTGCCTGTGTCCACATGGGTTTCCTCTGGGTTCACTGGTTTACACATTCCAAAAAAACGGTGAATTGGCTGCTCTATATTTTATGTGGGTGAGTGTTGGTGTCCGATGGATTGGCGCCCTGTCCTGGTTGTATCTGTCCAGTGTCTAAAACATTCTCTTCTGGATGGGCGTGAATAGGCACTCGTGATTTTATCTGGAATGGGCATGGAAACACCCCATCACCCCAAATATAGTGCCCAATATAGGATTAAGCAGAAATTAATGAATGAATGAACCTCGAGGTATCCCAACTTAATGGTTGTGGTCAGAACTTTGAGTCAGTCATGATACCCCCCCCTTTAGAATAATGAGGGTCAAGGGCCCTGCTCAAGGCACCACACCTAATAATATCAGAGGTGTCAGGATTTCCACGTTTTTAGTCTTTGGGATTAAAATTACAATTTTAATCTCTTGTTACTAATTAGTAAGTTTTCATTTTATTATTATAACTTAAAAAGGAGTTTATAAGGTAAACAAGCTTTTAACATACAACGGCTGCCTCCTAAATCCTAAAAACAAAGACAGAAATACAGACATGGTAGATGGACATTCCGAAAGTTGGAATTCCGCCCAAATTACAAATCAAATAAAAATCCAGAGCGCAGACTGAAGTTGCCTTAAAAAAATGTCACCCATGTCCGTATGTTCTTAATATTGCATGTAGAACATTCTGTTCACGTGCGCGGCATTACTTTTGGATGGAGTTCAGCCGACCGTTTCGCCTCCCCGGCAGACCCACTCTCTCACCTGGCCCTTTAAGGAGACGGATGTCTCGGCCCTGCTGCAGACCCGCGCTCTCGCCTCCAGCCGCTGCGGAGCTGCTTGGGCGGTCCATCCAGAAAGACAGCTTTACAAGTTAGCCTGATAACGCTAACTCAATATTCATGAAAATCTGGCCCTTTTCACTCCGACTATAAGGATTCGATGAAATCTAGATCATACCTCCCACCCGAACTCCACGACTGATGCTCTACATCCAACCCGTAAAATGAATTAGTCAAAGCGTGACGGAGAAATCGGATATTAACATAAATTTACATACGTGTGATTGTAGCAAAAGCTCTGACCTCCATCTTTACTCAACACTTGTCATTTTGAATCATCGATTTCTGCGTAATGAAGAGGTGAGACTGATTTTCGCCTTCGTCTTATCTTTACCCCTTGTTTTCCTTTTCAGAGGGTGGTGTTTCGGAGCGTATCACTTACCCGGGAGCGTATCACTTACCCCAATTTAGAAATACTTTTGCAGCCAAATCACTAAAAGCTATAAATGTGGGTTTTTACGTCTTGATCCGTGGGCTGCATTTTATCGGATATTAAACAACCTACAAATCCAAAATGAAAGCCAATAACCGTTACACAGAAGCGCCGGGCCTCAAACGTACAGTCAGGATTATACAGGGTCCTGAGTATGACCCCTGTGGCAGGACGTACGGGATAGAGCTGGTAGCTTCTCCTTTATTCTGCGTTGTTTTCACATTTTTGAAATGCAGTGTGTGGGCGGAGCAAAGATACGTATGAAGTGTGTACACGGTATGTTACTGTTGTAGCTGCTGGGGAAAGATGGGGAAGGTTCATTCATTCATTCATTCATTCATTATCTTCCGCTTCATCCTATATTAGGGTCGCGGTGGGGTTCCCCATGTCCATCCAGGGGAGAACGTCTCGTGCGCCGGGCAGATACACCCAGGACAGGGTGCCAATCTATCACTGGGTACACACTCACACACACACACAGACACACTCTATATGGGGCATTTTGGAGAACTCATTTGACTTGATCCATGTTTTTGGACTATGGGAGGAAACCGGAGAACCCGGAGGAGACCCACGCGGACATGGGGAGAACATGGAAACTCCACCCAGATGGGGATTCGAACGTGCTGACCACGAAGCCACCATGCCGCCCGGGGAAGGTTCAAGTTCTTTTAATTGTTTATATAGCGCGTTTTAATGTAGTACATTGTCACAACGCCGCTTTATAGTGTTCTCGAGTCTGAACCCTCCACAGAGCCATAGCGACGGTGGCAAGGTTGGACCACCGGAGATCCCGGGCCTCCTGAACGGCACATGTGGGGTTAATGAGCTGGAGGAAGATGCTGATGCTGTGACTCATTATTGTGTTTTGTGATGTTTACTGAGCTCTTTACTTAACTCATGAGGAGACACGTGGGAACTTACTCTAATCTTTACCTCACGAGAAAACGTTTAGGCAGCAGACTTACGCTAAACGTATGCCGTCCTCGTCTTTCTATTTAATTGCACTGTTGTTTAGGAGAAACCCAAAGAGGAATTATGCAGATCTCCTGTTTGAATTTCCCTTTTCCTGCTGATTAAGGTGGGGTTTTGATGTGGGAACGTTTCCCTGGCACTCTTTGGATCCTCAGATACCTGTGGATGGTTGTTTAGACCGCGGAGCTTTTATTAGAACAATGTGGCATGACACAACGCTGTGTATTCATTGATTGGTTCCAGTAAAATGACAGTGAGCTGTCCCTGCTTCCCTGGCTCTCAGTGTCCCCAGATCTTAATGCCATAAAGGAACCATGGGAGCAGCCAGAACGGCCTGTTTCGGAGTGTATCAGTGTCTTTATCTAATTTGCGGCACCGGCAGAAGGCTGTTCTGTCATGGGTAAGCATCACTGGAGAAAGATTTCGACACCTAGCGGAACGTATGCCACGACAAATTGCGCCGGTTCTAAAGCACCGGCGGAGGCCCCCGTGCCGCTGGATGGGTCTCTAATAAAGTGGCAATTTAGCGTAATTGTACATTCCCTCAAAAGCGGATTTTCCGTCGCGTGGCGGAACTTGCGGCGGACGATCCCAGTCGCCGGAGTTCAACGGCAAACTAATTAAAGCATGAAATCTGAACCTCACGAGGAGACGTATGAGATCAGTCAGGTCTTTATCTCGGGAGACACGTGTGAGCAGCAGGAGACTAAAGTCTCCGTCTTCTCTCTGTTTGATCTCATCAGTGTGGCGATGCGGGGGGTGGGGGGGGGGTGATCGCAAGGCGTCATGATCGTTATATCAGCCAGCTGCTGGAATAAAATAGTATTTTAATGTGGTATGTAAATAAAGCCCGTTCCTGTGCTTGAGGTTCATGTTGCGGTCCACTGAGTCACGAGCGTATTTTATAATGAGGCAGCTGGACGGCAGGTTTTTATTACACCAAAAGTCACAGTGGCAAGAAATAACTGCTATTTGTGGTTTTTGTTAGTAAAACTTTGTGAGGACCATGTCTCGGTGGAAAATCCATCCTCCTCAGGTGGTTTCGTTCGATGTACATGTCAACATGTCAACAATGTCTTTGGAATTTGGGAGGAAAACTTAGTGTGGTCTGAGGGTGTGATGGGGTGGAGACTGTGAACGGAAGGTGGGGTTGGGGTAAACATGAGTTCTCTCTGTGTGGACTTTTTCCAGTTCCTCTATTTACCTCCCACATTCCAATTGGGTACATTGGGGATACTAGTTGACCCTCTGATTGGATCATTTGTAAACTATAGTTGAGCAAAGACTTGGCGACCCACCTCATCAAAAACTTCACCATGAAGCTCTGAAGCTCTCAGGATCGTTTTAAATTGGTTCTAAAGCGAATGGTCTGGACATGACTGAGTGGATGAACTATCCATCCATCCCATCCATTATCTTCAGCTTTATCTTCTAATAGGGTCGCGGAGGGGGTTCCCCATGCCCATCCAGGCGAGAACGTTTCGGGCGATACACTCAGGACAGGGCGCCAATCCATCACTGGGCACACACTCACTCACACTCAGTTTTGGGTACATTACATACATTTACATTTGTTCATTTATTGGACGCTTTTATCCAAAGCGACTTAGAAGGTGAGCACAGGGTTAAACAACATCCAATGAGGGTTAAGGGCCTTGCTCAAGGACCCACACTGGTAACTTCAGTGGACCTGGGATTTGAACCCACAACCTTCAGATTGATAACCCAACGCCCTGACCACTGAGCTACCGGGTACTTTGAAGAACTGAATTGACCTTGATCCATGTTTTTGGACTGTGGGAGGAAACCGGAGAACCCGGAGGAAACCCACGCGGACACGGGGAGAACATGGAAACTCCACCCAGATGGCGATTCGAGCCGGGAATCCCTAGCGCTGAGAGGCGAACGTGCCAAACCACTAAGCCACCGTGCCGCCATGGATGAACTATAACTTATATAATAAGATTTTTAATAAATAGTAGTTGCCCAGCGATAGATTGGCGTCCTGTCCTGGGTGTATCTGCCCAACGCCCAAAACGTTCTCCCCTGGATGGGCATGGGGAACCCTTCCCCCGCGACCCTAATATTGGATAAAGCGGAAGATAATGGATGAATGGATAAATAGTAGTACTTTATTCTACTATATGGGCAGTGAGTAGTGGATCCAGTCTTTCTTTGGGACGCAGCTCGTGTAAGTTTTTGAAACTTATACCCTAAGGCCTTTAGTCAGGCTTCTCTGAGCAGCAGGCATTAGATTCATTATTTCGCCCGCGTGTTAAAACTTTTAAACCATTTTGAAATTCTATGATTCGTAATCAAATATTGATGTTTACTACAAAACAAAATATTAGAGCAGCTTTCGCGCCAACGATCTGTTTCCACCTCACCTCATGGCCGCCGGCTCACGGGGCACGCCTCCATTGATTCTGTCCCATTGCATTCCCACCAGCAGCACCTTAAAGGATGCGGCTCTCTGCACGGGTCACGCGCTGGCCGGACGGATCGATGATCCGCCATCTGATTCCCAGCACGTCCCAAACAGCTGTGACACGCCGCGGCGCCGTGCTCTCATTCAAGTGGAACTCCGAGCTGCGCTACGGCGGCCGAGGCCGCTACGGCTACCTGAGACGAGGCGGACGCGCCACGTCTCGCCGAAGCAACCTGTGGATTCCCTTTTACTGCGATCGATATTGTTTGCCACGAAAATCCATTCTGTCTGCTAGTTAACGCCACCGTCGTGGCACGTATCGCGAATCCGTGACTGACGGGTCATCAAGCTGCATTCGATACGCAGACTCGGAAAAACGAGCTTGTTTGATAGATCCAATATCTGCCGTATGTGCGTCTATGTGTGTGTGTGTGTGTGTGTGTGTGTGTGTGTGTGTGCGTGTGTGTGTGTGTGTGTGTGTGTGTGTGTGTGTGTGTGTGTGTGTGTGAAGAGGCCGGGCCCAGAGAGACGACTTGATTTGATTCAGTGATGCACTCTGCAACATGGCCATATTTCTGAAGCTCAAAGAGGCTTACAGCCACATTAATCTCCCTTATGTCCATCACAGCCAGCGTAGCATCACATCATGGAGGCCGCCGGGTTACTATGTTGGTTTAGTGTGACAGATTCGGCCGATACCGCCTACATTATGAAGATGTTTTTCCGGGGCGCGTCTCCCCGCTGACACCCATTTGCGTCTAACTCGTGAGGAAAGGGTTCTTTCTTTGTCCGCTCCACCTCAGACTGAAGAAGACGAAGAGGACCAGGTGTGAAATCGCACGGGACGCACTTGCCGTCATACTCGTCCGTTTGCAGACGAAGCGGCCGTCATCTGAACAGTGCTGTGGGTCGAACGTCTGCACGGCACCGCCATCCTCCCAACGACATGTCCGTCATATCCGTCAACGTCCATTTGTGAGCGTGCTGATTTTCAGCATCACTGATGTACAATCATTCAGAGTTTAATTCCCCGCTGCGGCGGGATGAACGCTTGATTAGTGTCACTGTGTGGGTGTGTGTGTGGGTGTGTGTGTGTGTGTGTGTGTGTGTGTGGGTGTGTGTGTGAGCCCGGCAATGTGCTGAGAGTTTGTCTTAGGTTTCAGTAAATTTTTTATTTTTTCATTTTATGTATTTATTTGATATTTATTTGATTTGGAAAAAATATTTTTCAAGCTGGGCGGCACGGTGGCTTAGTGTTTAGCATGTTCTCCTCTCAGCGCTAGGGATCCCCGGTTCGAATCCCAATCTGGGTGGAGTTTCCATGTCCTCCCCGTGTCCGCGTGGGTTTCCTCCAGGTACTTCAGAAACACTGGATGCTCATGTCGAAGGCTTGATTCAGGGGTCAGGTCACTGGAGGATCAGTGGCTAAATTACTGCACTATTGACCAGACGTTTTGGGATTCAAGTCCCGTCACGCCGCAGCTGCAACTGTTTCGATCTTTAGCGGGACCTTTAACCCTAAACGGTTCGGACTGTAGCATGTTCTCACCTCTGAGGGTCAGTTTGCACAAATCTGCTAAATGAAAAACTGGAGATCAACAGAGTCCTTGGCACTTAAAGGGAAAGGTTGGCTATTTTTACAATGGGGTCCATCGCTTTCATCTGTTCAGGTCCAGATTCGTAAAAGACGTGTCCGAGCACAGGGAGGGTCAACCATGACACAGCACCCCCGGGGAAATGAGTATCGGGCCTGACCCGAGGGACCACATTATCAGTGAGTATCCATCGAGTTTAGGATCCGTATCCTGCTGTGGGGGCAACACAATGGTGTAGTGGTTGGTTTGTTCGCCTCTCAGTGATGGAGATCACGTTTGAATCCCAATCTGGGAGTTTTCATGTTCTCCAAGCGTCTCTGTGGGTTTCCTCCGGGTTCTCTGGTTTCCTCCCACAGTCCAAAAACAAGAATTCATGGTAAATGGGCTACTCTGAATTGCCCCTGGCTTAGTGGTTAGCATGTTGTCTTCTCAGTACTAATCTAATACTAATCTGGGTGGAGTTTCCATGTTTCTCCCCTGTGTCCGCGTGGGTTTCCTCCGGGTTCTCCCCGGAGGTTTTCTCTCACAGTCTAAAAACATGGATCAAGGTCAATTGAATTCTCTAAATTGCTCCATATAGAGTGTGTGTGTGTGAGTGAGTGTGTGCCCAGTGATAGATTGGCGTCCTGTCCTGGGTGTATCTGCCCAGCGCCCGAAACGTTCTCCCCTGGATGGGCATGGGGAACCCCACCGCGACCCTAATAGAGGATAAAGCAGAAGATAATGGATGGATGGATGGATGGATGTATGGATGAATTGCTCCTATATAGTGTGTTGAGATTCTAGTATAGAGGATCAGGCGGAAGGTGATGGATGGAAATTATACATTTTTAGAATTTATGAAGTTTACTTCCAAAATGTGAGCACTTGTTGGAACAAAGGCCCATGGCATGAGCGCTCCGTCTCTCTGCACCAAAACCGTAACATGATAAATCTGAGAGTACGACGCCGTACAGACCTGAAGATCACCTCTACACTTTTATAATCTCTCATTTAAAGTTGGTACGTTTTGTGCAGCGGCGACACTTTTCGCTCCTCTGGGAGGTTCTTCTAAAGATTTCTGAGCGTCTCTGTGGAAATGTTTGCCCATTTATCCAAAAGATGCTGGGTAGCAGAACCTGGCTCATACTCTGAAGCCTTCGCAGCCGTTCTTTGATTTACCTTTTCAACAAATCTCACTCACGTGATGAGGTCAGGAGGGTTTTGCGTCTTTGTGGACATTAATTACGTTTGATTCTGAGAGCGGAAGACGTCGGCTTGAAGGAGGCCACGGCTGCTAATTGTTGGGCCGTGGTTTGAGAAGCCGAAGCATTTCTGAAACCTTTTAACCTGCTTTATTTAAATTAAATTTATTTAAATGTATCTGCTTTTTCTAATGCTGACTATAAACAGGATCTGGCTCGGATCTCCTGTGTTCTAACATTTGCATCGTATGAATCTGCACACAATTAAAAGAATGAACTAATCTTGCTCAGAATGTTGAAGAGAATGTTAAGCTTATTGTTAGTATGTTTTGTTCTAATTATTCTTATTTCTGTAAAGTGACCTTGAGTGTTTTGAAAGGCGCTTATAAATAAAATGTATTATTATTTATCCATCCGGCACGGTGGCTTAGTGGTTTAGCACGTTCGCCGCTCAGCGCTAGGGATTCCCGGTTCGAATCCCCAATCTGGGTGGAGTTTCCATGTTCTCCCCGTGTCCGCGTGGGTTTCCACCTGGTTCTCCGGTTTCCTCCCACAGTCCAAAAACATGGATCAAGTCAATTGAGTTCTCCAAAATGCCCCATATAGAGTGTGTGTATGTGTGTGAGTGAGTGTGTGCCCAGCGATAGATTGGCGTCCTGTCCTAGGTGTATCTGCCCAGCGCCCGAAACGTTCTCCCCTGGATGGGCATGGGGAACCCCACCGCGACCCTAATAGAGGGTAAAGCGGAAGATAATGGATAAACGAATTATTTATCCATTCATTATCTTCGGCTTTATTATCTGCTAGGGTCGCGTGGGGGGGGGTGGATCGTCCCCCTTGCCCATCCAGGGAAGAACGTCTCAGGCGCTGGGCAGATACACCCAGGACAGGGGGGCAATCTATCACTGGGCACACACTCACTCACACAGACACACTCTATATGGGGCAAGTTTGAGAATTCAATTGACCTTGATCCATGTTTTTGGACTGTGGGAGGAAAGCGGAGAACCCGGAGGAAACCCACGCGGACACGGGGAGGACATGCAAACTCCACCCAGATTGGGGATTCGAAACCGGGAATCCCCAGCGCTGACAGGAGAACATTTGCATCGTATGAATCTGCACACGATTAAAAGAACGTACTAATTTTGCTCAGAATGTTGAAGAGAATGTTAAGGTCATTTAAAGAATTCACTTCATTCCTGGTTCACATCGATTTATCTTCACGTCCACCGTTCACAGAAACGCGTTCTGTTCTGACCCTGGACGTCCCAAGTCTTGCATCCGGCTCTCGGTTTGTGTTGGAGATCATTCGGCCGGATGTTTTATTCGGTATTTATTATATATTTTTTTGCTATTAGCAGGTAAAGATGTTGGCGGCGAGGCGCCGCACAGACGGAGGTTTTTCAAAGCTGTTAAATATCTGCAGCGTGAAAAAAAAAAAAAAAAAAAAAAAAAAAAAACCTAATCATGTCACACGCCTGGATACGATACGGATGAAAGGCAGGATTTATCAGACGCGGGGAACCGCTGGACTGAGGTGAGACCTGCACGGGGGGGGGGGGGGGGGGGGGGGGGGGGGGGGGGGGGGGGGGGGGGGGGGGGTTTTGGGGGGGGATCACAGCATCATTGTTTCTCCTGCCTGCATGCACATGGCTTCGACAGCATCCGCCCACGGGCGTCTCACACCCCCCACCCCCCCCCCTCTGCTCAGCCACCTGAGTGCGCCGTACCGACCGCCCAACCGTCTCCTGACTCCTCTTCATACTTCCCTGCGGGATCTGCGGGTCCCGGCTGCCCAGCGTCCGCCTGCCACGCCCACTTTACATCTTGCGTCCTCTACATTAAGTCGGCCCAAAATGTGGGGAGGTCTGTGTGCAGGTGGCTCTCATCATCACAGGCTTAGTGGTTTAGCATGTTCTCCTCTCCGCGCTGGGGATTCCCGGTTTGAATCCCAATCTGGGTGGAGTTTCCATGTTCTCCCCGTGTCCGCGTGGGTTTCCTCCGGGTTTCTCCGGTTTCCTCCCACAATCCAAAAACATGGATCAAGTCAATTGAATTCTCCAAATTGCCCCATATAGAGTGTGTCTGTGTCTGTGTGAGCGAGTGTGTGCCCAGAGATAGATTGCCCCCCTGTCCTGGGTTGAACTGCCCAGCGCCCGAAATGTTCTGGGCATGGAGACAAACCCCCCTCCCCGGTTTTTAAGGAAAGAACCTTGTGAGGACCAAGGCTTGGTGGGGGTCTATACACAGACATTTGCCAAAATTTAACGGTGACCTGAAAGCTAAGGGCTGAAAGTCCATCCATCCATTATCTTCCACTTTATCCTCTATTATGTTCCCCATGCCCATCCAGGGGAGAATGTTTCGGGCGCTGGGCAAATACACCCAGGACAGGGGGGCAATCTATCGCTGGGCACACACTCACTCACACAGACACACTCTATATGGGGCAAATTGGAGAATTCAATCGACCTTGATCCATGTTTTTGGACTGTGGGAGGAAACCGGAGAACCTGGAGGAAACCCACGCGGACACGGGAGGACATGGAAACTCCACCCAGATCGGGATTCGAACCGGGAATCCCCAGCGCTGATAGGAGAACATGCTAAACCACTAAGCCAGCGTGCCGCCGGGGGCTGAAAGTTATTAGTTTATATGAGAGAGGAAAGGCGTCAGATTGATGTAAAGGCTGAGACGGCGTTTTCTTTAACGTCTGTTTTATTCTAATTTTCGGATCCGCGCCGGTTCTCCGTCCTGAGCGCGTCGCGGTGGAACTGATAAATTCTGCTGAATCACCAGAATCACCTTGAAGTTTTCCTCACAAACCCTTTGTTTTTGTAATAAAGAGTAAAGTTCCACTAAACCGGAGCGATTCGTCAGCGCCAGCGTCCGGGACGCGTGGAGCACGCGTGGAACCGCCGCCGATGTGTCAGCCTCCACTTCACATAGAACCCGAGCTGATGAACAATTTCCTGAAAGCAATGAACGCTGAGAACGCTGAGGGAGAAGGTTCTTGTTATTTGAGACGAGTGTCCCTGGAATTACTGACGCTGGGGGGGGGGGGGGTTCTGCTGATCCACAGATCCACCGCGTTGTGAATGACCATCGGTTAGAGGAGCGGCCGGTGGAACCCGAGCAAAGCACTTAGAACTGATGTGAGGGTGTGGCATGTGAGGGTGTGGCAGCTGAAGGTTCGAGTGTTTGGGTATCAGGCTGAAGGTTAGGGCCTAATGCACCAAGTCCACTAGAGATTCAGACTAAACCCTTAAAATAAAGGTTTATTAACTCGGGGGTTCTGCATCAGAACCGACCCTGTGGCTGACCACACACACTACACACCACACACTACACACCACACACACTATACACACTATACACACCACACACACCACACACACTACACACCACACACACCACACACACTACACACCACACACACTATACACACCACACACACTACCCACCACACACACTATACACACCACACACACTATACACACCACACACAATATACACACCACACACTACACACCCCACACCACACACTAGCCACCACACACACTATACACCACACACCACACACACTATACACACCACACACTACACACCACACACTACCCACCACACACAATATACACACCACACACTACACACCCCACGCCACACACTACCCACCACACACATTATACACACCACACACTACCCACCCCACCCTACATAAACCCTACACTACACACAACCTATACTACACACTACACACACCCTACACTACACACACCCTACACTACACACACCCTACACTACATGCAACCTACACTACACACCCCACACTACACACCACACTAGACACCCCTCACTACATGCACCCTACTCTACACACAACCTACACTACACACACACACACCACACAAACCCCACACTACAAACACCCCACACTACACACACCCAACACTATACATACACTACACTACACTACACACACCGTACACTACATACACCCCACACTACACACACCCTACACTACACATACACTACACTATACACACCCCATAGAACAGTAATAACACAGTACAACTTTACGGAGGTGAAATTAAGTTGGTTTGGACGTGTACAGAGGAGGGGGGCGGGGGGCGTTATGTGATGCTGGTCGAATGATGCTGAGGATGGAGGCACCAGGCCGGGGGAGGAGGGGGGGGGGGGGGTGTATGCTGGTTTCATTCTGTTTGGCTTTTGGCTCCTTTACTTTTATGACTGTTTATTTTTTTATTGCCACCTTTGCATCTCCTCGTAATCTTTTCATTTATAAAGCTCCTTATCGATTTTCCTTTGTGGGCAGTAAAGCACCTTCTGTTCTTTTTCTTCGTTCTCGTCTCCTTCTCAGATTTTTATGTTCCATCGTCTCTGTCCTTTATCGTTCATGCCATCGCCTTCCTCTCTCTCTCTACCCAAATCCATTTCCCTTTTCTTTTATAATACTCCTCCTTCCACTTCGCCTGTACCTCCACCACTTCAATCTCTCTTTGGTATCACCTCCATCTCCACTCTCCATTTTCAGTCCCCCCCCCCCCCCCCCGCCATGTGTACCCTCACCCCCTGTTTTTTTTTTGTACTTTTCTGTTATTGCTCTCTCTATCACACTCGGCTTCATTCCGTCTCTCTTTTTCAATTACCCCTTATTTTCTCTCTCTCGCACCAACTTCACATGCTTTTCTTCCTTTATCCTTCTGATCTCTGATCGGTGCACAGGCCCGTATGGCGTCAATACGGCTAAATAAATATTTGACTTGAGCAGGAAAGAAGCTGACCACTAATGCGGCGGATATATCGGGTCGCTTTGAAGATTAAGATCAACGTTCATTTCCAACAAAGCTCTAAAGTCTCCTGTTTGTCTCGTGAGGTGATGTTTATTCATGCACTTGTTTATCGGCAGCTGCGGGGGGGAAAAGCTGTACGCTATAAAAAATTAATCGACTGAACAACCAATTATCGCCGATTTTTCACTTATTATAACGTAATAAGAAAAGCAAATGGAGCCCCGGACTTCAAACCCACAGAGGAACTCCACGTTCTCCTCGGTAACAAAAACAAGAGAGGCGCAAATGTCAGTATCAATGTTCTGTGAACACATGACGCTACGCCCCCCGCTGTCAGGAGCGGTGGAGGTGTATAAACACTGTGGATGATCTGAAATGACTGAGCGATTCATATTTATGACTCTCTATCTGCTCTATAAGCAGCTGTGAACTTTACAGAACGAGGGGACGGCGATGGATCAGGAGGAAACGGCAGACCGCGTTCACACAGAGTTCCGATTCATCCCTTCATTCAGCTCTACGTCACAATAAAGGAATAATATTCATTATATAATTCCGTTGTTGCTCCGCTCACAAAATTTGGATACATTTTCCATCCGGGGGGGGGGTTCCACATGCTCATCCAGGGTAGAACCTTTCGGGCGCTGGGCAGACACACCCAGGACAGGACACCAATCTATCGCTGGGCACACACTCACTCACACAGACACACTCTATATGGGGCAATTTGGAGAATTCAGTTGCCCTTGTTCCATGTTTTTGGACTGTGGGAGGAAACCGGAGAACCCCACGCGGACACGGGGAGAACATGCAAACTCCACCCAGATTGGGATTCGAACCGGGAATCCCTAGCGCTGAGAGGAGAACGTGCCAAACCACTAAGCCACCGTTCCACCCCCCTAATGTATATTACTGAGTTTATAAAAAACGTTTATATAAAAGCCCTCTCAGCACAGAGGAGTTTGCATGTTCTCCCCGTGTCCGCGTGGGTTTCCTCCGGGTTCTCCGGTTTCCTCCCACAGTCCAGAAACATGGATCAAAGTCAATTGAATTCTCAAAATTGCCCCATATAGACTGTCTGTGTGAGTGAGTGTGTGCCCAGCGATGGATTGGCGTCCTGTCCTGGGTCTATCTGCCCAGCGCCCGAAATCGTTCTCACCTGGATGGGCATGGGGAACCCCTCCCATGACCCTTGTAGAGGATAAAGTGTAAGATAATGGATGGATTGATGTCTCAAAGGGAAAAAGGTAAATAAATTACAATAACAGAAGCCTGTTATTGTACAGAACGAACACCCCGTGTGTGAACCTGTCCAGACCTGGTGCTGGTGAAACTGTAGTTGTAAATGTCTTGATGTAATGGATTTTTCTCCCGTCAGCTCTCTAACGTCTGTTTCTTTCTCCGTGTGTAAGTGGGAGGGCGGATCTTATATCTGAAATGCAGCTAAGAAAAAATTATCAGAAGAAAACAAACACGCGAGGATGAAACTGAAACGGAGGAGACGATGAGGTTCGTCAATAAGAGGCCAAAATCAACAGACACATGGATCAGGAGACCCGCTGGTCTGTGACGGCGTTGCGACTCAGCTATTTGACTGTGATTTCCTGCTGTTTGCATTATGTGTTCTACTCAAACGCCACCCACCCCCACAGACCAAGATAAGATTGTGTCTATGGGCTCCTGTTGTGTGTTTCTTGGGATAGGCTACTCAATACAATGTTGACCAGGCGGCACAGGGGGGAGGAATCGTCAGCTGAGGGTTTCATCTCATTTCGGTTGATGGAATTTTGCATGTCTGAATCAAACGGACTGAACCGCGCGCGGAAATAAATCGCATTTAGATTCATGTCCATATTGGTTATAAGACTACAACCTGAAAATGAAAACACAAAGGCGTAAATGTTCAGTCTTTGTCTTCACTCAACCCCAAACATCAGAATCCTAGTGTTTTCTGGAAAATATTTACATTCCATGTGACGTTTTGGCAAAAATTAGACAATAACATGAAACACCTACTGTGAAGCTCGGTGGTGGCAGCATTATGTCATAGAAAGTTTCCATTTATCGGGAATGGGGCAATTAGATTGAAGGCTCAGTTGGAAAACATACAGCTGTCAGCTAATGTGACGTTAATGTGCGTGAGAACACGGGTCAGAACCCAGGAGGTGGTTTGGACATGTACAGAGCTTTATATTGGACGAGGATGATGAGGATGATGAGGAAGGAGCCACAAGAAAGGAGGAGAGGAAGGACCCAGAGGAGGTTTATGTGATGAGGGAGGCCGTGCAGCTGATTGGGGTGATGGAGGAGGATGTTCAGGACTAATAATGACCTGCTGTGGCGCCCCCTAGTGAAAGCAGCCGGGGGAAAACAAGAAGTACAACGAGAAGACGTTACATAACTTTCTTTGAAGCGACTTGCAAGCAACCTCACTTTACGATTGAGGGATGATCAGGGTTGCAGTGAGTACTGGAGCCTATCCCAGCACTGATGGACCGAAACAGAAAGAAACACACCAGACAGGGTGCCAGTCCTTTGCAGCACAGACAGACACATTCGATCCTACACTTATTTGTTGTCTATCGACAATTAACCTGCTGACTGTGAGAAGAGACCTCACAAAGAGAACATGCAAAAGCACGAGGAGAACAAAGCGTCTGTAGGTTTAATGCGCAGATGTCGTAATGTTTTTGTTTATATAGAGTGTGTGAGGATAAAGTTTGGAAGCTGTATCCAAAGCCTTAAAGCTGGAGACTTAAGGATGTTTTGCAGATTATTTAAATCAGTTGATCAGTATTCAGAGATTTATTTACCATTTTAAAATGCCTGAGGGGGAAATGCAAGTATTATGGGTTTTTTTTTCTGTGGAACAGTATGAGCAATAAAACCTTTCCGTGGGATCGCTGATGTCGTATCGAATTAAACCAGCAGGACTTTTCACAAAATATCGCCAACAATAAAAATGTATGTTTAAAAAAAAAAAATCATAATGGAGATTTTAGATTTCAGCCACGTTGCTCACAAAAGTCCCAGCATGCCGAAAAACCAACCAAACCTTTGTAATATACACATCCGATCCGCACTAGTTTACATCCTAAAATATGCTTAATGGTGCTTTAGAGACTTCGGCATGGAGTCCGAATTTACATAATAAGGAGGACGCTCCCACGGCCGCCCTGACTGCTGCTTCAGTTCATTAGCACTAATTATAAAGAAAGAATAACATGTTCAACACTTAAGCTAATGAAGGCTTTGACTGATTCTATTGGCTGCGTGTATTTTAAACCGCTCTACGTCACACAGAAGACTTTCAGAGACGCCGACCGTCGGGAGCGTCAACTTTCTCAGCCGGTGATTTTTTTTTTTCTTAGTTCGGAGGATTATCACAGCCGCAGCAGTTCAAGCGGAAAGTCGTCGGTGGAATTCTCAGACGTCGCCGGTGCGACGCCGCAGTAAGAAGTGTTGCTAAAAAGCCGGTGAGCGGCTTCACGGACGGAACGCTGAATAAAAGATGAGCGGCAGAAACTGACCTGGCTGTCAGAGCTGTAATGCGCTGTGATCCTCCAGTGCGGCTCCGCTGCTTTATCAGTTGGGTCTTTCAGAAAGGGGCTTTTCAGAGCAGACGAATTAAACCCATCAGCCTCTGGTCCATGTCTCGGTGCCTGGTAAAGGCCACCTGTCTGTCTTAGTCCTCAGAGCGTCTCCGCTTAGTATCCGCACACGTTTCGTAAACAGCGTGTGAATGTCAGTCGGTGTCGGCGCTGTCAGGCTCTCTCTCTCTCCCTCTCTCTCTCTCGCCCTCTCTCTCTCTCTCTCTCTCCCCCTCACTTGCTTACTCTCGTTGTTCTCTCTCTCTCTCTCTCTCTCTCTCTCCAGCCCTCGCTCGTCTTTCTGCTCTACAGGCATCAGGCGTCCCCCCCCCGTAAGGCAATGACAGCGGATTTCACACCCTGTTTCCCTCCCCTGCTCTCGCCCTTCCGTTTTCCCTTTCTTTCCTTTGTCCGATCGCACCCCTACCTCCCCCTCCACTCCTCTCCACTCCTCTCCACCTCCTCCTCTCCACCTCCTCTCGCTCATCGGCGGCGTGAGGGCTGTAGGCTGTGCGAGGCGCCGCCGTGGGGCCGGGCAGCGGGTCCTCCCGCTGATCATCCCGGTCCCGGTTCCCCCCCCCCGTTCCGCCGGCCGCGAGCCGGTGATAATGAACTGGAGATGAAACGAGCTTCCATTCTCACAAGATTGCTTCTCAGAAGTTCTCCGTTCCTTCACAAGTCGGTCCCGGGGAAAGAGAATGGCCGACGCTGACCAATGAGTTGGATGCAATTCGGTGAAGTTGAGTACATCACGCTCTGGAATTCTCATACTTCGTGTGCTATACTTATTTAATACTCAAATACATATTATATAGGCAAAAAAGTACAGGAATACAAGTCATAGTCATTGAATTCTGGTGTGTTTGTTGGTTTATTGATGCAGGTGATGCATTATGGATAACTGTATGCGCCCAACTTTGTGAGAACAAAGTTTGAAACAAAGAAAAGTCTGATTGCCCCACACGGAGCCCCGAACTCCATCCAACAGCTTTGGAATGAACTAGAATTAAGACTTTGAAAATCATCCATCCATCCATCCTTCCATCCATTATCTTCCCCTTTATTCTCTACTAGGGTCCCGGTGGGGTTCCCCATGCCCATCCAGGGGAGAACGTTTTGGGCGCTGGGCAGATACACCCAGGCCAGGGTGCCAATCTATCGCTGGGCACACACTCACTCACTCACACAGACACACTCTATATGGGGCAATTTTGGAGAATTCAATTGACTTGATCCATGTTTTTTGGACTGTGGGAGGAAACCAGAGAACCCGGAGGAAACCCACGCGGACACGGGGAGAACATTGGATACTCCACCCAGATTGGGATTCGAACCGGGAATCCCCAGCGCTGAGAGGCGAACGCACCAACCACCCCTTTGAAAATCATAAGACAACATAATAGTAGTCGAACAGAAAAGTGACCCCTACAGGTGAAATCATACCTCAGGTGGGACATCGCTCTCAACACCACGCATCTGCACCGATGATTACCTCAGAGACCATGCACACCTTACATAAAATACATAAACGAGGAAGGGGGAGGGGGGCGTAATGGAACCGTCTATGCTCGGCCACTGCATTCCAGAAAGGAGTGGCTTACAACACGTTGCTTTTGTTCACGTCCAGCAATCTGGAAACCTCAGTGAGGTTGAGTTGAGGATGGAAGAACAACAGCAGTCTCGGTTGTTTGAGGCCCAATTATGAACGATCCAACAGCCCCCCCCCCCCCCCCCCCCCCCCCCCCCCCCCCCCCCCGATTACCACAGTGTAAATTTTGCATAATGTTCTGCCCTCATTGTGTCCGCGCTCTAACAGACAGAACCTTACAAAAAATATCGTCGCAAAAGGGTGAGAATGCAATAGAATACTAAGTGTGTGAAATGTCACTTGAACGTTGTTCAGTCTAAATTCATTTGTGTAGAAAGCTGCCTAGCTGGTGTGTGTGTGTGTGTGTGTGTGTGTGTGTGTGTGTGTGTGTGTGTGTGTGTGTGTCGGGAAGGTAAATTGAGGTAGAGGTGATGTGAGTGTTGGTCCTGGCTTTTATGACATTTCACAATAATATCCACTTGGCGAAAAAGGACGTGTTTGATCTAGCCTTCTGTTAACATTCACATAATTAAAACCTGTTCTTTGGCATGTTCTCCACAGACGATGTGCCGACGCCAGTAGGTTTTAGTTTGAGAAAATTATTTATTGCCTCATTTCAGAAAACGGGGGCTACTTAGAAAGAAATTGAAATGTTGTCTGGCCATTTGGTTAAAAGCCTTTTTGCGAAGTCCGCTAACGTCGGACAAAAAGGTCCGACACACAATCAGCCGGTCAATTTATTCCACCGCGGAGCCATTCAGTGAGGCTGCCCTCAGGTCCGCAGAGGCGCAGAACAAAACGTGTAAATGGCAACACATCCCGCAATGTTTATGTCCAGCGCATTACCACCTCCCTCCCCGGCAACTCAGTTTAGTGTTCTGGTAAATCAAACCTGTCCAATATTTAAATAATTAAACACACGTTCAGCTTAATACACTAAAGAGTTTATCAGCACTGTGGGGCTTCATCAGCAGAATGACGGAGCTGTGGGTTTATCAGCTTACTTATGAAATAGTGCCGCACCATCTAATAATCTAATTTATTAGATTAGATTGTAATCTAAGTCTATTGTGACTAATAATCACAATATCAAAGTGTAAAGATACATACTTATGTAAATAGTGTGTCACAAACTCAATTGACGCTTTATTAGGTTCACCTTTTGGTTTCTACACTCATTGTCCTTTCTATCAGCTCCACTTAACATATAGATTTGCTTTGTATTTCTAAAATAAAAGATTGTAGTCCCACTTTACTGTCCATCCATCCATTATCTTCCACTTGGTCCTCTACTAGGGGGGGGGGGGGGTGTTCTCCATGCCCATCCAGGGGCATGAACGTTTTGGGCAATCTATCACTAGGCACACACTCAGTCACACAGACACACTCTATATGGGGCAATTTGGAGAATGCAACTGTTTTTCCATGTTTTTGGACTGTGAGAGACACTGTGGGAGACACAGGGAGAGACACGGGGAGAACATGGAAACTCCACCCAGATTGGGATTCAAAACGGGAATCCCTAGCACTGAGAGCCGAATGTGCTGACCACTAAGCCACCCTGCCGTCCCTCACTTTACGAGGGTTACCACCCCATCTAATACATTTGGGACGAACTAGAACAGAGATTGTGAGCTAATTCAAAATCAATGCACACAGATGAACGGGCAAACAGTCCCACGGACATTTTTCAACATCTGGTGAGAAGTGTGGAAGGTTTTATGGCTGGAAGCGGAGGGTTCCACACTGGAATTAAAGGTTCTATTATGCGATCCAATCTAAAATCCTATAAATTAAAGAAGTCGGTAACAGGCCAGCCATCCCTGTGTGTTTTTCCTTCATAAATCCTGGAACTTGAATAGGTAATCTGGAAAAGGGTGACCTCCGTAATCAAAAATGAATAATTAGCATTAAATTAACGATGTGAAATGCTCGCTCGATAAGTGTGTGAGAGAAGTGTGAGGCGAGCGTTTCAGCACCGCGGACAGCGGCCCGTGACTGCAGGCCCGGGCGCCGGCGCTGTGCGTGATGAAGGGCAGGAGAGGCGCGGAGTGTTCGATAAGCAGTTTACACGAAAGCAGTTTGACTGTACAAGCTGACTTCTGCTAATTACTGCAACTCTGAGAGACGCGGCCGTGCATGCTAACAACGCAGGCAAATCCTCAGTGCGCGTGTAAACAGAACGTTCCAATACCCAAAGAGAGCCGAGAAAATGAGTGTGCAGTGCAATTGTATTCCTCTCTCTTACACAATATTGCTTTGGAGAGACTTGAGAACAAAAATTTAATCTTTTTTTTTTTTTTACCACCAAACGCAAAGTCCAGTGGACCAACTTGTATGTAGAGATAGCAGATTTGGCTCTTGTCCTAGTAGAGCGCTTTTGTGTTTGTAGTTAAAAAAAACACATTTTGATGCATGACATTTACTAAATATGCAACACATTGAGGTGATGGGCTTATCCCGGTGGTGGGCAGATTGTGGTTAACAGATGTTTTTATCACTTACAAATCAACACAAGTCAATAATTTGAAGAAGAACAACGAAATTGCAGTTTGCATTTGCTCAAATCAAATTTGCATTTGCTCAGCCAGCAGTGAAATTCCTTTCTGACATCTCCACAGAAAGTAAAAAATTTGGATTTACGAAAAGTTTGGATTTACAAGAGGATGAATTCAAATTAAATTAAATAAAATAAAATAAGGCGGCACGGTGGCTTAGTGGTTTAGCATGTTCGCCTCTCAGCACTAGGGATTCCGGTTCGAATCCCCATCTGGGTGGAGTTTCCATGTTCCCCCCGTGTCTGCGTGGGTTTCCTCCGGGTTCTCCGGTTTCCTCCCACAGTCCAAAAACATGGATCAAGTCAATTGAGTTCCCCAAATTGCCCCATATAGAGTGTGCGTGTCTTTGTGAGAGAGTGTGTGCCCAGCGATAGATTGGCGCCCTGTCCTGGGTGTATCTGCCCAGCGCCTGAGACATTCTTCCCTGGATGGGCATGGGGAACCCCCCCCCCCCCCCGGCGCCCTGTCCTGGGTGTATCTGCCCAGCGCCTGAGACGTTCTTCCCTGGATGGGCATGGGGAACCCCCCCCCCCGCGACCCTAATATAGGATAAAGCGGAAGATCATGAATGAATGAATGAAAATAAAATAAAAATAAAATAAAAACAAAAAACTGTACGGATATAGACTAAAAATAGTTTTGTAAGTTATAATTTAAATGTGTTGTGCATCTGTGTGCAAATAATGCAGTGCGGGGTTAAAAAGTTGTTTGCGTTGTGAAGGTGTCGTGGGGGGGACTGTGTCCGTTTAGTCCGTTTCGTCCCGGTTCAGGGTCCAAATCGCTGTTGGGAAGAAGCTCCTCCTCATCCTCTCCGTGTTTGCCTTCAGGACACGAAAACGCCGTCCTGATGGTAATAGAGTGAAAGAGCTCGTTGTCAGGATGACCGAAGTCTTCCACAATCTTGTGCTGATGTGACTTCAATGCCTAGATTTAGTTTTGAACTTTAGGGTCAGGGTTAGAAAGATTACTTCACTCTTCACTATTTCGCAGTGGTATATGTGTGTAAGTATACGTCACCATGGGGTGGTTGACGCACCAGTTGCCTGTCATCACCAGAGAGCAGTGAGTGAGCCAGTGAGTGTATCTCTGGGAAATAGAGTGAAGATAAGAGGGAGCAGATCTAGAGATTGTCCTGTAGGCCAGAGTCTGACCCTGGTATTGAATGTGGGCAGCTAATGCCAACCAATGAAGAGCGCTTAGTGGTGGACTACCATGGGCTTATGGACTGACTGAACATCAGACAGGCTCAAGGAGGATGAGTCCCCCACTGAGTCTTGGTCCTCCCAAGGTTTCTTCCATAAATAACAACATAAAAGGTTTTTTCTTGCCACTGTCGCTTCGGCTTGCTCTTTGGGGGTTTGAAGGCTTTTCATTCTGTAAAGCTGCTTTGTGACGACGTACTGTTGTAAAAAGCGCTACATAAATAAATTACTTGAACTTGAACTTGAACAGGCTGCAAAGTTCTGGACGGGCTAAAAAGGGGTTGATCACGGAATATAGGAGCCCAACGAGCACTTCATTGCTTTAGTCGATTCGGGAGGAGATGAGGGCTTGGGCAGTGAAGTAGCTGGACCATGTTGTGGAGAATGAATCTAAAGCGGCAGGAAGTTTTCTAAACGGTTCAGAGAGCTTCAGCTGCATGTCATTGGTGAAGCCAAGGTCACAGACTGAGCTGAGGGGGAGATTTTGGACGCATTGATTTGAAGGGTCGGGTCGTGTGTGTTAGGTCACCGCTGGTTTAGTTACAGTCACGGCTATTAAAAGGGCGCTTTTTCTAGACGCCGGTGGAAAATAGCTCAGAACGCCGGGCGAGGTGAGGATATTAAACACCCGGCTGAATAAACGGAATCACACTGTGGCCGAGCGCCGGACGAACGGACGGCGCGGGAGAGTCTCTCTCGCAAGCTGGGACGCAATGAGGACTGGATTCAGAAATGGGCTTTCAGAACCGATTGCATAAAATGCGCAAACTATCGACGGATGTCTCTGCTGATTGGCACAAACCCGTCGCCGCTGCACGCTCTCGCCACGCTGTATGTCTCGCCCTGACTTATCATCAGCCCAACCTCCAGCAGGTGCGTTAATTACTCAAATTACCATCTCGCCCCTTCGGTTCCGCCTTCCCCTCGGCATCGTCTGTTCCTCTATGCCCCTGCCACACATACTTACCATTTACCTGACTATTCACACACACACACACACACACACACACACACACATAAATCACAACACTAAACCTGTCCAAAGAGGTTTTCATGTATATCAAGGTACTAAGCTCCACCCAGACAGTCCATATAAGGTAACTGGTCAGTCCAAATATGGCACTACAGTGTTCTGATTGGTCTATTAATATTATTATAACTATATGAACCATAACCAAAATAAACTCAACCAACCAAAACCTACAGACATGTTTCTGGACTGTGAGAGAACACACAGACAAACAGCCTTGGGAGAACATACAAATTGACAAAGAAAGTATATTTTCCAACATGCCTAAGACTTAAACCCTGGATTGTCTTAAAGTAAGACACCCTCTTCACCACAGTGCGGCCTCAGGTCGACAATTGTTATGAGATATAGTATCTGAGCTCAACTGTTATTAGGGTTATTAGGGTGGATGATTCTCTGCACTGCAGTGACATTGACATGATGGTGGTGTGGAAGGCTGCGTTGCCTTGATATGAGTGAAGCTGAGTGAAGATATGTCCGCTCTCTGTGCACCCTGTTACACACAATCTCTTTATTGTTTCACATCGTAGATATAAAATTGGAGGCAGTAGCTCCTTTGACGCAGTACGCTTTGTCTCGGTCATCCTTCGATCCTCCATCAGTGCAGTTCCCCCAACTGTTTTCACAAAGCCTGTTTTCTAAATCTACACTTGTCCAAAATGTATGGCCAGGTCTTTATACACGTCTGGAAAAAAGACTAAACATAGGGAAAATTCAGAGGCGTGTCCCGATACTTTTTGTTGCCACAGTGGGCATTGTCCAGCTTTTCATCATGCACTCAGTGGAGTATAAACGTATAAAAAAATCATGCAGACACTCCGGATATACAATAGATTCAGCAGCTGAGGATGATAAAAGTGATAGAGCTCCCACTGGTAACAACGCACTGTATTTTACTATCAGGTACAGTATGATTTCCTCAGTTGTCATGGCTACGCATTTTTTTTAAAAACACCATTGTGCTACTTATCGTGGCCTTTTGTGAGCATGTTCTTTCTAAAGACTTGTATTCAGGGAGCAGATCATTCATCTGAGTGACATTCTCCGCTCTGCTCATTTCTGACTATGTCACCGCCGCTAATTATGGGAGGAACCAATCGACTGTGGAACATCACCGTCCTTATGTGTCCTGTAAGGCTGAGAGGACTAACGGACATCCGTCCTTGGACTGGTCGTATCGGTGAGTCGGAGACGTGAGGGACTGAATTTCCTCAATCAATGAAGAAAGGCTGGGAAGCAGAGTGATGCTTTCAGATGACAGGGCTTACACAAAGCAAGTGTATCCATGGTGACATGGCCTTTTATTGCAGCACTTTCCACTTTATTGTATTATAAACTGTGATGCAGGGCGCGTCAGACGTAAAGCTGAGCACAAGCACTGGGACTTCAAAAGCAACTGAGTCTAAGAGTTTTTATTATTACTACAAAGAATATAATGGCGACACGGTGAGGGTGGGATGGCAGCTGCCGAATCCGTCAGCGTGTGGAATGCGGATTTGTTCGAAGGCAAAGGGCAACTTTCGTTTCCTCTTCAAGGTCGTCTGCAATTTGTTTTTACTTCTTTCGTATGCATTGGTCCGGCACGTCGGCATTAATTAAAGGCTAAAGACAGATCTCGATGCCCTTCTGGTTCACCGGCTCTTTTATTTCTTTACCTTGGGGCCATTTGTAGCTCCTGCTGTACCGAGAATTCCCATTTGACAGCTGCAGGGACTCGCTCCTCATATAGTTTTATTGAGAAATATAAATGGAGCTGCAGTCCGAGAGCCTGAACACCACCGGCGAGGATGCACATTTTATTGATTATTGATTTTATTATTTTATTAACAGCCAACATTTTGGGTTTGATCAAATCCCAAATTAACAAGGTCCTTTTTTTAACGTTTTAAATTTGTTATATTTATATTTTACCATTTTGCACATGCTTAACGTAAAAGTCATTTACAAGTTTCCTAAATTAATGGTTGGGGTAAGGGTACAGGGTCAGCCATTAAAGAGCATCCCTGGAGCAATGAGGGGTCATGGAGCCAGAGTGGCTACTTCTTTTAGTGGACCTTTGACACCATAACCTCAGTTGTTCCGCTTCCTTCTGAAATGTTTATTCTCATTTTTCTTTTCTTTTTTTTGTGCTAGGATAGGCCACCATATACTTATCATTTCTTAGCTCTTACTTTAAAACCTGATGGGAACAAATTTGACTTAAATTTTCCTTGAGCTGGTTGATGTCAGTGGTTCTGAATCAGGGAAAACGTCTTAACTGACTGTTACGATTATACTCATTCATTCATTCATACATTATCTTTTGCTTAATCCTATACTAGGGTCGCGGGGGGTTGTAGTTCTCCAATGCCCATCCATTGGAGAACGTTTCAGGCGCTTGGCAGATACACCCAGGACAGGGCACCAGTCTATCACTGGGCACACACTCACTGACTCACATACATACTGACGATATCAAGGGAATATCAAGCAGTCAATTTACCTTAAATCCAAGTTTTTGGACTGTGGGACAAAATCGGAGAACCCATAGGAAACCCATCGCGGACACGGCGAGAACATGGAGACTTCACAAAGATAAAACCTGGATCCCCAGTGCTGAGAGGCAGACGTGCTGACCACTAATCCACCGTGCCGCCCTGTTACTAGTTTTTTATTTGCTTGTAACCTAGTTTCAACTCCCAGAATTGGTAAATTGCTTGGTTTTCTTGTAGATGCCAAATGTGACAGAGGAAGGGTTCAGAGGGTTCAGAGGAAAAGTATTATTGTAATCATAGTAAACCATAGTGGACCAAACATTTACCATATGCGTATCCTTGGTGGTGTGCAGTTAGAAGTAACCCACTGAAAGCTTAAACCATTTAAAGTAGCCTTGTAGATCACAGTAAACTGGGTCATCACCATGCCCACCTGAGTCCTGACTGATGGAGGGGCGTTATCTCTTTCCTGCTCATCAATCAAACCGAGCAACTGCTGTCGAGAATGCTTTACTTAAGGCTGCTTTTCAAAGTATTCAGAAGGAGGATCATAGATCATCTGGTACTGGCCCTCAGCAGGTGGAGTGAACCTTCCCTGCCTGTGTAAACCATCTTTAAAGGCGACTTAAAGACCAGCCTCTGTATTTAGCACTCGAAAAACAAAGCTCTCCTCTTAATATTTAATAAGCGTTCTTTATTCTGTACTTTACTTTGACCTTTGGATTTCAGAGCTATCTGTACTCTAGGTTTTTTTTTTTTATTTCACATCAACCGGCTGAAAGCAGTTTTAACTAAATGTTGTTTAGAGTCTGGAGTCTATTTATGCCGGAATACTGATTCACTCTCGTGGCGAGGGCGGCTGCTGAATGCTGTAAATATAAAAGCACGCGTTACGCTGCTCATGATACTTATTTAGCTGTGACACACGGCTTCTTGATTTCATCAGTACTCTGATAAGAGGCTTAGAATTATGGGTTTATTTGAATAAAGCAGGGGAAAAAAAATACATCAGTGTTCGTCTGAGATGATTCTGATTAACTGATCACTACCTGAAGAGAAGAGTGGGTTACAATCCACATGGATCTGAACTGAAATGACACGCAGGTGGCCGTTTTTAAGTTCACCTAAGTAATCCTGTCTCGACTGAAGGCCAGGCCTCTGCTCTTTATGATCTTCAATGATTTGAACTCTGCTTCATATGCATCATACGATTGTTGAACCACCGCCGTAATTTTCCATAATTTGTAGATAACCTCAAAGTCCATGAGGTATTTATTTTGGTTTGGTTTAGTGAAAACAATAATTGTAATAAAAACACTTTTTAGCATGGTCCTTTAATTCCACCCTGAAGTCAACCAAGCATCAAGGATTTTGCACGCCTTCAGGCTTCGTTTGTTTCCTCTCATTCACACTCATTTATTCATGTGTTTAGTTCCTAAGCCTCTTGTAGCCGATCCCAGCGTTCATTTCGTTAAACGAAAGGTCTATCGCTCTATCGCCGGGCAGATACACTGACCAACACATTCACACTCAGAAGTTATTAGTAGGGCTGTCTTCAACTAAGTATTTTCATAGTCGAATCTGATTCGTCAGATTTTCCCTATAGTCGACTGATAGTCGAATCAGTTAAAACTTCACCACAAGATGGCGCTATAAGCGTGGTTTTTAAAAAAAATATTTTACTTCTTTTTCTAGAGCACCGTAAATGGGTTAAAGCGCACACATCATTAAAAAAAAATATTAACAGAAATTAGGATGATTTTATTTGACAAAAGGCTATATATATATATATATATATATATATATATATATATATATATATATATATATATATATAAACGAAAACAAAGACATTTCATGTAAAAACTAATGCTTAGCAGCAGCCATGGGCGCCCCCATGTGGTCAAAATGGTACATTTGACTATGAGGTTCATAGTCGACTACGGTTCTCCGATTCGAATCGTCGAATCAGCGAATATTGCAGCTCACCCCTAGTTATTAGCCTCTTCATTTTACCTGTGGGAATAAACTAGAGGGAGAACATACGAAATGACATCACAAGGTTGCCGTGAGGAAACTCTTCTGTCCATTGGGTGAAATGTTAACGTCAGGAAACTCATGTTATTCACAGAGATCATGGTCACATCCATTCGGCTTTCATTTATTTAGTCAATTTTTGTTTTGCTGCCGGTTTCTATGCTGTTTCTACCACAGCCAACCTCTTTGTCCCTGCCGTTAGGAAAGTGTTGCCCTGTGGTTGCCATTGTAACCATGGGGACAGATCAGGTGCAACCACATTTTCCACCAATCGTTTGATCTCCCGATGATAACACCCAATGCGCTGTGGCACTCGTGTGGCTCCCCTGCTTATGCCACTCCATGCCAATTCGAACGCCCCCCTGATCTGGCCACGTGTGGGCTGAAGGTCTGGCTGCACGAACCCGAGGAAAGGCTACACAGTAAGACTCTGACACTTGCTGTTTCTCAAGTGCAAGTCAGCGTAGCTTCCACATTTTGGCAGATGAGGCTCTTCCCTGGTGAATGTTGCTTGATGGAGAAGCAGCCAGGGATCCAGTAGACATCTATTTAATCTACTACTTAATCATTTTTCGGCTGTTTTTGTCATTTCGTCATTTCCATTGCGGTCTGTGGTAGAGGTTTGCTGCACGTGCCCCCGAGAGGGAATGACATGGGTATTAATGCCCTGCTTTTATTACACTTACTTTAATAAACCCCAGTCTTTTGTGGATTTTGGGTTTTTTGTTTGTTTGTTTTTTTTTACAGCAGTTGGGTCTGGTACACCCCTGAGACTTTATCATCATGTCGTCCTGTTTTATATAAACCTTTAATGTCCCCCTGTTCCTGCAATTCTGAGAGACATCCAATCAATTTTGTCAGCTCATCACCCCAGCAGGACTTGGCTGCATTACATCCTTTGGAGCAAATCCACAGAATGCACCCACCCACATCATCCCGGGTCCACCTCTTCTGTTCTCTCCCGTGTGGCGTCATTTGTACTCGTGTGAGTATGATTTGATTTATACGTGGAGGTTTTTTTTCAGTCGCATGTCGCGTCGACGCAGAACCACTAAGATGATGTACTGAGAGGTCTTCCCTCGCATACTGACTCCGGCAAACTGCTTTAAAATGCAGACGCACACCTGGTTATAAATCTACCCAAGTACTTCCACATCACTGCTGGATTACCTTCACTTGCTGTAGATGAACAAATTCAATTTAAATGCATGCTTGGAAATAGACACCGATCCTGCATACAGATGCTGCCTAAAACCACAGCCTCCGAGCCCCGAGCCCCGAGCCCGGCTGCAATCGAGACGGCTTTTTAAACACACTGATGGAGGATCGTACGTCTTTTCACTGGCACTCACTCTTGACATTCAGCACTTAAATAAAACTACTGCATTCTCTTTATTTAATAAGCAATCTTTAAATCTGTGCTATCGACTGCGGGGGAAGGGGGGGGGGGGGTTTATAACTAAACGCTGTTTGTGGTCCGTAGTCCATTGATGCTACAGTAAGAATATATTTACCGAATAGACGGAACACTTAAACTGTAAGTCACTCTCAATAAGTGCAAGTGTTAAATGCTTTGAATGTAAATGCACTGATGATGCCAGAGCACTTACTCTGCTGGAGCACAAAAGCAGCGAGAGGTTTGGCACATCCGCAGACATCCGAGATCAGTCTGATATGTAAAAGAAGCTTATTTTTTATTAAAGTGCTGCTGAATTTCACTCAGGTTCGGCAGGATGGAAACATTTTTAATATTTTACACCGTATTCCCATGGACTCTAACTGTGATCTCTGCTCCGGCGCACAAAGCAGAATGAAAGTCGGGATTTTGGAAACAGGATCTTAATTTTTCATCTTGTCTTCCACTCCACTGTCTTGTCTATTGGTTCTTATCTCCGTCTTGGGGCTCTGGGATTTTCACTGGCTGTATTGTTAATATTTGGGTCACATCGTCTTCTGCACGGGAGAGGGAGAGCAGCGTGTGGTGATCGAAGCCTGCCATGGAAAGATGAGCTGACCCACATTTCACTTTTTTTCTCCGTGTGGTCTCTCGGCGGCGCAGGCCTCGGAGACTCTGTGTTTGTGAGACGAGCTTATGCTTTTACATAAAATATGTGCACGCTATATACAGTCTGATGCAAACGCCTGGTCAAATTCCATGGTTTATTGATGTTCTAAGTGAAAGTAAGTTAAGACGATGTCCATAGGGAACAGACGTCCGTGCATTTTAAGTCGTGGCTGTAATTTGTTTACTGAATTTAACCCAGTGGAAGGAAGAAAAAAAAAAAAAAAAACTCCATGAAATGGGGCCAGAAAAAGTGCTGGCACATTTATAATGTATGTTCTAATAAAACTCGGTTACGGCAAAAGAAAACTAAATAGGAATTGCAAACGAATCCATATCATGATGTCCTCAATGACCTCCATCTCGTTTCTCCTTTAATTGTCCATTTATTTCAGCTTCATATGAACTACATTCTTCTTCCGAACGTCCAAACCACCTGTGTCTCATCTTTCTAACTTTGTCTCCAAAACTTTTTACCTTAACTGTCCATCTTAATCACTCCCTTAGAGAATCCCGTCGCCTTCATCCCTCACACTTCGAGCTCTCTCTCCCAACTTTTGGCCTGAGATGATGTCTCTAAGCTGTAAAACACTGCAGTCCCGACTGTCCTGTATACTTTCTCCTTCACTCTAGTGGATACTTGTTTATCGCAGATCATGCCTGTCACTATGCCATCCACTCCATCCTGCCTCTAGTCTCTTCATCACCTCTCTACCACATTCTACATTGGTTGGTACACTTACACTAATAAGCATGTCTGGGGGAAAAAACAGGCAATTCAGAGGGTTTTAAAGAAGTTTTACAGAAGTAAACACTGGCCTGCACAGGATAATAGTGCAAAAACATACGAATAGTTAAAAGTACAGTTGCAGGGAGTTACACAGTTTGGGGATGTCATTATCGGCAGTCCGGACTGCACAGTATTAGTAAAAAAAATTGAAACTATTTAGAAAAAAAACTATTATTGGTCGGTCATATTCTTTGGGCATTCAGGCAGCACTGCATTAAAAAGACATGACTCTGTAGTGGGCATTATTTTGTTTCCGCATCATTATTCAATTTGCTCCATGTTTTGCAGATATTGTGGGATAGGAATAGCTTTTGGATAGGTTTGAGGTCAGGACTCTGTGTTCTTCCATCCACGCCTTTATGAAACATTCATTCATTATCTTCGGCTTGGGTCGTGGAGGGTTCCCATGCCCATCCAGGGGAGAAGGTTTCAGGCACTGGCCAGATGCACCCCGGACAGTGTGCCAGTCTTTCACTGGGAACTTTATAAAACAAAAAAAAAATCATTCCACAAACCTGTGAGCAACCAGATCTCCAAAATACAGGACTATGTGTTTAATATTCTATACTTACAAATACAGATACCACATACAGAAGATCCATGCCGCATTGCTGGTATGGGTGACTTGCGTTTATCGGAGGCACAATTAATCCTAAACATTGAATAGATGTTTAAATCCAGGCACGCTGCCTTCCGAATGACATTCAGCAGAGAAGGCCTCGATTATTTCAGCAGGACAGTGCCGAAGCGCATTTTGCACAACGGCGTGACTGTAAAGTGAAACACGCTCAGCCCACTGAAACTATTTGACGGTTTATTAAAAGAAAAATCCAATAAAGAAGAGCATACACCGCTGAGTAGCAGAAATTCAATATCAAGCAAGAAAAAGAAAACATCCCACTTTTAAAGCCACAGTAATTGGTCTCCTGAGTTCCTGCATACTTAAAAGATAAGGTGATGCAACACTTTGGTAAACATGCCCCAGTTCCACCTTTTATAAAACTGTACTGCTGGCATCTAATTTCATCGGATTTTTCAAGCACTAAAGATTTGCACTTACGTGTGATCCATCGTCTTCAATATGTTAAAGCTTTTTAGGATTTATACATAATGATGATTTTATTTACATTTTACACAGAATTTCAATTTTTCTTGCCAATGGAGTTGTATTTTTTTCAGATTCAGATCGGGAGAGTGTCCAAAACACACACACACACACACACACACACACACACACACACACACACATACGCGCACACACTACACGTGACACGTGTGCTTGTGCTTATATATGCAGAAGCTTTTGTTTTTACAAATCTATACTTTCCTACAGCATATATAAAATGTGTGTGTATAATCGTGTGTGTGTGTGTGTGTGTGTGTGTGTGTGTGTGTGTGTGTGTGTGTGTGTGCCTGGGTAACAAAAGCCTGTAATGCCCCAGGGTAACGCTGGTGCTGTCACTTTCCTACAGCATATATAAAAGGCTTAGTGCGAGAATATGGAAGGAGACTGCGAACCGGGAATCCCTAGCGCTGAGAGGCGAATGTGGGTTTGATCATAAAGGTTTGATAATTATACAGTATAGTTGGTTTTCTTCATAACGACTGACTTGTGAGGTTCTCATCTGTAAGAACATGACTAAATGTAAATGTAAATGTGTACAGTGGGATGTCCAGCCCATCCCTCAATACAACAATACAAACTGCCCTCTTCCTCATATAACGATTGTAAACATGACTTTAGAACATTCAGTCATTTCTACAGTAATAATATCTGTTTATTTTAAACATAGACGTGACAAAACTATTTTTTACGTTTCGCTGGACTGCACGCCACCCCCCAGTACGTTATAGTAGTTCGGTCCACTGCCCACCATCACAAGAACCCACAAAGCATCTGGAAGTGTGACGGTCATGGATGACCTTTAGCAAATAGCTAGTTACAAAGGTTAACGTAAAATTAAAGACATGTCACACAGTTTGCTCAACTTCCACCTCACAGTGGAACAAAACTCATTTACTGTACAAATGCAACCTTCTAGAAATGTTTCCCAGGACAGAGGACGCTGTTAGAACAGAGACCGACCTACATCCATCTGTTACCTTCCTGTTAATCCTATACTGGGGTTGCTGAAGGGTCCCCCATGCCCATCCTGGGGATGCTGGCACAGGGCACAGGGCAGGTACACCTAGGACACGGTGCCAATCTTTTGTTGGGCACACACTTACTCACACACACACACTATATAGGGGCAATTTAGAGCAGCCAATCCACCTCGAATCCAAGTTCTTGGACTGTGGGAGGACCCTAGAGAACATGAAAACTCCACCCAGGTCGGGATTCGAACCTGGATCCCAAGCCCTGAGAGGTGAGCGTGCTGAGCGCAACGCCACCGTGTCGTCCAAACAACATACAATAAGACGTGAAGGCTCCTGTGGATGTAACGCGCAGTTGCCCCGGTTATCTTCGGTGTCTGAGTTTCTATAAAACATCAAATCCATGACGTCTACAGTAAACGTACGCATGCCGTTTCAGAATGCCGAGCGTTTCATTTGCTTGAATCTCAGGTCTTAAAGACTCAGAACCCATCAGCCAAATTCAAACTCAAGGCTGCAGCTCTGCTTGTGCTTTAAAAGCTGCCACCTCCTGAACTCTGAAGACCTCGCGCCAGCCGTACCCTTTACCACCGGATCCGTTTGTGGCTTGCTTTGTTTGATCGTCTTCAAAATCGTAAAAAGCCCCTTATTATCTGGAACAGCACAATAATGTCACAGTGACTTTTATTCTCATTTTATTTATTATATTTTTTTGTATTTAATGTGCACTGAGCTGCACGCTGAAGATGTCGGGAGCTTATGCGGTAACTGAGCTACCTGTGTTATGAGTCATAGAACTGGGAGCTACAGACGCTGAGGGCAAATTTGCAGCACATCTCTCTCCCTCGCTCTCTCTCTCTCGCTCTCCCTCGCTCTCGCTGTCTCTCTCTCGCTCTCCCTCGCTCTCGCTCTCTCTCTTTGCATGTCCTTGTGAATAATATCTTGTTAGAGAACTCACAAAAACTCGGAGGATGTACAGTCAGTTTTTACGTATAACAAATGCTATTTTTATAACTTGATATTTTACATTTCTTACATGCTGTTCTTGTTTTTCTTTTCCTTGTTTTCAACATCACACATCATCTACAGACATACTGAACTTCTAATCACATTTAGGCACCAACAGCAGATGACTATAAACCCATATCAGCACCAGCGTGAACAAGCCCATATGGATTTACTGATGTAGATACCCGAGTAGCACATTTACTCTAAATACTAACATTATTAGAGTCATTTTATTGTCTCTACCCTCTTAGATCTATAATTGCAAATTGTAGTTCTAAAGTTACAGATTGTAGTCCATTTGTTTAGGGTTTTCCACGAAAATTTGTTTCTATGGGAACAAGTGTTTGCTCATTTATTCAGAAGAGCAATTGTGAGGTCAGCCACTGATGTTGGACGAAAGGACCTGCTCCACAATATCGTCCACTCATCCGAACCTGACACAGACTTTGCTTTATGCAGTGCCCAGTCATGCTGAAACAGATCTGGGGCCTTCCCCAAACTGTTCCCACAGATTTGGAAGCATAACGCTGTCCTATCTGCATAGCCTATATGCATTTCATTTTCTTAAGAAAGAGGAGGAGCTTATATAAACAACGAGCATCAGAATTATCTTATTAAGTACGTGCTAAATATGGATGTATGTGGATCATGTGCTACACTCCATATTATAATTAAATATTTGTAATATTTAGGATTTTTTTTAACCCAATAAGGACTATGGTTTGGCCTTAACAGGCTGCTCTATAATCCCTACATATTGCATAATGGTTTATAAGGACCTACATCCTTGAGAATAAAAGGTTCAGAATCGACCTTTCATTGCAGTGTCATGGACATAGCAGTAAGATTCATTCCACAGTTCTCATAAGAACCTTGCATATATATATATATATTTTTTTTGCCACTCAAGATACCACATACAGCATTTTTCATGAGCATCTTATATAGAAGGTCCTTAGTGGTGAGCCATTACATCAGAGTGGCATTAAGAAAGACCTGCAGAAATCCATCTGTAATTGATTTCTTCACAGAACCGAGTTTTCTTAGGAATCACTTAAATAACATTTTCTGAATCCTTTCCATTTACCGTGAGTACATTTACCACCGTGGACAGGCCAGTCTCGGTGGTAAGTGTGGGACTGCACGGGGGCATTAGTCATTTGCTATCTGGGCGAAATGTGAAATTGCTCAGTAATGGCTAAATTGAAGAACTGAGTAATCTTCCTGGAGGCAGTGATCAAAGCAGTTTACCGAATGGCTCATAGATCACAGAATCGGGCGTTTACCACGACCATCTCGGTCTCCTGACCTCAATCCCGCTTCCAGAGACGCCGAGCAGGAGGAAGTGCACCTGGGGGAGACGAGGGGTGATGGTGGATGTCTTACAGGGATGAAGGTGTTAGATCACTTGTTTGCTCGCAATCTCACAAACATTCAGATGATAAGTGTGTGAGTGTGTGTGTGGGTGTGTGTGTTTGAGTGTGGATTAGGAAGACATTTCCCACGCCACACCGAACACAATGATCTCTGCCTCGTGCTGCATTTCGAACATGCGATTCGATCGCGCGGGAGGCAGACGCGCGACGCAACATCCACACAATATCCATCAACACAGCCTCGGTTCTGGACCCTTTGAATCCCCTTATCGCTTTGCCGTCTGTGATTTCTCAATTTGCTTCATTACTATTTCAGAGGCACCTTGTGCTACAATCAATACTTTCCCATTACCGTGATGAACGGCTGCTTTTCAGACGTTCTTCAATCTGTTACTGATTAAGTGGCAGGCGGCCGAGGCTGAACTGTGACAAGCCGCGGCGCAAGGAAAGTATAAAAAGATGGATATGAAGCATATCTGTTCCTGAAAGGAAGTCTGCCAGCGGCGAGGGGGTCTTTAAAGGATTTTTCCTGAAAGTTTAATTAATAGCTAGCGCTACGTTTAAGGCAGAATTTGTGCTCTTGAACTTGACAGACGTCTTTATCCAAAGCCATTTACAACTGAGGCAGAACTCAATTAAAACACAGAATGGAGCAGCTGAAGGTTAAGTGTTTGATACGGGACTCGACGCTGGCTCCCGGCCAATCCAAAGAGCGGCCCGCGCGCCTTTACGGGCTGACCCTACCTCTGGTCCCACGAGGAAAAACATTTGACATCATTTCCATCCTCATTTAGATTCACCCAGATCGCTGTTGTGTGTTCTACAGGCAGCGTTTGATGGAAGGAAGGTCACAGTGTCGTGTTCTCCCTCCTGTCACTGCAGCAGCCATTAATGTGCGAATGTAGTTGAAGTAAAAAATATTTACACGATGGTCAGTCTCAAACCAAGGTTTCGTGATCTCGTGTGTTTGTGGCAGCGGTGGGAATAAATGGATGCAACTCGAGGGGGAAGTGGAATTGAGGGCAATTGATGGTTATTAAAGGTAATGAAGGCACCTGCAGGAGGTCCTGTGTGAAGGTATTTTAGAAAAGGTGAGGCGTGGAGCATGGCGAGAGTGGGGGGTGACGGGACGAGACGAGAACGGCGGCAGCAGCGTTCTTTATTTACTGCAAAAAAAATCCATTTACCGTGTTTGATAAATCCCATCTCTGTTTCTGTTTCTCATCGTGTCCCCGGCAAGTGCTCTTGAATTTATATAAATCTGAAATATATCTGGCGGCACGGTGGCTTAGTGGTTTAGCACGTTCGCCTCTCAGAGCTAGAGATTCCCAGTTCGAATCCCCATCTGGGTGGAGTTTCCATGTTCTCCCCGTGTCCGCATGGGTTTCTTCCGGGTTCTCCGGTCTCCTCGCACAATCCAAAAACATGGATCAAGATCAATTGAGTTCTCCAAATTGCCCCAAATAGAGTGCGTGTGTGTGTGTGAGTGTGTGCCCAGCGATAGATTGACCCCCTGTCCTGGGTGTATCTGCCCAGCGCCCGAAACATTCTCCCCTGGATGGGCATGGGGAACCCCCCCCCCCGCCACCATAATAGAGGATAAAGCGGGAGATAATGGATGGATAAAATATATCTTTAAGAGAATAACAGAAGCCTTTCATGTTGGTGACTTTCAGCAGAACAAGCTTGATGTCCTTTTAGCCGACGCTCTTCATCAGATTGATTAAAATGGGCTTTGTATTCCATCTTCATGTTTCCCCTCATGTTACTACTGAAGTTGTAATATGAATCTGAAGTAGATTAACAAAAAAAGCTGAATTAAATAAAATAAATGTTAGGCAACTTACACGGGATTACTGTCAGACTGGACACAATGGGCTACCACAGAAGAAAGAAACCTTGTGAGGACCAAAACTCAGAGGGGCGCTCATGCTTTGTAAACAGCCGGACACTGTGCAGGACACTGATGTACAGATTGTGTAATGAATACGTGAACATTTTTTAAAAATTAAGTGGAAGGAATTGGTCTACCAGGGCGGCACGGCGACTTAGTGGTCAGCATGTTCTCCTCTCGGCGCTGGGGATTCCCGGTTCGAATCCCAACCTGGGTGGAGTTTCCATGTTCGCCCTGTGTCAGTGTGGGTTTCCTCTCACAGTCCAAAAACATGGATCAGGGTCAATTGAATTCTCCAAATTGCCCCATAATAGAGTGTGTTTGTGTGAGTGAGTGTGTGTTCAGCGAAAGATAGGCGCCCTGTCCTGGGTGTATTTGCCCAGCGCCCGAGACATTCTCCTCTGGATGGGCATGCGGAACCCCCCTGCAACCCTAGTACAGGATAAAGTGGAAGATAATGGATGGATGAATTGGTCTTCCACGTTTAACCCATCCGTGTAGTAAAACACACCCATATACACACACACAGTGAATAAAGTGAGCACATGTGCCCGGAGTAGCCCGGTACACGGCACTGGGGAAGCAATTGGTGCCTCGCTCAAGTGCACTTGAGACATAGTACTTGGTGGAACCGGGAATTTAACCACAAACCTACGAGGGCCTCTAAAAACTAAGACTGTAAAGACACTAGTCCAATAGAAATCCAGATTCTGTCCATAAAATCCGAGTGTGTGGCGTCGAATAAAGACATTTCAATGTCAATGAGTTAATCATCCCTTTGACCCTCAGTGAAGATGAAAGTCCTCGTACGGTTGTATGTGTTGTGTGTATCGCGTTGAGCAACATGTTTGAATGGAGCTTGTAGGTGAACAAGGGGAACATGATTGGAGACATGGAGTTATGACAAGGTCAAAATCCTATCCGGTCTCCTCTAATGCATCCATCACTCTGACGTTCTGTATGTCTTACAGAATGATGCTTGACTCGTGCAATTATTTTGCCAGCATATAAAACCAAGAGTCAAGGTCATCGTGTCTCAGAGGAAATGACAGCGGAACATGCAGGGATTTGCAATCGCCGTTTGGGACAGAGATGTTTACCAGCAGCAGAAAAAAAAACAAAAAGAAAACAAAAAGAAAACGGTATACTTATCTTTAAGCTTCTTCTTTACTCTGTGCTCTGTTGAATTCTGGCGAGCCATTTCTATTAAAACTCCTCCTTTTTCCCAGTCATTCCAGGAAATGCTCCAAACTGAGGACGCAGTTAGAAAAATGGATGATTTTACAGCATAAAGCAGGCGCTGTTGTCCACTTAACTGTCATGATAATGACCCAGTCAGAGCAATTAAGGGTTAAAGGTCTCACTCAAGTGCCTGGTGGTAGCAGTTTGGCAGTACTTAGAGTTAAATTGTGTTCTTCCTGTAAAAAGGTTCCAGTAAGCCACAAGTGCAGTAATTTGTAGATACATAATTAAGTTGATCATATGTATACGAGGCCAAGCTTCGCATTCCTGATTTATGTACAACTATACTCAGATAACAAGATTATACAGAGCCGAATGTGGCCCACTATCTGATCCACCGCGTGGGTTGACGGCACATGGGCTCAACAGATTGGAGCCATCAGCCAAAAGTGGCTTACATGTAGGTAAGACGAACAGAGAACAGATCCCTACCAGGTGTGGACCAGATGATTTTTGGAACATGTGGACCATATGATTTTTTTATTTTTATTTGTGGGCCGTATGTCTGACAGATGTGGACCAGATGTGTTGTGGGACATGTGGGCCATATAAGAGCCAAATCGGGCTGTAGTGGACCATACCCCGGGTGCCCACATCTGTATGATTGTACAATATAAATAAAAATGTTTGTGGACCTTTTGAAGTAAGAAGCCATATTTTGTGACAGTGTTGAGGTTAAGTTCAAGTTCAAGTAATTTATTTATATAGTGCTGTTTACAACAGTACATTGTCACAAAGCAGCTTTACAGAATGAAAAGCCTTTAAACCCCCAAAGAGCAAGCCGAAGCGACAGTGGCAAGAAAAAACTCCCTTTTTAGTTGTTATTTAAGGAAGAGACCTTGGGAGGACCGGGCAGCAACAACAATGTAGGACAGCCATGTACAGACATTAAACAAATGGAAAAACTAACAACTGGAAAACTATATGTGAGTCCATTAGGGGGCGTCCTGCAGGACCGCCAGTCCAATTAATATTCAGGTTCCATCCAGTATTCGTCAGCAGAGCCATGGATGAAGATCTCCAGGAAGCCGGGGGACACCTCAAAAGAAACACCTCTAAAAGATTAGAGGTGAGACCCCACACAGACACAAACCCAGGACTTTTAAAAGGTGAGAGAACAAACTAATCTGTGACCAACTTAAGAACAGCACAGATTGTAACAGCTGCCTGAGTGAATGTTTATTATACTTTGTGTATTGCAGCAAATCCACAACGCAGGAGTCGCAGTTTCTTAATTTCATAACATAAAAGCAGCTAATACTTCAGTCAGGCAAGTCAACAGAGATTTCGCGTCTTTTTTTTTTTTTTAACATTATTGTAAAGATATTTGGAGTCTCTGATAAATAAAATCACCTAAACATTTTTTTCTATTACAAACCTTTTACATTTTTAAAGTAAAACATTTTTGTAAATAATCAATAAACACAAGAAAAAAAAACTGAACAAATTCATTGGCTTTTGATTTCAAGAATAAAAAAAGGCACAGGAACCTCTTAAACACCCAACAGAGATATTTTTGCCTCCACTTGACATAAAACTTGGGCTGCCGAACAATTTGGTGAAACAAGGAGGAAGAAGGTTTTTTGTTATTTAAGATTTTTGTTATATGTTCCCAGGTGGAAGTGATGCTGTGATTAAAGGAGGTGTTTTTATTTCTCCAGATCATGAATCTGTTTTTAGATCTGATGGTGGAACTGGAGAAAATCACTTGGACATTATTTAAGGATGTTGCTGACCGTTTCATCAGCAACTATTGAAAACCAAACTCATAATGAACTGGAGAACGTTCTTCAAGCTCACAAAGTGATGAAGTGCAATTTCCTCTTTCACATTTCGATCTTCTCTGATAATCTCGGTGCGGAAAGTGATGAACGTGTCAAGCGCAAGGAGTCATGATTAAACAGTGTTACCAAGGCGACTGGAGTCCCTCGGTGATGGGGTACTAGTGCTGGACACTAATACAAGATGATGTAGTGGACGCTGAGTACGAACCAAAATCAGCAGCTGAACATTTTCATCTCAATTAAAATTCTGCTGTAAAAGATTCGAATCTGTTCTGATAAGAAACACTTTATCTCATGGTTCTCTACATGATATTTTTCATTCATTCATTCGTTATCTTGCACTTAATCCTATATTAGGGTTGTGGAGGGATTCCACCATATACTGTGCTGGGCAGACACTCACAACACACTATATTGGGCAAGTTAGAACATTCAGTTTACCCTAAATCCATGTTTTTGGAATGTGGCAGAAAAGCAGAGAACCCAGAGAAAACCCACGCAGACACGGGGAGAACACGGAAACTCCACCCGGATTAAGATTCGGACCTTGATCCCCAGTGCTGAGAGGTGGACGTGCGTAACCTCTGTGCCACCGTGGCACCCAAGATCTATATTTGTGTTTAGTTTTTTATTGCTTTCTCAGCATCAGCAAACATCCTATATTGAGGTTGCCCTGTGTCCAACCAAGGGGGAACGTTTCCATTGCTGAGAGCACACACACACACACACACACACACACACACACACACACACACACACTCTATATATATATATATATATATATATATATATATATATATATATATATATATATATATATATAGGGGCGGCACGGTGGCTTAGTGGTTAGCACGTTCTCCTCTCAGCACTAGGGATTCCTGGTTCAAATCCCCATCTGGGTGGAGTTTCCATGTTCTCCCTGTGTCTGCGTGGGTTTCCTCCGGGTTCTCCGGTTTCCTCCCACAGTCCAAAAACATGGATCAAGTCAATTGAGTTCTCCAAATTGCCCCATATAGAGTGTGTCTGTGTGAGTGAGTGTGTGCCCAGTGATGGATTGGCGCCCTGTCCTGGGTGTATCTGCCCAGCGACCGAAACGTTCTCCCCTGGATGGGCATGTGTGTGTGTATATATATATATATATATATATATAGGCCATTTAAAGTAACCAATTTACCTTAATTCATGTGTTTGGATCTAAGACTTAAGAAACCTAAGAACCCAGAGGAAACCCATGTAGACAGTGGTGGGGGGTGGATATGCTAACCACCACTAAGCTAAACTTTAGTCCAGTAATAATAAAACAATTTCACACAGCTGTCACAGCATTCATATTCCAGGCCTGTCCCGGTTCTTGCACCTTTAGTTGCAACCTTTTCTGAACCCGTTGTGTAAGCTGAAAGTTAAAGAGAAGCAGCTGGCCTCTGTCTTCATTTACTGGAATTCCTCACTTTATTCTGCTCACATGAACCATCTTTCTTTTTGTTTTTCACTGCTGTTGCTGCCAGAACACCGTGTGGCAGTAATGCACCGTGATGTTTATTCGCCAGCCAGCATACATTAAAACAAAAGCAGTTGCTGGTCTTGCGAGCTAAAATAACTCTTGTTTCCTCCTCCGCATTTGAAAATCCGTCAAAAAAGTTGGGAGTTGAAACCTGCGGTCACATTTAAAATGAGTTTCTTTTTTTTTTTTTTTTTTATCAAATCAGAAGTAGCAAGCGTGAAATGTCAATAAATTGAAGGAGAACCTTGTGAGAGAGGAATATTAAGTATGGAAAGGGGCTCTTATACCAACCCTGTAAAGGAAATATAAGATGTGAGACACCCTGCAGCCTTGCACCGCAGGAAGCTGCACATAAGGGGGTGCAAAGCTGCAAGTGGGACAAGGTCTCCATCAATTCAGGACGACGGATCGTACCGTAAGCATCGGGAATAGTGATCAAAATAACCCCAGGTTTTAATTTCTCAACCTGAAAAAATAACCTGAGTCCGAAACAATGCACATTAATAATAAAATTAATCGGTTTTTAAATATTTCTCTTTTGTTTGTTCTCTAGTCTGACATCATATGTTTACATTTGGTCATTTAGCAGATGCTTTTGTCCAAAGTGGATTACAAAGCGAGCACAGGGTTGGCCACAGCAAGGGTTAAGGGTCTTGCTCAAGGACCCACATTAGTAGCTTCAGTGGACCTGGGATTTGGACCCACAACCATCAGATTGACAGCCCAACACCCCAACCCATAGGTGTCAAACTCAAGGCCCGTGGGCCAAATCCGGCCCATAATACAATTCTATCTGGCCCGAGAGGTCATTTTACATTAATCTGTTATTATTGTTATTATCAGCCTTTATTATTTGGGCCGTGCTCATATTTAGAATTTGTTTGATTTTGACAGGAGCATTTTATTATGGAGAGCAAAAATATTTAAAGATATTTCAATTTTATTTTCTAAAATGGCCCAAAAGCAAAAAAAAAACTTTTTACTTTAGTGAAAAAAGGCTTTTTTTATTTCATTTTATTTTTCATGTTTTTTTTTGTGTTCAGAGTTGTAACTTTTATCATTTTGACAAGAGATATTTTTGTAGAAAGGGAAAGTATAAGATATAATTTAAGGTATATATAAAGTTTAAGTTTATTTATTCTGGAATACAATTCCTAACATTTTATTCCAAATTCATGTTCAATAAACATTTAATTTTAGTGCGTTCAATAAGTATTTATTCTGTTCGGCCCGTGACCTAAAGTGGGCTTTGAGGTTTGGTCCCTGATGAGATTGAGTAGACACCTCCGCCCTAACCACTGAGCTACTGTACCTCACCCAAAACATCTGCAGATACGCTGCAGTACAACCAAATACCACTGCTATTTGTTTTATTCATAGGAATAAACGATTCATAAAAGAGCATCTGTATTACCACTTTGTTCTCTTCACTTGTCATAAAACACATAAAGCTGTAGATACTGTGATAGTTAAACTCTTACGAGCTCAACAAAATATGTTAAACCAAAAGACGCACGCTGTTTTACTCATAGCTGCCTTTGTGCTGAATTCATAACTCCAGATTCCTCAGGGAGCCATTTGAGAGGATTCTACCCTGATGTTTGTCTTTAAAACCATAGATGACATGCCTTTAGTCATCTATGGCACTTTATGAAAATGTAACTCATATTAATTCCCACAGGTTTTAAAATAAATGTTGAAAACACTTTTTTTTTTTTTTATTCTTTTTTTGTAATTTCTGAAGCAATCATTTTTCAGTTCTGGTGGGATGGCAGACTGTCTGCGAGGCTTTCGTTGGAAATTAAACTATCCGTCCACGTCCTTCCATCATTGCCTTCGTAATGGGTTTATGTTTATTGCCTTGGTTTTTATGTGATCATTTTATTTTACTACATAAGAAATATATAAAGATGACCAGGGGCTTTATTTTGAATTTTCTTTTCCCTTCTTATTTATTTATTTTTTTTCCCTACATTTTTTTAAAAACAGTTTATTTGAATTACTGTATATTGTTCTTGTTCGGGTGCAAGCGCACAGTTTCTGTAAGTGGGGCGAGATGGTGGTGTAGTGGTCGGCACGTCCACCTCCCAGTGCTGGAGATCCAGGTTTGAATCCCGATCTGGGTAAAGTTTTCATGTTCTCTCCGCGGGTTTTCTCCAGGTTCTCCTTCCACAGTCCAAAAACATTGATTTTAAGGTGATTTGATGCTCTAAATTGCCCATATAGTGAGTATTTGACACATGCCCAGCAATATATTTGTGTCCTGTGCTCCTGTGGCTGGGCATGGCAGAGTGGAGGATTAAGTGGAAGATTATAAATAAATGAATGAACTTGCAAATGTCCTAACTTGATGCACGGTGATGATACAGCTGTCTTGATGCAATGAGGGTTCAGAGCCTTCCTCATGATCCCACGATGGCAAGTTGGTAAAAATAGGAATACATCGTTTAGACTGAACCCCACTATTATCTGATACTGTACTTTACTCTACATTTTAGACCATAGAATCTTATGTGTGTTAATTTTAGGTTGCTTATTTATAATTTTATACCCCAAATAACAATTATTTGATTTAATGATGGCACTGGATTTTAGGCTTGCAGATAGCTGAAGTCTCGCTCAGATGGATCTATATACGGTCACCCATCCGGCAGCATATTGGACCATTTGGCTTTCTGAACTACAGCCATTTGTCATGGCATAGATTTGTTTTGGGTTTTAAATTGCTTCCTCGGGACTATTGACCCATATGGACAGGAAAGCTTCTCGCCCTGATCGTAACAGAGACAGCAGTCCTGACGTGCTCCAAACAGCCCATTATGCCTCGTTACAGAGATCATCCACAGAACTGAGAGGCTCCTGGAACTGTCTGACATCTAAAAGCTCAGTGGTCAGGATGTTGGGTTAGCAATCTGAAGGTTGGGGGTTCAAATCTCAGGTCCACTGAAGTTACCAGTGTGGATCCTTGAGCAAGGCCCTTAAAACCTCTTTGCTCCAGGGGGCGCTGTTCTAACCCTGTGATCGATTTGCAAGTCGCTTTTATGAAAAGCGTCTGCTGAAAGACCAAACGTAAACGAAAACGTTGCAAAGTAAAAGTGGCCCTTTACCTCCACCTAGTGGCATTGACTTGAATTACAGCTACTGTTTATCGGCAACAATATCAAAATTAATTTCAGATTAAAAAAAAAAAAAAAATCTCAATACATGTAATGATGGTTGCTACAGTGAGAAACGTTAGCATAGAGAATATTTAACGTTAAATAGCGTTATTGTTTATGATAATTTGGGAACTTGCAAAGTGACCGTTTAACCAACGGTTAAAAGATGTTTGTAATGTAAATAAAGATAATAAAGCTTTAAGACTGCTTTACACATCGATCACACTGTTTTTTACGGGATCAAACCAGTAGCTACGGTCTTTGTAGGCGATTTCGGGACGTTGGTCTGTTTTTGGACTACTAAAATGGCGCCGACTACAAAATGACGACACGACCGCGGTGGTCACGAGGCGCGGACGTGTCCTCAGAAGCGAGTTCCTGCCTACGTAGGGAGCATTGAGGCATTGAGGACGCGGCCGCAGAGTGACGTCGCGACGCAGCTTGCGGGGCGCAGAGTCGAGGGAAGCGAGTTTGTTATAATGTAAGTTTGCCTTTAAGGAAACTGCGAGGACTTCAAAGGCTCTGTTATGAAGATGATTTATTTAAGATTATTATTATTATTATTATTTAAAAAGCTTAATGTTGTACGTGTCGCGTCCTCCGACGGTTCGTTCAGTTATGAAAGCCGTGAACTAACTTAAGGCTCGTTTGGAGTTGAACATGGCAGCGCGCGGCTCTCGGGAGTTCAGACTGGACTCGGGTTCGAATCTGGTTTAGTGTCAGTTAGTAGAGCTGTGCGGATCGATACTAATATCGATAATATCGATACCAACGCTGGTATTGGTATTGAACAATACTTGCGTAAAAAGATCGATACTCAAATTCCTTTTTTATTGTTTTGCCTAAGAACAATTCTATTTGAAAAAAAAGAAACAAAGAAAGAAAAAAACTGTCTAGTGAGGGGAGCATTTTTACTTTATATTTGTATTGTCGTTTCTCCTTTTGTACCTCAAAAATATATATTTTCCTCACGTTAAAGCAAACTTTGATTTATTACTGTTCCATTGTTTCTAAACAAAGATGTTGATTGGGATACATTATTTTGTTGTCACCTACAATGTTTGGCGAAATTCTATACTAGGTCTTTTCGATCAATGAAGCTTAAATATTAAAAAGTATCGGTATCGGTATCAAATATCGCGATATTGGCCCTGTATTTACTTGGTATCGGATCGATACCAAAATTTTTGGTATCGCACAGCTCTATCAGTTAGTCAATCAGTTATTCCGACGGTAAACCTCGTCACTGTGCAGGGAATTGGGGCTGTAATCTGTTATCAGCATCGCGCCCCACAGACCGCGTTCCATCTGAGGCTCGTTAAGTTAATCGAATGTTTAATGGATGTTTGTTCTGTAAACGTTGCACCCAATTAAAAAAAAAAAAAAGCCATCAAATGAGAATCTGACGGGAGACATGCGTCTTCAACCTTCACTCATCACCTCATCTGTCTGTTCTGATCAGAGTCCTCTGGATGGGATGTCTGCCCATCTCAGGACAGACGCCCAATAACAACAAACCAGAGCAAACCGAGGCACACGTGGGGAGAACATGCAAACTCCAGAATTATAAAAAAAAATTCTTACTTTACAGCGCAGGTTACACACACTGTCAGATACACCCATGACAGGACGCCAATCTATTATTGGGCACACACTCACTCACCTTATATAGGGGCAATTTGGAGCAGCCAATTCACATTAAATCCATGTTTTTGTGCTGTGGAAGGAAACTGGAGAACATGAAAACTACTCCCAGATCGGTATATGAACCTGGAACCCCAGCGCTCAGAGGCAGACATGACTGTTTATCTTTGAATCTGTATCAGGTTCTGAACATACCTCTTTAACACATAATGATGTGATGGGGATGATTTTTATAAACAAATATTTTAATAATGACACAATTTCAGTGGAAAATCAGATAAGACGATCCTTTATTGGTTCCACCACGAGGAAACGAGTCACAGCAGCAAATCAGAATCAGATTACTTAATTAATTCCCCAGGGGGAAATTGCAGTTTTTACAGATGCTCCATTAATCATGTTTATATACACAAAAATTGGAAATAAAAACAATAAGCGCAGTAAAATAAAAATAAAACTTGGCAATAAACCAAAAGTAAAGTGGCATGTGTACAGTATGTAAAAGGGACAGTGTTATGTTCCGATAAACGGTCATAAGTCGGCGGTTTTGTTCCAAAAGTATTTAATGCGTTTTACTGAATAGACAAACAAGTGCACAGGAAAAATCATCAATGGTGGGCAACCACGATTGATGAGAGAGCTCTGAGGTCTCAAAGATCTGAGGTCTCAAAGAAGGTATATAACCCTTAGGTGGGTTCTGTGGGTGAGTGTGACTGGACCTTCCAAATATGGTGGGATTTTCTGAGCCCCCAGTCCCTTTTTCTGAGTCCCCAGTAATACTTTTTAACAAATGTTACTTGCCCCCTAAATCTATATTTTCACAGGTCACCCTGCGACCAAACTTTCTGACTCCTTCTCACGCTCATTCGACAAGTGGTCATTCCTACGATTTACACACACTCAACCCCCACCTGGTCATTCCCTCAGCCAGTTGTTTACATATCGTAAATTACAAATATATCATAACAAAGGTAAAAGCTTTCCAAAGTTGACCAAACCTTTCAAATAATACAATTCAGGTCTTTATACGTTCAATCAATTCCAACGACAGTGAGCGAGAAATCAAAAAGATGCATCAAATATCAGCTATAGAGTAAAATACAAATAAAAACACACACATTTTGTACATATAAGAAAATAAAATAATAAGGAAGACCACAATCACGCAGTATTACCCCTGAATTGGGCATTCAATTTCAATTGGGTAATAAATATCACTCTGAAATTGTTTGAAATGTTGCATCTGTACATCTACAAGGTGAACACAGGGTTAATCACAACATCCCTGGAGCAATGAGGGTTAAGGGTCTTGCTCAAGGACCCACATTGGTAACTTCAGATTGACAGCCCAACACCCTGACCACTGAGCTACCACTCCCTGTGTGTTCCTCTGTTAGGACATTTTTTCTTCTTAAACACCACTGTTTCCAGCAGAACAAGTCTTTCTTGTGGTATTACACACACACACTGTTGAAGACGCCCCATGTCTGTGGAATGCTGTGTGAATTCATTCATCTCATGGTGCAAATGTGAGCAAAAAATATTGGTAAATGAAAAAACTAATTAATAAATTAAAGGTGACATTATAAAAGCAATGCGGTACGAGAGGGCAACCTCGAGTGTGTTTTTGCTTTTTTAAACTTTTACAAACACATCTATAGTAAATAAAAAACAAGGTTTGATTTATAAATGCGTTTATTAAAAGCAAAATCGTATATAATCTGGTCTTTGGTTTTTGAAGTGAACGCCAGTGGGGCACTCACATACTGCCATCTAGTGGCCAAATTACAGGACGCAGTTTGTGGAAAAAACGCTCAGAGGTGTGTGTTATTTTCAATAATGTCACGGCTGGACAAACGCCTCAGCCAATCAGATTTAAGGAGCGGAACTACGCGTTTTATAATAAGGGTTTACTTCTTCACAGTTCCTTTATGCACATGTCACATCTCCTCATGGTGTGTTTCTGTCAGTGCTGTTAACACGGCTGAAAAAACATCAAGCACCTAGTCATGCTCTTTGGATATCTGTATGCTTCCGCTGTGTGGAAACAGTTTAGGGAAGGCCCTTTAGTGTTCTGGCATGACTGTGCTTCAGTTCGCCATGCACGGTCTGTATCCCGTGGCTGGGTGATGGTTAAAAACTTGACCTCAAGCCCATCCAACACCTTTGGGATAAACTATAATGAATATTTGGAGGCCAATCCATTTATTTAGATCCTCCCGCTGTGATGGTAACAACCAAGCGACTGTGAGAACCAAAATGGACCAATATTTCTGCAGAATCATTTAGATATCGGGTGGAATTTATCATCAGTATGCTTTTGTTTGTTCAGCGTTTTGTCTCTAACTCCTTTGCTTTTGTTTCCGTGCTGCAGGGAGGATGTGCTGTTATGGGTCCTGGCTGTTTTGCTCTTACTGTTTTGCTGCCTGGACGTGTGGTACTATCTGCGCCTCGTGGCGGTTCTCCTCCGAGCCTGTTTTCTCAAACCCGTGTTCGATATCACGGCCGAGCAGACGCTCGGAGGCCAAGTACTCCTTCATGACATCGATCTGGGTCACATGAACAATGCACGCTACCTCCGAGAATGCGACTTCGCCCGTATCTCCCTTTACGCTCGAAACGGTGTACTGAAAGCCGCGAGGGCTCTCGGGGCCACCATGGTGGTCGGCGCCTCGACTGTCCGCTACAGACGGCCCCTGTGTGTGGGGGAGACGTTCGAGCTATGCACTCGCATCGTCACGTGGGACGAGAAAGCCTTCTACCTCGAGCAGCGCTTCGTCTCGCGCAAAGACGGAATGGTGGCAGCCGTGATGCTCTGCAAGCAAAACGTTCTGCGCAGCAGCCCAGACAAGATCCTACAGTATCTGTGCAAGAGGAAGGTGGGTGACGCTGATTTAAGACATTAATGACCTGTCAGTGGGGTGTGTCGATTTTAGGGGTGCAGGATATTGGATTTTTACTGATATTTAATATTCCAATATTTGCAAATTCATTAGAATCAGTAAACCCTTCACATGGATGAGTAATAATAACTCTATACTATAGAACATTAATGCTCATTTTAAGTGATGCATAGCTTTTAGGGAGCTCCACCCATTAATTTCCCACCATCCACCCCACTGGTCCACAGCATGCCGTGTCCGAAATCGCATACTAACTTACTATCTCTCAAACAAAGTAGTACAAGGTAGTATGCCACATAATGTTATGGATATACAATACATTTATTTTCTTGATGCCTATCCGCTGATTATTTTTTTTAAAAAGGATTTAAAAGAGAAATAAGTGAATCGATGGCCCTGCTTCATTTCTCCCTCAGGTTGAGGTTCCCGAGTTCCCTGAGGAACTACAGCACTGGATCAACTTCATCTCTGCGAGCAGTCAGGCTCTGAAGGCTGAGAACGGACAGGGGGAAAAGAAAACCCACTGAGATTCGACCCCCGCGCTGGAGAATTTGTACATGTTTACACACTAAAGGATCTCAAATGGAAATGAGAAGAGCATCAGTCATTACACTGTGGATTAGGATCTGTTTGTACCTCACAGCAGTCACTGGAACCTTTATTCAGGTTTACAGATCTGATGTGAGTGAGTTCTGTGAGTGACTCTATACTTTGTACCACCACGGCATGGGATTGGTACAGAATATGAGATTACAGATCTGTTAATCCGCAACATCTCATTTAAATTGTAGCTTATTAGTGGAGGTGCACTGATTTATCATATTGTACATATGTGCGGTTCACCTCCAAGTGTAGAAAGGAACACAAATATTTTGATCGGAATATACAAAAAAAAAAAAAAAAAAAAAAAAAAAAACTCCAATACTGTCACATGACGAAACTCCTTTAGGAGCGTGTCAGATTTTTCAAACACAGTAACCAGATTTAAAACTAATGTTCATTATAATATAATAATATACATATAAATACCTACAGACAGGACTACTGATGGAACCTTCATTAGGTGTTGATGTTCTTCTTCCTTCTTGGCTCTAATGCTTGATGCTAATGTCACAAATACTATGCTTAAATATTTACAAAAAATAAAAACATTTATTCTTGAAATTTTCCGTGCATCTCAACCTGATAAGCATCATGGGGGAGTGAGCTGGAGAGAGGGATGTGGAAACTCCATGGGCAGTTAAGTGAAGTGATTGATTTTGCCTACAGTGCTCACCCACATTTAACCCATCCATGCAGTGAAACACACACACACACACAGGAGTGGTGGGCAGCCCTGTACATGGTGCCCGGGGAGCAATTGAGGTTAGGTGCGTTTCCAAGGGCAATTCAGCGATAGTATTTGGTGGATCGGGAATCGAACCAGGGACCTTCAGGTGACAAGGCTGGTTCCTTAAACACAGGCCTACGACCATAGACCTCAGTGGATAGTCACACAACCATCCATCCATCCATCCATCTTCCGCTTCATCCACTATTAGGGTCGCGGACGGTTCCCCAGGCCCATACTCCACACTATATATATATATGGGCAATTTGGAGAACTCAATTGACTTGATCCATGTTTTTTGGACTGTGGGATAGAGCTGTGCGGCTCGATACAAATATCGATAATATCGATACCAATACTGGTATTGGTATTGAACAATACTTGCGTAAAAAGATCGATACTCAAGACAGCGGCCACGTGGGCTCAGCCTGACCCGCCCAAGTCGACACGTCACAGTACGGAGAGAGAGACTCGGAGTGGGAGATCAGTTTGCAAAAAGTCTATTAGGTACACATGAAACACGACAAACTTATTTAAGCACATGAAAAAGCACACAGCACACCCAAAACCACACCCAAAATTCTACTTGAAAAAAAAAGAAACAAAGAAAGAAAAAACTGTCTAGTGAGGGGAGCATTTTTACATTATATTTGTATTGTCGTTTCTTACCTCAAAAATATGTTTGTAAACAAAGATGTTGATTGGGATACATTATTTTGTTGTCACCTACAATGTTTGGCGAAATTCTATACTAGGTCTTTTGGATCAATGAAGCTTAAATATTAAAAAAGTATCGGTATCGGTATCGAATATCGCGATATTTGCCCTGTATTTACTTGGTATCGGATCGATACCAAGATTCTTGGTATCGCACAGCTCTACTGTGGGAGGAAACCCACGCGGACACGGGGAGGACATGGAAACTCCACCAGATTGGGGATTCGAACAGGGAACCCCTAGCGCTGAGAGGAGAACATGCTAAACCACTAAGCCACCGTGCCGCCCCCAGACACACAACCCCATTTTGTTAAATTAGAGGACAGCCGATGCAGACGTGTGGAGAACATGCAAACGCCTGCGCCTCCACGTCATCATGACGCACATTTCCGATAACACTTTTCTGTTTGTTGTCAAAACGTTTGAAAGTCTGATTTAAGCGAAAAAATATAAAAAAAATAAAATAAAAAACACAGAGTTATTGTGTAATAACGTTAGTCACAAGCGGCGATCGTATTGGCAGCCTGCTCGACCACGTGACCGTCTGTGACGCCGATGACGACACACAAGGAAGCATCACCTTCCCGAAGCCGGCGCTCTGTCGTTGCGGTACGTTCCATTTACACGTTTTACATTTTAACTCAAAACGATGAAATTTAATGAAAGATAGGATTTTAAAAAAGGGCTGGCGATTAGTCGATGGTTCGTGTGTGTGTTCGACTCGATTAAACTTATAGCGTGCTTTAATTTCCGCTATTGATTTTCCTCGCTGGTTTCTGAACCCCAAATAGAATGTAAGTATAGAACTCTGTTCTGTAAGCATTCAAATGAAAGCGTACTGTTTAGTATAGAAGTACAGGAACGATAGAATAGTGGTATATATAGGCTTTTAATTACCGTGTAAATATAGTGCGATTAAATCTATTGGTTTTAACAGATTCAATCCTGTTTTTTTATTATATTATTTTATATATATGTAAAGCAGATTAAATAAAACTTAATGTGTTTATGTCGCTGAATAAGTATTTAATATATATATAGAGTTTTATATTATTTCATGATGTAAAGCAGATTAAATTAGACTTAATGTGTTTATGTCGCTGAATAAGTATTTAATATATATATAGAGTTTTATATTATTTCATGATGTAAAGCAGATTAAATTAGACTTAATGTGTTTATGTCGCTGAATAAGTATTTAATATATATATATATAGAGAGAGAGAGAGAGAGAGAGAGATGGGGAGAATAAAATAGCTCATTGGTCCTGTGTTAGGATTTATTTTTATTTTAGGATGAGCTCATGGGTTTTTCGTAAATGTGATGTTAGTATGTCGAAAGCGAGGCCTTAGTCACAGACACCCACCGACCACTTCATTAGGCACAGCCTCATGTTTCGGCTCTGACCTCGTCATGTCTCTTATATAGATGTTTAATTAAAGACAGCGGTGCAGAGGGACACGGTTTGGTTTGTGGTTGATTCTCGGCACGGCAAAGATCATGATGTGGTGGCTGTGTGGTTCCAGATGTGCGGATGAATCAGACATAGCAGTGCTGCTGCATAATTTAAACATCTCGCCATTACTGGACAGTGGTAGCTCAGTGGTCAGGGCGTTGGGCTTTCAATCTGAAGATTGTGGGTTCAAATCCCAGGTCCACTGAAGTTACCAGTGTGGGTCCTTGAGCAAGACCCTAACCCTCATTGCTCAGGGATGTTGTGATGAACCCTGTGCTCACCTTGTAAGTCGCTTTGGATAAAAGCGTCCAATAAATGACTAAATGTAAATGTTACTGCTGGACCGACAATCATCCATCAGCTGACAATATCCAGCCACCGTTGTGTCCAGTCGGCGGCGTCCTGTGGGTAGTGTCTTAGAGGTCGGGTCCCATAGGTGGTGTCCTGTCGGTAGTGCCCTCTAGAGAGTGTTCAGAAGGCGGCGTCCTGTGGGGAGTGTCTCGTAGGCCGGATCCCATAGATGGCGTCTTATAGGCTGTGTCCTGTATAGATGGTGTCTTGTAGGCAGTGTCCTTTAGGGAGCATCTCGTAGACCATAGATGTTGTCCTGTGAATAGCGTCTAGTAGGCCGGGTCTGAGAGATGGACTCCTGTAGGCAGTGTTCTGTAGAGAGCGTCTAGTAGGCGTCGTCCTCTGGGGAGCATCTCGTAAGCCGGGTCCCAAAGATGATGTCTTATAGGCCGTGTCCTGTAGGGAGCGTCCCGGAGGCCATGTCCCATAGATGGCGCCCTGTGGGCCGTTAAGCTGTGATGTAAACACCGGTCTCTTTGCCGTTGTGTGATTACAGAAGCATGCTGCTGTGGGTACTGTCCTCGCTGCTGGTGCTGTTTAGTGCCCTGGACGTGTGGTATTTCATCCGAGGAGCATGGGCTGTTTTGGGATCCCTGCTGCAGGACCCCGTTCGGACGTGCTGGCCGAGCAGGTGGTGGACGGCCGAGTGCTTCCCCACGATATCGACTACATGGGCCACATGAACAACGCACGCTACCTCAGAGAGTGCGACTTCGCCCGGATATCCTACTACACCCGCAACGGACTGTTTCAGGCCACCCATAGACTCGGGGCGAAGATGGTGGTGGGAGCCTCCACCATCCGCTACCGCCGGTCGCTCGGCCTCGGCGAGGCCTTCGAGCTGCGCAGCCGCATCGTCACATGGGACGACAAGTCCTTCTTCTTCGAGCAGCGGTTCGTTTCCAAAACGGACGGCTTCGTGTCGGCGGTGGCGCTGTGCAGGCAGAACATTATCCGCGGCCGACCAGACGACATTATACAGGAGGCTTTTAAGAAGAAGGTAAACAAAAAAAAAATATATATTTTTTTTTTTTAAATACATGCGCACAGACTGGACTCAGATAACACGATACATCTGTGGGTTTGCTGTAGGTGGAGTCCCCTGACATTCCAGACGATCTGCAGCACTGGATCAACTACATCTCTGCCAGCAGTCAGGCTCTGAGGGCCGAGAGTGGCTTAAACGAGAAGACCAAGTGATAAGAAGCAAGAGAATGCAACTAATCTAGGTCTTTTTCTGAGTTAACAGTTTATTAAAGGGATTACAAGTACTTGTTTAAATATGAACCAGGTGTATATATAGAGAAATGTTTTAAAAATGTGTATAGATAGAATTTATTATCAAATTACACCCAACCCTCACTTTTAAGTCTCCTTATTATTGACAGCTTCTTAAAATTATTCAAACCAGCAATATGTCTATGTGGTCAGAGCAGTTTGAACGCACAGTTACGCTTCTGAACAGAAATTCTGAAGCAAAAAGTTTTAAACATTACCATAAATATAAACAAACCATTGAGATTGTGACATCATGCTGTCGTCAGTGATGTAATTAATGCTCATTTCTGGCACTCCAGAGGCCAAAGCAGGATTTTTAATGGAAAAAATAAATAGAATTACATTTTTTTTAATTGAATCCTTTAAAAACAATTTAAAAACATTTTTTTTTTTTTTATATAAAAACATATTTTAGCCAAAAATCAACATCACGAGTTCAGAATGGCACGCCACTTAGTGGCTTATAGAAGAAAGTATAATGTGTTATAGCCATGAATGCAAAGAGCTTGTTAGAAAACAAGTTACTTATTAAATGAATTCTGTGTTAATGACCTTAAAATTGAGAGAATGTTTTTAAAAAAGGCTAATAATATAATTTAAGTAATTCCTAGCCAAGTGAACGGCTGTCTCCCGAATGACATCGTACAGCTAACAACATGTATTTATTTATATTATTTTCTTATTAATTGCAGTTTTTTTTTTTAAAAGTTTAGTACTGTCTCTTACACGACATTCGCATGATGTACAAAAAGAGCCAAAGCTCTTTACAGTCAAATCAATAGGCCAGTATTATAGCCAACAGGTGATGACATCATCAAACTGGTCTTTTTTTTTTTGGATGTACATCTCAAACCTGAAACACAGTGTATCTGTTATTAAAGATACATTAAAGATCACGTTAACCTAAAACCGAACGTAACCCACGTAAGGTTCGTAAGCATCGCCCCGTGTTCTGTGTGAATGTTTCTCATCACTCAATTAACTGCTGACGATTAAAGTGTAGAACAATTACGAAGACTTTAATTAAAACACTCCATTGAATTTGCACTGAACTGAATCTGGTACCATGTAGAACCGGGTTCTGGGTTTAAAGCCATAGAGCTGCTCTGACTGTATATGTGAATGTCCTCAGTGTTCAGCTGCCGTACCAGATCATGTTTCTGTAACGCTGCAGCCACTGCGGGTTCGGTTACGGCTTTAAACCAATCGTCCAGAACAGAACGAGTATGTTAACATTTTTAATTATCCACCTACGAATTTACACTGACTGCTGGTTGTTTTACCCAAAGAGGACCCCACACTTGGACAGGGGGCACCTGTGATTAGCACAACACCTGGGAATCAAACCCGGGATGGGCGTGGTAGCTCATTAATTAAGGTGTGGGGCAATCAATCTGAAGGTTGTAAGTTTAAATCCCTGATTCACTGAACTTACTAATGTGGGTCCTTGAGCAAGGCCCTTAAACAGGATTGCTCCAAGGGGCGCTGTATCATGGCTGACCCTGTGTTCTGACCATCAATTATTGTAAACTTGTAAGGCTCTTCAGATATTTTACATTTACATTTACATTTAGTCATTCAGCAGACGCTTTTATCCAAAGCGACTTACAAATGAGAACATTACAAGTCAGAAGTTATGGAGAAAACCAACTATACTGTAAATTCATCAAACCTGATTGTTATTCGATGCTGCACCCCCCTCCTTTTTTTTTTTCTCTACAACAGGTATTTGTTAAAGAGATGCGTCTTCAGTAGTTTCTTAAACCTGTTTAGTGATTCTGCCTTACGGACAGAGTTGGGAAGAACGTTCCACCATTTTGCAGTGGTGAACGCCACTTTATGAGGTCATTTAGCTGATGTTATGGTAATATGAAATAATATTAATTTCTGTAAAACATCCATTCCTAATATTGAGCGGTGAATTGGACCACTTAACCTGTCCAGCCTTTCCAAATACCAATCAACCTTTTGAGCTGATATCAGATCAATATGTTTTTGTTTTGTATCCAGTTTGATTGATTTCCGTTCAGTTTGTTTGATTTAAAAAATATTGAATAGAAAACATTTGTAATAGTTCTGTGAGAATAATATGACTGCATTGCAAATGTGCCTCTTATCTCTTCAGATCCAGAATATCTTTATCCTAAACTAGATTTATGATGTGTGTGAACTGTCTCATAATGATGCTTAAACCATACCCTCACGATTTAGCTTTGAGGAAGGGAAACTCTGCTTAATGTAGATTATAATAACTGTAAAGTACATTTCTACACGTCTAGCTGCTGTGTTAATCTCATACTGTTGGCAGATTTACCTAAAGCGTTGATTGTGGTTTATATGAGAATATTTATTTATTTATTCAGAGTATTAAAGAAAAGTGTTTGACGAAACGCACAGAAATGCAACATGCTGCTGACAATGTGCATGAAATTTACAGCTTATTGTTAAAGCAAGACCAAAAGGAACTGAACGAAGCCTGCAAGTTGTTTTTAATAAAGAAATGAATAAAGCCTATACTGGTGATGTGTGTGTGTGTGCGCGCGCGCGCTGCATTTTAGTAGCTCATTCTACTTTTTTAGTGGTTTACTGTTTTAATTAGTGAAAAAGCTTTATTAATCTTTGTTTGAACAAACTTGTCTGTGAGCAAAACTTCCTTAGTTTGTCTATTTGTCTATCGTTTGGATTATTTAGCTCTCTGCACTTACTCTTGAATGATTTTTTTCTTGCATTCAGATGGTTCTAAGTCCTCAGTCCATCACACACACACACACACACACACACACACACACACACACACCCGTGAGAATTGTTTTGCTTGCACACTATTTTTGACAGTAATCTGACACCATTGTCTTCATTAAAGAAGCATTTTAATTTTTCATGCCATGTAACTTTTAGTATATTCAGTCTGTGATGCTGACAAAGTGTCATTGGATAGATAACTACAATGACCATAAAAACAATCTTATAAAAAGAACGTACAAATATTTCCAAGTAATGTATTTATAAACCTTAGACAGTATTTTTAAAAAAAGAAAATGTAGTATTTTGGCTTCATACGCTGCAGTAATATTTGATATTCTAACTGTGACTCGATGACACTAACACGATGCTAACACACTGTAGTTGCACGATGTAATTTTGTTTTTTTATAACGAATATTTGAATTTTCTTATATCTTTGTCATTAATCACGTGCCATTAATTGAGTGTAAAAGTAAACCTGTTTTTATAACCAGATTTGGACGCCCATTTCCACCACTATCCATTGTCTTCCGCTTTATCCTCTATTAGGGTTGTGGGGGGGGGGTTCCCCATGCCCATCCAGGGGAGAACGTTTCGGGCCCCGGGCAGAGACACCCGGGACAGGGCACCAATCCATCGCTGGGTGCACACACTCACTCACACAGACACACTCTATATGGGGCAATTTGGAGAACTCAATCGACTTTGATCCATGTTTTTGGACTGTGGGAGGAAAGCGGAGAACCCGGAGGAAACCCACGCGGACACGGGGAGAACATGGAAACTCCACCCAGATGGCGATTCGAATCGGGAATCCCTAGCGCTGAGAGGCGACCGTGCTAAACCACTAAGCCACTGTGCCGCTGGATTAATATTTGTTAATGTAAAACACCCACGGCAAGGTGGCTTAGTGGTTTAGCACGTTCTCTCTGCGCTAGGGATTCCCGGTTCGAATCCCCAATCTGGGTGGAGTTTCCGTGTTCTCCCCGTGTCCGCGTGGGTTTCCTCCGGGTTCCCCGCTTTCCTCCCACAGTCCAAAAACATGGATCAAGTTAATTGAGTTCTCCAAATTGCCCCATATAGAGTGTGTCTGTGTGAGCGAGTGAGTGTGTGCCCAGCGATGGATTGGCGCCCTGTCCTGGGTCTATCTGCCCAGCGCCCGAGACGTTCTCCGCTGGATGGGCATGGGGAACCCCACCGCGACCCTAGTAGAGGATAAAGAGGAAGATAATGAATGAATGAATGAATGAATGTAAAACGTCTCTAGTGCACTTTTTAGATTGTAGTGAATAGGGAACGGGCGTATTTGGAACACCGCGTGAGTTCGTTGTTGCTAAGTGTTCCGAGGCTCCGCCCCCTCCCCCTGCCCCCCCCCCCCCCTCTTGTCACATGACCAGGTTTATACAAAAACAAAGCTTGCCTGCGTCCGGCGGATCAGGATCGGGTTGAAAATGGCGCAGGCCGGCGTGTTTCTAGAGCAGGACCAGTTCAACTGCTCCATCTGCCTGGACGTGCTGAAGGACCCGGTGACGGTGCCGTGCGGCCACAGCTACTGCAAGGAGTGCATCACGGGCTACTGGGACCAGGACGACTACCTGGGCGTCTACGGGTGTCCGCAGTGCAGGCAGAGCTTCACCCCCAGGCCGGTGCTCGGCAGGAACACCATGCTGGCGGACGTGGTGGAGAAGCTGAAGAAGACGGCGCTGAGCCCCGCGCCGGCCGCCTCGCCGGAGGAGGACGCGGGGGAGCGGCAGGCCGAGCCGGGGGACGTGCCGTGCGACGTGTGCGCCGGCCCCAAGAGCAGGGCGGTGAAGTCGTGCCTGGTGTGTCTGGTGTCGTACTGCGAGAGCCACCTGCAGCCGCACTACGAGTCCCCCGCCTTCCAGAAGCACCGGCTGACCTGCCCGACCGCCGGCCTGCAGCAGAGCCTGTGTCCCCGCCATGAGCGCCTGCTGGAGGTCTTCTGCCGCACCGACCAGCGGTGCATCTGCTACCTGTGTCTGACGGACCAGCACAAGGGCCACGACACCGTGCTGGCGGCCGCCGAGATGAACGAGAAGAAGGTGCGTGCGAACAGAAAGCCATGACATTATTTATACATTACATCCATTATGTCGTTTAGCACAGGGCTTATCACAGCATCCCTGGAGCACTGAGGGTTAAGGGCCCACATTGGTAACTTCAGTGGACCTGGGATTTGAACCCACAACCTTGCTTGATAGCCCAACACCCTGACCACTGAGCTCCCGCACCCAGAAAGAAAGAACATGTAGATAATTCCATCCATCCATCAGTTATCTTCCTCTTTATTTTAAGAGGCGGGTTAGCTCAGTGGTTAGGGTGTTGGGCTATCAATCTGAAGGTTGGGGGTTCAAATCCCAGGTCCACTGAAGTGACCAGTGTGGGTCCTTGAGCAAGACCCTTAACCCTCATTGCTCCAGGGATGTTGTGATGAACCCTGTGCTCACCTTGTAAGTCGCTTTGGATAAAAGCGTCCAATAAATGACCCAATTTTATCCTCTACTAGGGTCGCGGAGGGGGGGGGGGTTCCCCATGCCCATCCATGGGAGAACGTTTCGGGCGCTGGGCATATACACACAATGCTGTCCTTTATGGAGATGGACTTTGTAGTTCTAAAGTTCCATTCTGTAGTCCATCTGTGTCTCTCCATACTCTGTTAGTCCCCTTTGATATGTTATGATGATCAGGACACCCTTAGGTATTATTGTGGGTATTATTAGGGTGGTGGATGGTTCTCAGTACATTGACATGGTGGTGCAGATGTGTTTGGGTGTGTTGCGCTGCTGGAGCTTAAAGCCTGTGTCCACTCAGTGTACATTCTGTTGCACACCTCCACCTTACTGCCCCACCATGTGGATATAGAATCAGATACAGGAGGCCACCTGTTGCTGCACAGTGCTGATGCTCAGATCCTGTGATACAGGATGCTGCAGACTGGATGATGTTCGCCTCTTAGTGTATATATCACAATTTTATATGTTTTTCATTATGGATGATCAACTTTAGGGGTGGGTTAGTTCAGTGGTCAGGGTGTTGGGCTATCAATCTGAAGGTTGGGGGTTCGAATCCCAGGTCCACTGAAGTTATCAGTGTGGGTACTTGAGCAAGACCCTTAACCCTCATTGCTCCAGGGATGCTGTGGTTAACCCTGTGCTCACCTTGTAAGTCGCTTTGGATAAAAGCGTCCAATAAATGACCAAATTTAACTTTAACGCGTCATGTTAACTGCACTAATACATATTTAAATAAATTTATTTATTTAAATATATATAAATAAATTTATAAATAAATATCTAAATAAAATATAAAATAAATATATAAATAAATTTATTTATTTAAAAGCAGACAGGAGACGCCACGATGTGTAGTGATGGAAACAGCTATACCGGAATGAGTCCAGCAGAGAGCGCTGTTTATTGTTATTTTATATACGTGTGGCTTATTAATGTTCTCCTCTCATACCCGGTTCGAATCCCCATCTGGGTGGAGATTCCATGCTTTTTCATCTGGGTTCTCGTGCGGTTTCCTCCCAGCTTTACTTGTATATTCACAATTGACAAACCCTCACACAACCAGAATGAATATATATGTGTGTGATTAAATACTCTGCTTTTATTAAGGAATTCACAACAAACTCCTGAAACAAACAGCAAAGGGCCTTCCCCAAACTGTTTTCATTATGTTGGATGCACACAGCTGTCTATAATCCATCTGTCACGTGGATTAGAATCTCATTAAGGCATGGTAGCTCAGTGGTTAGGGCGTTAAAATGTCAATCCGAAGGTTGTGGGTTCAAAGCCCAGGTCCAATGCAGTTACCAATATGGGCCCTCAACCCTAATTGCTCCAGGGATGCTGTAGTTAACCCTGCGCTTGCTTTGTAAGTCGTTTTGGATAAAAGCGTCTGCTGAATGTCACTGCTCTGAACTGACTCATGTCCGTTAATAAGAGAAGCGCGGACATGTCAGCCATGTAACATCAGCAACACAAATCTTAATTCACAGATTACATTTACATTACATTTGGTCATTTAGCCAACGCTTTTATCCAAAGCGACTTACAAAGCGAGCACAGGGTTGTTACAGCATCCCTGGAGCAATGAGGGTTAAGGGTCTTGCTCAAGGACCCACATTGGTAACTTCAGTGGACCTGGGATTTGAACCCACAACCTTCAGGTTGATAGCCCAACACCCTGACCACTGAGCTATCACGCCCACAGATTACATCCTATTGACAAAACCACATCACTTCATCTTCATTGTGCAGACGCTTTTGTTCAAAGCGACCCATAAGTAGGTCAGAGCTCAGGGAATAGATAGATTGATCCCAAAGGGAGAAAGATCTTTGTGGAATGCCATGAGTACAGTCTTAATGAACCTCTGGATCTGCTGACAGGAGGCCCTGGCTGAGCTGCAGAAGAAATATGGGCAACAGATCAAAGAGAGAGAGAAGGAGTTGGAGGAGCTGAGGCAGGCTGTCCACGCTCTCACTGTGAGTAACACACACAGACTCCAATCAACATGATGATGTCACACAATCGGCATTCTCATTCGCATTTATTCATTCATTTATTATCTTCCGCTTTATCCTTTATTAGGGTCGCAGGGGGGGGGGGTCCCCATGCCCATCCAGGGGAGAAGGTTTCGGGCGCTGGGCAGACACACCCAGGACAGGGGGGCAATCTATCGCTGGGCACACACTCACTCACACAGACGCACACGCATACACACTCTATATGGGGCAATTTAGAGAACATAATTGACTTGATCCATGTTTTTGGACTGTGGGAGGAAACCGGAGAGTCCGGAGGAAACTCACGCGGACACGGGGAGAACATGGAAACTCCGCCCAGATGGGGATTCGAACCGGGAATCCCTAGCGCTGAGAAGAGAATGTTCTAACCACTAAGCACCGTGCCGCCCATATTGCAATTATGAAAAAAAAAAAAAAAAAACATTTACAAAAACAGAAAAACATTTGTAATAAATAATGAGCCCCATCTACAAGTGGTGCATGGGAGAAAACGGGTTTAAATAAATTCCCTGCTGTAACATTTCGCTGCTCTCATTAGGCAGAATGCAAGAAAACATCCTTGACTGATCCGGAGGAAACCCACGCAGACACGGGGAGAACATGGAAACTCCACCCAGATGGGGATTCGAACCGGGAATCCCTAGCGCTGAGAGGCGACATTCACATTTAAATCATGGTTATATAATTTATTGACTGAAATGATTTGAAAAGTCCTGAAATGGAAACCCCTGCATACACACACACACACATTCACACACACATTTCTGTTCGATGTGTTGTTTTAACTAATGATAAGCACAATAATATTTTGAATCTATGTTTGAATCAGTGCTTCTTTTGCGTCCCTCAGGTCTCTGCACAGGCCGCTCTGGAGGAGAGCGAGCGGATCTTCACCGAGCTGGTGTGCTCTATAGAACGCGTCGCGCCGAGGTGAAGGACCTGATTCGAGTTCAGGAGAGAGCAGCGTCCGTTCAGGCAGAGGAGCTGCTGCGCCTCCTGGAGGAGGAGATCACGACGCTGAAGAAGCGAGATACTGAGCTATGTCAGCTGGCTCAGATGGAGGACCAGATCTCCTTCCTCCAGGTAGAACTATAGTCTTGCACGGCAGAACACGACAAGGTGTGGGTCATCACAAATAACATCTTGTATTGGGTTTGAACCTAATTATTATTATTATCATTATTATTTTTTATCGTTTATTTATTTGAATCAACAGCTTCTTGATGGCTGTGATTTGTTTTCTGTGATTTATTTTGCAATATTCTTTGTGGTGGAATTTGCAGTAAAGTATTACAAAGCTCGAGTGGAGCTCTGTGGACACCACTGAGAGATGGACTGCTCTCTAGTATCAGCTCAAACACAAAGCCTACAGGGAATGTCTTTTAGAGATAAAGTTGGTTTTTATCAGGAGTTAAGGACAAGGGTCACATACTGTTCCAGTCGGACCGAGTGAATGAGTAATCCATGCATTCAGAACTGACAATGTGAAGCTTGTGTGTTTGCATAGAACTGTTTAGTTTGTAGCTTTTAGCTGGAAGATTCGAGAAGGTCCACAGAATTTGCCTTCGAACAAGACCTGTACAATCTGAGAGGTTCTTTTCTGGTTTATTAAAACATCAATACATTTACATTTGGTCATTAAGCAGAGTCCAAAAGACTTACAAAGCAAGCACAGGGTTAACCACAGCATCCCTGCAGCAATCAGGATTAAAGGACTCACTTTGGTATCTTCAGTGGACCTGTGATTGGAACCCACAACCTTCTGATTGAAAGTCCCAACACACTAATCACTGATCTAAGTCCTGATAAGGTCTGTAATTCTGTGTAATGTAATTCTACACATATTAGACACCTACATTACATCTGCAGAAGATGTACGTTTTGAGATGGTCCCCCATTTGCAGCTTCAATTCAAGACATGGTATCTCAGTGTTAAGGATGTTAGACTCAATTCAAAGGGCTTGGATCAAGACCCGTACCCCTTGTTGCTCCAGGATGCCGCAATCATGTCCCTGTCCTCTGACCATCATGTCGGAATACGTGTCAGACCCTTAAAATAAAAGCATCTGCAAAATGCTAAATAGAATTGTGTTGCAGGTTTATGTCATGTTCATGTGCAGCTTGTCCCCCCGTGTTGTGATGTCTCAGTCGTCCATCATGGCCAGTTCCGGTTCTTTTAAAGTACGTCTGCACTCGGCGCTTTTCATGTACAGCTCGTGTGTTTGCTCACTCTCTTGTTTAGAGCTACAAATCGGATTGCGAGCAACCCGTGTGCATGGACGTCCCCGCCATCGTTCCGGACCCCGGCTTCGAGTGCATGATGAGTGCCATGTCTGAGTTCCAGGCGCTGCTCGAGGACGTGTGTCAGGGAGGATTCGTCAACATCTCGGAGAAAGGTGAGCCGGAGCTCAGTGTCGTTTTCATACAATCGGATTACTACAGGGATCATTCAGGGATCATTCAGGGATCATACAGGGATCATACAGGGATCATACAGGGATCATACAGGGATCATACAGGGATCATACAGGGATCACGCTGATGTGCAGGGATAAGATGTAGGTGGAGGTGAACCTGCTCATAACCACCATATGCTTACTGGCCATTTTATTAGGTTCATCTCTGTGTTTCTTCAATCTTTGTGCATTTATTCATTCATTCATTCATTATCTTCCGCTTTATCCTCCTCTATTAGGGTCGCGGGGGGGGGGGGTTCCCCGTGCTCATCCAGGGGAGAACGTTTCGGGCGCTGGACAGATAGACCCAGGACAGGGCACCAATCTATCGCTGGGCACACACTCACTCACACAGACACACTCTATATGGGGCAATTTGGAGAACTCACTTGACTTGATCCATGTTTTTGGACTGTGGGAGGAAACCGGAGAACCCGGAGGAAACCCACGCGGACACGGGGAGAACATGGAAACTCCACCCAGATGGGGATTGGAACCTAGAATCCCTAGTGCTGAGAAGAGAACGTGTTAAACCACTAAGCCACCGTGCCGCCCTGCATTTAATCAGCTCCTGTAATTCTACAGTTGCTTTCTGTTTTCTGCGACGGAACGTTTTGAAATGCAATTAATATTTAATAATAAATCCCTTAAAAGTTCAGAACATGCCATTTAATATAACATCAGTTGGGTTATGTTTCTCAGCTCTGAGGTTCTCGTTCCCTGTACATCTGCTGTCAGTAACACACAGGTTCTGCTGTTATCTGTTAAAGTGTAGAGACTGTGTATGTTCTCCGTTTCACCTTAAGAACCTGCTGTTAATCACTATGAAGAGTTTATAATGAGGGTTAATATCTTTTCCCTGCAGTCGGCGAGGTTACCATCATTCAAAACACAACATCGAAGGATGAACCCGAACACATCGCAGGTGACAATTTAGTTCTGTTAGTTTTTAGTTCAGTATTATGACGTCTTAGTTTGAATTCAGTGTTTAATACTAAAGATTTTTTGTTTTTAAGAAAAAGCTCCTAATGATCTTCAGTCCAGTTTATACGTAGTGCAGTGTTAATCCTTCAGAATTCCGTGTTCATGAACCCTGCGATCACGTTCTACGTTCCTCTCGCACAGCTCTCGCCACACCAGCACTCTTTCAGGACTTTCCAGCCCCGAACGCGTTCAGCACGTCGGCCGCGCCCACGTTCGGCTTCACGATGTCTACGTTTGGTAAGTTAAATTCAAGTTGATGAACAATATGAAAAAAAAAAAAAGATGTCCAGTGATTCTATTTCGTCTCTCTTCACCTCCTGCAGGTTGTAGATCCAGCTCCCGGCTGAAACTGCATCAGCGTCGGAGGCGGAGATAGCTGCGCGCCGCCGGCGTGCCGTTTGTTTTTAACATCCATCACATGTGCCCATTTTCACCAGCAGCTGTGTTCACTTAGTTTTAACTTTAAACCTGCTTGTGTGTGTGTGTGTGTGTGTGTGTGAGGAAGAGGTGTGTTTGTGTGTGTGAGAGACTAAAGACATAGTGGAAAAAAAAAGTCTTATTTATTTATGCCACCGAAAACTCTGCGTTATTCGATCACCACGTCTTTGCTGAATCAGCGCTTTGCTGTTCGGTATTAATATTGCTATACAATGTTGCTTAAATGCTTTAACTCGTATGTTATCTGCTAAACAAGTCATTAGTTGTGAAAAGGTGCACGGTTGTCATTTAACATGTTCTCCATCATTCACACAATTATTTCTTGATAAAAGTGAAGACCAGAGGAGAATGAATCTGTAAACCTTTAGCGTTTTTAAACGATTTTGCATTTAGTTTTTTATTTCTTCTTAAAATGCCTCATTTGCATAAAAATGACTCTCCCCCCCAAGTCCACAAATTGATGACATCATGTGCAGATGAATGCAAAAGTTGCGAAACCCAGTAGATGAACAGAAGTATTGGGACACAGCTTTTAAATAGGTTTTACTATTATTGGTTTCATTGCCACTTGCGTATAAAATTAGGGACCTATCCCTGCATCTCTGACTCTCTACATCTCTTGTATGCTTCCAACTTTGAGGAGAACAGTTTAGAGAAGGTTAAAAAGGCATTGGTGTGGAAGAACCGAATTGGTGTGCGGCACCGAACCTCACCATCCAACACATTTGGAGATCAGGCTTCAGTCTATATAAACACTCCTGTAGCTGTAATGTGATGGTGTCCCAATACTTTCCCAAATATTATGTCCTGTTACGTACAGGGGGTGATCTTTGGAGAACCCTACTCATTTTTGCAGTACAAAATCCTGCTGGGACGCAGAGAGTCGTATATGATCATGACGAGGCGAGTCGAGTCGAACTGAACAGGTTTTTTTTTTTAACTAACGTTTTTCTTTATATAATTCAATATAAGAATAATGACCGGTACAGATGTTTTGTGTGGCTGCACAGTATCAGCGTTAATCGTGTTCCTTTGCTCAGTAACTCAGCTTTTTCATTGCAGAGACGTGAAACATTAAACTTTATCGTGTGTAAGATTTAAAATCTCGACGACGTGAATGACGGCAGTGTGAGGCGTAAACGTTCACCAGCGCTTAATTCAAAAAAGGATTTTGATGATGTATGAAGTATTAATAAGTTAACACATCCTTTTCATGAAGCATTTTTTAAAAACATGCCATTTTTTTACAACATAAAAATATTAATCATGCAACAACTTCTATTTAAATGTTTGATCCCTTTATTTTAATACATTTATGACAAATTATATGTGTAAAAAAAAAATAAAAGCGTTGTTTCATGTTGAGGAAAAATTCATCACATGGATTTATTACTTTTATATGATGCTGATTGTCTGTTACTATATACACCTTAAGACAAAAGTATTGGGACATGCAAAAAAAATTTTTTTTGATGCATTTTAAACAAATGTTTTTGGAAACAGTTTGGGGAAGGTCTATAACGGCGTCTGACCTCTGGATTAATTCTCAAATGTTTCCTTTAATCTTTTAGAAAGCCTTCTAAAGAGATTGCATCCTTTTATTACTTCAAAAGTAAAAGCTAATAGTGTTTTTTTTTTTTTTGTTTTTTTTTAGTACTCTAACATCTGGACCGCATTGCTGCCTGTTTCCAATAGTAACGTTTACAGATGATGGTCATAGGGACGATATAGTATCTCAGATTTACCCATCAGCATGGCTTTAAAATATTGGAGAAAATCCCTGATGGATACCCACACAGGGCTGGGGTGGGGTGGGGTGGTGGGAGAGTATGCAGAGGCAATGGTGCTTACCATTGTGCCACCCACATCAACAGAATGGGATCATTAAAAAGCTCCTGGGTGTAATGTATAAGCATCTCATTACTTTTGTCTATAAAGTGTATATATACTTTTTTTTTTATTCTTGTTTATGCAGTTTTTTATTTTATTTTATTTTTTGTATTTTGTATTACAAATAAAATAACATTGGGTTTATTTGCTGAACTTTTTTTTTTTTTTTCTCATGTTCTTGTTCAGGTTTCTTTTCTTTAACTGAACTTTTCCATGTTGCTGGAATCTAATGCCTTTACAACATTAATCTCTTCAGTCCAATTGATGTTTTTGAATATTCAGTCTGCTTTGTTCTTATTTGGTGTCCTCCTCCTGGATGAAGACACCAGCCGCGGCTCTGCTGAGCCTGGATTTATTATTTACTTTCATTTATTATTTAACTTTTGTTTGTTTGTTTGAACCACAGGAGTTGTAAGCGGTATGAACCACGGCGAGATGTTTGAACTGAACTCAGCATTTATTTCCTCAGTATTTTCCTATCAGTTGTATGCAAAGCTGCTGCCTTTCCAAACACAGTGGCAGGTAAAATGACCTTCCACTGTTCAGCCCCGGCCTCTGATTGGTTGCCGTGGGTCGGTTTGTGTGCAGCCAGGCTCGTCTTTCACCTGTTTTGCTGTTCCCACACCCACTTTGTGTGGTGTGTGTGTGTGTGTGTACATACATAAAAGCCCGGCGCTCTCTATCCCTTATCTCGACACTTTAAAATGGCAGCGGCTGCCACCATCTCGGTGGACGAGGAGCATTTCTCCTGCTCCGTTTGCCTGGAGATACTGAAGGATCCGGTGACGATTCCTTGTGGCCACAGCTACTGCATGGAATGTATCAAAGGCTACTGGAGGAAAACCGAACACAAGTCGGGTTACAGCTGCCCTCAATGCCGGAGAGGCTTCAACCCGAAGCCGGTGTTGGCCAGGAACACCATGCTGGCGGGACTGGTGGAGAAGCTGAGGGAGTCCGGGGGCCAGGAGGCCTCTCCGGCGCGGATGGCCGATGTGGATTGCGATGTGTGTCAGTTCAGAAAGCGTAGGGCAGTTAAGTCCTGCGTGAAGTGTGTGGCCTCCTACTGCGAGGTTCACCTCAAACAGCACCAGGACCGAAACCGGTCGCACAAACTGACCGAGGTCACCAAGCAACTGCACAAGAGGGTGTGCAATCAACACGGCAGACTGTACGAGCTCTACTGTCGCAACGATCAGCAGCTGATTTGCAGCCTTTGTGTGACGGACGGACACTGCGGTCATCAGACGGTCCCGGCGGCTGAGGAGAGAACCGAAAAACAGGTAACTTTGTACCTACCTATGTAGAGTATCCATTACCTGATACTCTACATAACAGCACCTCCTATTAATATACAATAGAATTGAGATTTTTGGGGTTGGTGCCTCAGAAACCTTTGATCTATTATGGAGCCATTGTTTTTTTCCATTTAATTGTGAGAAAGACATGGACTCCAGTGAACAGCTCAAAGTTCTTAACCCAAGATAGACATTTAAATAAACAATGAAGTGTTTATTGTTACATAAAACGTAGGTCATCATGTCATGCTCCAGCGTGGAGTCTAGAACCATCAAAAGTTCATTCTGTCATCACGTCCATTTATGACCCCGCTCTTCTACATTTACATTTACGTTCGATCTTTGGTAGATGCTTTTATCCAAACTGACTTACAACTATCCCAACCTGATGGTGGGGTTCAGAACACAGACTCTGAGGCAATGGGGTTTAAGGGCCGTGCGCAAGGGCCCACATTGTTAACTTTTACTGGAAACACGCAAGTTTGGTCAAGTTTATTTTTCAAATATCATTTTAAAGTCTTTTTAATCTGCAGAATTGAAAATCAGTAAAAAAAAAAAAAAGTGTTAGATGGTATTATTTTCATATTTCATGTGGACACACCTAACAAGTGGCCGCTCCGGACACACCCATCACTAACCGATGCTGAAAAGCAACTATTCAACCATGCAAACTCCATAAACAAATACTGCCCCAGACTGGGCATTACTGAAGAGTTCAGCAGCTTTCAACCCTGCAGCCGCATAGTAAACCACAGGGCAGGTTCTCTTTTTATTCTTGTTCTGATGGAACAGCCCTGATCAATTGTGAGTGTTGTTCTTGAACAATGGAACGGTCAAGCAGCAACAACTGCTCGACCACAGAGCTCATGGTACAGAACTCCAAAGTGATGACTTTTTTTTTTTGCACTACTGAGTTTCACCTTTTATCCAAAGCCCTGCAGCGGGTGGTTCATGTTTGCTTTGTGCACTGGAACACAGTCATAATGGAAAAAGGGACTTCCCCAAACTGTTCCCACCAAGTTAGAAAAAGGGCAGGTGTCTGGATTTTATACACATGTGAATTGGGTTTCCAAACGTTTGTTTCGTCATTTTAACTAGAAACTTAACACCTTCAGTCCAGCTTTTAAAGAGTCTAACATCCTTTAATGAAAAGCGGACACTGTTTACTTAAGGACGGAGGTGACCAGATGAGAGGGAGGGGGTTGCACTGACATACACACAAAAGAAAAGCACATGAACGTGCAACACATGATCTGTAAGTTAATGACGTGCAATTTATTTACAACATCAAAAAAACTACATTAAAGCCACAGGAATATAAGCTGCCTGATTTTGATAGATTTACTCAGTAATTATTAACCACGTAAATCCTTCCTGTTCAGAATGACAAGCGCTAATGGTTTTTAAATCACAGGTGTGATTAGTTTACCTCAAAACATTATTTAAATTTAAAACACAAGAACAATGAACTCTTTCAGCAATTATCAAAAGAAACTAATGATGAAACTTTAGTGAGTAATGAATTGTAGAAGTGAATGTTGTTGTTGACTTTGTTTCCTGTTCAGACTTTTCCGTGTCTGCTAAAGAAAAACTGCCAAACTCTCTGATCAGACCTTGGAAAAGGAAAAGTGATGAGAAGATAATTATTTTATAATATCAATTAAGTTAAAAAAATACCAAAAAAAATATAAATATAAAATATAAATATACATACATGTTTATGCGGGTGTGTACATGCAGTTTGTGTGTGGGTGGTAGAGCTGTGCGGATCGATACAAATATCGATAATATCGATACCAACCCTGGTATTGGTATTGAACAATACTTGCGTAAAAAGATCGATACTCAAGTTTTTTTGTGTGTGAAAATTCCTTTTTTATTGTTTTGCCTAAGAACAGTTCTATTTGAAAAAAAGAAACAAAGAAAGAAAAAACTGTCTAGTGAGGGGAGCATTTTTACTTTATATTCGTATTGTCGTTTCTCCTTTTGTAAAAAATATATATTTTCCTCACGTTAAAGCAAACTGTGTTCCATTGTGATGTGTTGGGATGTGTGTGTGGGTGGTGTGATTACTGTATGGCCCTTTTTATTCGGATTGATACCAAAATTTTTGGTATCGATCCTGTTTGTTTTATTCTATATTACTGATCCTGTGAAAACAAACAAACACCAGGAAGTTTTTTTGTTGTCGTCGCTCTGACTCTGAGGTTTCAGGTGTAGGATTTTGTAAAAGTTGATTTGTAACCCTTTAAATTATTTTAAGGATATAACTTTAATGTCTAAAGTCTAAATGTGGCTTAGTGGTTAGTTTTCATGTTCTCCCCGTGTCCACATGGGTTTTCTCCTGGTCCTTCGGTTTCTCTAAATTGCCCCTATATAGTGTGTGTGTGTGTGTGTGTGTGTGTGTGTGAGTGTGTGTGTGTGAGTGTTCCCAGCAATATTGGTGCCCTGTCCTGTGTGTCCTGCCCAGTGCCTGAAATGTTCTCCTCTGAATGGACATGGGGTCCCCCCACACATGACCCACACGGACCCTAGTACCTAGTAAACGATTAAACGGAAGATAATGAGATGAGATCACTGTAGAACTTTTCAGATGCTGCGCTGTATTTACGGTTTATGTTATTTATGGTTTCGTTTTCAGAGGCAGTTGGAAGAGGCTTTAAAAAAATCCAAACTGAAGAGCAAGGAGAAGGACAAGGAGCTCAGGAGTATTTTAAAATATGTCAAGGTAAAGGTCATCTTTACTCTGTGGTTCAATAGTCGAGCCTCCCACACGTCACCAGCATGTAATATTCTGTGGATGAATGTGTGAATGGCATTGATGTTGGCAGGGTGGTGGTTGTTCATGTGTTACTCTGTTTCGAGTCGATCAGACTCTGCAGTGCTGCTGGAGTTTTTAAAACCTCAGTGATACTGAAGCTGTCCAGCCACCAGCATCTCAAATGCAGCATCCTATAAGCATATTTTACAATTTTTTGACATTTTAAAGGTGGAAACTTAATGTAACTGAGTCTGATGAAGAGGACTGGAAAACTCTGGCGCGCTCTTTGGTTTATCATTTCAGCGTTCAGCACAGGCAGCGGAGGAGGACAGCGAGAAGATCTGCACTAAACTGATCCGCTCCATCGAGAGGAGACACGGCGAGCTGAAGGAACTCGTGAGAGCTGAAGAGAGAGCGGCAATATCACAGACGGAGAACCTGCTGGACCAGCTGGACCAACAGGCTGAAGACCAGCGACGGAAAGAGGACGACCTGGAGCAGCTCTCCAGCACGGACGATCACATCCACTTCCTGCTGGTAAATTTCCTTTTACTTCAAAGTGACCGTGAGGCAGCTGGATTGGTCCGGTTACTATTTGTGCGGCAAAATATAATCAGAGACTCAGAAAGGTGTGCGGTGCTCTGGTGTTGTAGGCAAATGAGATGCTGCCACGGGGCATCAGAGAGAAACGACCTGCTCATTAAATGAACAGGTTTCACTGAGAGTTTCATATGAGACTGAAATCCTGAACTGATATCAGATCATATCTGCAGTATCAGCTCCGAGCCCGGAAACGCTCACCGGCCACTTTATTAGATCATATACGGCAGATGGAAGGCAGATTCTGTAATCCATCTAGTTCTCTACATACTTCCGTTTGTCCCGTTTACTCTGTTCTCTAATGATTGTACTGCAGTAACACTGACATGGTGGCGGTGTGTGTTTTGTTGGTAGCAGTGGATCAGACACAGCAGTGCTGCTGGAGTTTATGACAAATTAGTTTTTCATTGCTACCTCATGTGGTAATTTGCGCATGTTAAACGAAAAACGTAATATAAGTGTGGTGCATGGTGAGATTGGAAACTGGATGGACCCTGGATATTAAGACCCCCCTTAAAGGACTTACATATAGTTTTCCAGTTAGACTATTTCCATTTGTTAAATATAGTCACCCGATCTCGACACAATCTGTACGTAGCTGTACCTACATAGCCTACACTGTTGATGCTGCCCGGCCGAATAAGGAGGATGAGTCCCCCACTGAGCCTTGGTCCTCCCAAGGTTTCTTCCTTAAAATAATTACTTAACAGGGAGTTTTTTTTCTTGCCACTGTCGCTTCGGCTTGCTCTTTGGGAGGTTTAAAGGCTTTTCATTCTGTAAAGCTGCTTTGTGACAATGTACTGTTGTAAAAAGCGCTATAGAAATAAACTACTTGAACTTGAACTTGGATTGGGTGGGGATTTAGGGACAGGAAAGTAAACCAGCTACATGGTGGCACCCATGTGTTGGCGTGTGTTGTGATGGCAGTGGATCAGACACAGCAGTGCTGCTGGATGGTTTCAAATCCCTCACTGATTCACAAATGAAGTGGACAGGGTCTTAAAACCTTTAAATGAGTAGATGATTTATTAAGCTCTATTAATTAAAGCTGGACTTAATAAGGAGCATCCTGCCTCACAGTGTCGTGTCTTATATTTTGTTTCTTACAGAACAGTAAAGCCCTTTGCGTTCCTGCTGATGCTGAGGAGCTACCTGATCTTGATGTTCATCCATATTTCTCTCTGGTGATCCTGAAAAGGGCCATAACGGATCTAAAAGAGCGCGTCAACGACGTCTGTGACCGCGAGTTAACTCGGATCTCCGACTTCGGTACGTTTCAATTCAAACGTTCAGACATGTAAAATGTTGACTTAAGTGATGAAGGAAAAATGAGGTGTGGAAGAACTCGACTTCCTCACGCAGAACCCTGACTTTACCCTCATTCAAAATCTCTGTGATGAACTGGAATGGAGATTGTGACCTAATATCAGTGTCTGACCTGAAAAAGCTTTTTAACGGATTTAAAATCACACTTTATTTTCAGACCTGGTTGTGGTATCTTCAGCTTGATTTTGTAATTCAGGCCAAATTAAGCATCACATGTGAGTTTGTTTGGGTTGTGAGTTCAGTGAACAGAGGGGTGTGTGACTCTGTGAACTGACCGAAGAGGACGGACGAAGACCTGTTTTAATTCTGGCAGTGGCGGATAATCTGGATCAAAGTCGCGGCCTGTGAGGCTAAGAGGTTCATCTGCAAGCAATCGACACGTGGAACATACAGACCAACAACAAACACAGCAGCGACCATGTTGAAACGTAAACACAGCAACAGACCATGTGACGTAAAGGACAAAATAATAATATTACCTGAAGATCACTTTTAAGGACTTTCAAGCTGCCAAAATGTCCTCTTCAGCACGCTCCTGTGTTCTCCTGAAATCTAGATCATGCTTACTGAGGTTGTAAACTGGACATAGTTATTTCTTTGTGTGTCATTTAATGAAAATTGTTATTTATTTTTATTTATTTAAGAGTTCAATTAAAATGCCCTAAATTGAAGATTTTCCCAGCAGGGATGCTTTTCAAAGAGGGGCAGGTAATTTAGTCTCTCCAGATCCTCTACCGGCATGATTCTGAAATGGGGAAGTATACATAATTTTTGGAGGAAAGATGTGAGGAGAACATGTGACATGTTGCCCACCGAACCTGAGAATCAAACTGTGGATTGTACCATTGGTCTCATCACATAAGCGTAATCATTTAATCTGACTTCAAACCCACATGCAGACAGAATTCTGTATACAGTATGACGTCTAACCATCCCGTCTGTCCACTGGAGTCACGCTTAAGCTGCTTATCCAAATCAATTGCTGAAGTCTGTCACCTCTCATTAATGCTTATAAAGTAAACAGACATTCCCATCTATGGGCAGATTTCTATCTCTGAATCACCTACTAAGTATGTTTTTAGATAGTGGGAGGACACCGGAGGTTCTGGAATTCCCCACTGACAGAAAGGTCCTTGTCCACCTGCCTGGGAATTCAAACCCATGACTTTTGCTGAGTTGAGAGCGATAAGCACCGTACCGCCGTGAGATTCAACACAAGCGCAAAGGGTCATTTTCACACATGACATGTCCCACGACACGGACCTAACTCTCAGAACGTAATTGTGCTGCACGCAGAGTGAGGGGTGAACTGAACTCCGTTTAATAGTTTCATACCTGAGCCGACGGTGTGAGGAATAACGCAAATTATTAGTAATGGGACTATTCTATTGTTCGTTTAAGTTCCATAATAAACTAAAGAGGCGAAACCACCTACATTTACAAAGTCCTGTTCTACCAGTGATGTGTGTATTGTAAATACTGCTGCTGATCCGGTTCTCAAACACACGTGTTTACAGTTAAAGATGTGCAGAGCCTGTCTGCTGAGACGACCCCGGCTGGACCTGCATCTGCTGAAACAGGTACTGAACACCTCCCACCAGCACAGCTGAGAAAACATGATTACCCTCAGGAGATCTTAAAAAACACACACTCTCTTTTAAGGTCCAAAAATGGCCATGTGTGTATATATATATATATATATATTTATCCTCGCTTTAAATGACTACTTCAACTACTTCAGCCTGAAATATACATAGCAGATATTTTTAACCCTTCATAGACCAGTACATTCAAATACATCAAAATTGAGATCATTTTTATAACACTTAAAATTTTGGGGTTTTTGTGCATGTTAAGCATTTTAAGCTAATTTAAGGATATGACACCTCCACTCTAATTTTTTTTGGAAATTGGTTCAAATTTAATCGGTATTCATCCTATTCAAAATTTCTTAAATTAAAAAATGAGAGAGCACATGTCTGGATTCGACCTCCTGACGGATACATTAATCACTTTCCTGTGTCTTTACTGTTTTTCAGTTTCTTCTGGAAAGACTGTGGATCAAGTGAAAATTGAGCCGAAAACCAGGACAGACTTCTTACAATGTAAGAATGTTTTTTTTTTTTTTATATATCAAGTATTTTATTAAATACTCAAATGCAGTATGGATTTTCTTAACCTTCTTGTGTCCGAGTCTCTGAACAGCTGATGAGAATCAACAAGAAAAAAAATCTGTATGGAAATCTTTAAATCTTTATACAGTCTCATACAAAAGTTTGGAAACCTTTGTCTTGTATTTTGATGGCGGTGGTTTTCTAAAGTGGTGTCTGTGACCCATGGCTGGGTAAGAGGGACTGGGGGAGGGGGGGAGGTCTGTGAAATGGCTTTGCAAGAAATTATGAAATAGTGTTGATTAATTGAAATAGTGCGTGTGCAATACAGAATTGTCACAAAGCAGCTTAACAGAAAATAAGGACATTATTGATTATTGCTGCTGAACTTGTACTTGAGGATTTTAAATCCTGAATCTCTGCCTTCTTTGGGTTTATTTATTAATCAATAATAAAGATAACAAACAATAAGCTACTATTTATTTTAAATCAATACGTTTGATGATAGTTACTGCATTCAGTTCTGTAATGATGTTTTAAACTAAAGTCAATAAAATATCTAGTAAGTCTTTATATAAACATATAATAGTAAACTATTGCTTTTTAACTAAAATGTTAAAAACAGCACAAGGGTGAAAGTTATTGAAACCATGGCGGTGTTCGAAATCTGCTTACTTCAAAAAAATTTGTTTCTACAAAAAATTTGTTTCTACAAAAGGTGTAAAACAATAGCTATTATTTACACATTAGACATTCATTTGTAGGTAGAAGTATTTTTTTTAATAAAGACTTAAATGAGGTCCTGGAGGAAAAGTTAAGGAGCATGGCAGGGAAAAGCTGCTGCACGGTTTTTAATAAGCACTTTTTAGTTTTATTCAGAACAGAGACGGCAGACCAACATTCATGATGTGTCTTTAGGTGCTAGAGATCAAAGCCATGAAGTCAAAAGAGTTAAAGCCACATCTGAAAATAGCATCCAGTGAAGCTGGCTTCAGCGTCAGAGAAAGCACACAGAGCTCCACAGATTGCTAAACGTGAGGAAGCCACAAACAATTGGACAAGAACCGCCGCGAAGGTGCTTCCAGCTGCAAACGGATTCCAATGAACCATAAATACAGAAATATAATCCATTATTAATATGATTCGAGTTGTAATGCATTTCTGATAATCAATAGGAAGCATTTTAGTGGAACGTTTTATAAAACAAATGATTTTAAATGATGTCCTGATTATTTGGGGATCTGGCAGATGTTATTCAGTGTAAAGGTTATTTAGGCTCCTCATGTTCTTTATCATGATGATGATGCAGCTACCTCTTAATTATTAAATCAGGTGTTTTATTTAGTTCCATTGTCACAGGTGTGTGGGATTAAGCACTTTAGACCTCCATGTTGGACAAACTTTTGGAGAACTGTTTAGAGTTCTCCCAAAGGTCAAGATGTGAGCCAGATTCTTTTGTCCAAAATCAGTGTCTGACCCCGCACGTGCTCTAGTATTTCATTCAGCTGCATTGCTCAACTTCATGGAAACAGTTTGGGGAAGGCCCTTTTTTGTTCCTGCATGATCAGCAAAGCACACAGCGGTCTATAAAGACATTGTTGGATGAGTCCTGACCTCAACGCAGGTGCAACAGAGAACAACTTAGTGATTTCATAAAAGCTCCTGTGGATATAAATTGCATGGGGTGTCGATACCTTTGTTCATATTTTGTGTTGTAATTTGGGATTTTGCTGCAGATCTTAATGTGTTCTTATTCAGTTTTAAAAGTATTCAGCGTGTATTTAACTGTGGAGCCGATTGTTCCCGGTAGGGGGCGTTTTTATTTTTTTATTGTATTCACTACGTGTTTATGGCAGGTATTTGTGTAAAGCTGCTTTGTGACAATTCTGTATTATAAAACTAATATAAAAAATAAATGAAAAATAAAATGAATTTAAGTATTTTCACTGAGAAAATCAACACAACGTGGAACTCCACCCACTTTTACACAGGAGTTTGAAAGATATTTAGTCATTCATTATCTCCCGCTTTATCCTCTATTAGGGTCCCCCCATGCCCATCCAGGGGAGAACGTCTCGGGCGCTGGGCAGATAGACCCAGGACAGGACGCCAATCCATCGCTGGGCACACACTCACTCACACAGACACACTCTATATGGGGCAATTTTGAGAATTCAATTCACTTGATCCATGTTTTTGGACTGTGGGAGGAAACCGGAGAACCCGGAGGAAACCCATGCAGACACGGGGAGAACATGGAAACTCCACCCAGATGGGGATTCGAACCGGGAATCCCTAGCGCCGAGAGGCGAACGTGCTAACCACTTAGCCACCGTGCCGAACGTGCTAACCACTAAGTACTAAGATACTTTTATTGATTTGGACCCTTGTAAATGGGCCCTCATTAAAAACATTTTGGTTGACATGGGGTTTGAACACCGCAACCACTAAGCCACCATACTATTTGCTAAATTTTTGATTGACCGTGCTAAATTCCATCAGTCAGCTGCCCTCACGCGTGCCAGACCGTCTCCACGGTGACGAATCACTGCAATATATCATATGTTCTCATCTCCAGACAGCTGTGATGTCACTCTGGACCCCAACACCCTCAACTCCTACCTCTGCCTTTCTGAGGGGAGCCGGAAGGTCAGCACGAGCCCGGAGTCGCAGCATTACCCAGAACACCCGGACCGGTTTGGGAACTGGGCTCAGGTGCTGGGGAGAGACGGTCTCTGTAAACGCAGCTACTGGGAAGTGGAGTGGAGTGGCAGCGGTGGGATCGCCATCGCCGTCTCGTACAAGAGCATCAACCGGCAGGGCGGGAGTGCCGACGGCAAACTGGGCTGCAATCCCAAGTCGTGGAGTTTGGACCTCTGCGACAGTAACTGCACTTTTCAGCACAATAAAATCAAGGTGGAAATCCTGACGCCCATCTCCCCGCGCATAGGTGTGTACCTCGACCACAAAGCTGGGATTCTGGCTTTTTATTGTATTTCTCCACGAAAGGACAGCATGACTTTGCTGCACATGGTGCAGACGACGTTCTCCCAGCCTCTGTATCCAGGATTCTGGCTGGGACTCGGTTCTACGCTCAAACTGTGTTCTATATTTAATTTCCCCAAACTGGGGAACATACAGTGTATATGATGTTGGATTTGCTGGTAAAGACAGTGCTGCTGCTTTTAGTTGTAGAACTATTTCACCCTGCACTTTCATTAATTGACCACCAGTGGGCACCAAAAACAATTAACTTGTCCATCTGTTAGTTAATGTGTTCAAGCACTTATAAGAAAACTTTTCACATATATTTGGAGCGTATAGTTAAGCGTCAATGCAACATGTATTGACCTGAATCGGTGTCTGACAATGAGATGTTAAAAAATAAGATTTAAAAGACAGTTGGGTCGCAGTGGCTCAGTTTTAGAGATGTAACCGTTTATTCGTAACAGTTTCATACAAAAGCAGCAGCTGGGTGATCGGTGAGATGGATCGATGGATGGTGGAGGATCTCAGATCTTATTAAAGGCAGCAACATCAACACTCTGGACCTGCAACAGAAACACAGCACGAAGACGTTCATCCATCGAGATCAACCCTGATGCACAAATACACCGGAGTAATGAAGCTGTAATCCAACGATTATATATTTATTAAACATGACAGAAGTAACAGATACTTTGATGATGATGTTATGTTTGTTATGTTTGTACAAAAAAACCCCAGATGAATAAATTTCTATAATTCAGAATTAACTGAGTTATTGTTTTCAGACACACATCTGTACCGAACAAACATGTAGACCGCGGCTGATCTGAGCGCAAAAATGTTTAATTTTACCACCAAGAAAAATAAAGAGCAAACGCATCTGAAAATTCTGACTGACTAAGTTAGTTATTGAGTTACTGAGATGAAAAAGTCAAAGTTGTAAAAATGAAAAAGTCAAAGTTTAGAAAATGGAAAAGTCAAAGTTTAGAAATGAAAAAGTCAAAGTTTAGAAAATGGAAAAGTCAAAGTTCAGAAATGAAAAAGTCAAAGTTTAGAAAATGGAAAAGTCAAAGTTCAGAAAATGGAAAAGTCAAAGTTTAAAAATGAAAAAGTCAAAGTTCAGAAAATGGAAAAGTCAAAGTTCAGAAAATGGAAAAGTCAAAGTTCAGAAAATGGAAAAGTCAAAGTTCAGAAAATGGAAAAGTCAAAGTTCAGAAAATGGAAAAGTCAAAGTTCAGAAAATGGAAAAGTCAAAGTTCAGAGATGAAAAAGTCAAAGTTCAGAAAATGGAAAAGTCAAAGTTGTAAAAATGAAAAAGTCAAAGTTCAGAAAAAGGAAAAGTTGTAAAGATGGAAAAGTTCAGAGATGAAAAAGTCAAAGTTATAAAAATGAAAAAGCTACAAATCCCTCTGATCCTCTATGATGCCACACTTTGCTTTTGAAAATTGCTTACAAAGCTACAGATACCTTAATCAGAGCTGTGGGTGTGTGTGTGTGTGTGTGTGTGTGTGTGTGTACACGTGCTCTAAACACAGAACTTACATAATCCTCAAATTTGGTGATTTCCTCTTCGAGCAGGTCCACGCCCACTTTGTCATCTTCGACCACGCAGTTGATCTGCAGCTTCTTGATGCCGTAACCGACGGGTACCAGCTTGGAGGCGCCCCAAAGCAAACCGTCCATCTGCACCGACCGCACACACTCCTCCAGCTTGGCCATGTCCGTCTCATCGTCCCACTGAGAGTCAGAACCAACAGAACTTAGCACAAACTCACAAAACAAGTTCACACCAAATGTCCTCATTCTGAGACTCCTGAGTGTAAGGAGGCTTACAGGCTTCACGTCCAGGATGATTGAAGACTTGGCGATGAGGACGGGTTTTTTAGCCTTCTTTGCTGCGTATTCCTGAACTCGCTGTGCTTTAATGCGCTCTGCCTCTTCATCCTCCTCATCGCTGCCGAACAGGTCGACATCATCGTCATCGTCGTCTTCCTCCTTCACCACCACTTTGGTATTAGCAGCCGGAGCCGCCTAAAATCATAGAGACATTATTCTGAAGTCTCAGTTTTTCATTCTTACTCAAGTCTTTGCTATTAGGAACTGGCGCTGCGACCTGGTGGTCATTTGTGCTTTACACTCATCCAGCTGTGAATGCAGTGCAAATGTGTCCATCTGTTGGTCCTTACCTGCGGCGCTGACTTGGGCGCCTGGCTCTTCTCCATCACTGACATTCTGGAGTCCAGTTTGGACAGCATGGCCCTCAGGTCGTCCACCACTAATGTAGAGGACAGGTGATTCATTTTACATCAACAGAGTGAGGACCCCATGAGGGGTTCATGTCTATTCATACTGTAGGTCTGTACAGTACACCACTTTATATAGTGGGAATGACAAAATACTTGAATACATGAGGTCTCGTCTCATTGGAGCCGAATTGCTTGCATGTTAAGTTGTGAAATCATTGGCTACAGGCACCACTGGTTATCCTAACCAATTAGTCCAGTGGCTTCAATTGGTTTAGGAGCAGTGTTTAAAAATCTCCACCAGGGTGAGTGAGGGGTGGTGACTGTATTAGGTCCACAGGTCAATAGCCCTCAGGTCTGTTACTCAACCTCTCTTACTTGGGTCAGCCATCAACTTTTAGGTCAGTCATTTGCATTCTTCCACTCAAGTCACTAAAAACCAATTGGTCTGTTTATTACACTCTCACATTTAGGTCAGTCACCTGCACCCTCACATTTGTATCCACCACTTGGACTCAAACATAATTCAGTCATTTACACTTAGACTCTCAAGCTTTGGTCCACTATTTGCACTACTCACTAGTATCTGAAACCACCACTCGAGTAACTTGTGTTTTGGCACCCTCTCTTACCTTTATGCAGGTTTTTGTTGTCCAGTTCCAGACTCTTTATGCGAGAGATCAGCTCACCATGATCTTCTGACTTGCTGGCACATTGGCTCTAAAATTAACAAAAAAAAAAAATAAAAAATCAAAGCAAGACATTTAAGGATTCTGTATTTACTCAGCTCTACACAGCGTGTGGGTTTGCATTGCTGTGTTTCATGCAGGAGACTGAAAAAGAATTTTAATTCTTATGTGATCTCAGTGATCTTAGAATTGCAGTGACTTCAGTGTCCTGTATGTATTCTATACAGTATCCATACAGTATTCTATTCAGAATACTGTATGGATCCTGACAAGGCGGTCCTGCAGGACGCCCCCTAATGGACTCACATATAGTTTTCTAGTTGTTAGTTTTTCCATTTGTTTAGTATCTGGACATGGCTGTTCTACACTGTTGTTGCTGCCCGGCCGCTCAAGGAGGATGAGTCCCCCACTGAGTCTTGGTCCTCCCAAGGTTTCTTCCTTAAATAACAACATAAAAGGGAGTTTTTTCTTGCCACTGTCGCTTCGGCTTGCTCTTTGGGGGTTTAAAGGCTTTTCATTCTGTAAAGCTGCTTTGTGACAATGTACTGTTGTAAAAAGCGCTATATAAATAAATTACTTGACTTGTCCAGTGTCTTAAAAAGACCAAATGTTTTAGAGCAGAATACTAAGATCTTAATAAAAATTTTCACAACAAAATCAAAAATACCCCCCCCCCACACATCTGCATCTAAAAGGCACCATTTATGATTTAAACATAAATCTCTCAAAGTGAAGTGCTGAGTTGTAACCACTCTATGTCCACATCAACTTATTAGAGAAAAGAACTGAATTAGTGCTGGTTTTATTTATTTTGAACACCTACTGAATCTGGAAACATTATCTGTTAGTCACCATGAGTATTTATGAACCACATTTCTGTCCAACACGATCAAATTAAAGCTCACACATGGTACACACACAAGGCCAATGTTTTAAAAAAAAAAAAAAAAAAAAAAAAAAAAGAAAGAAAGAAAGAAAAAAATTGATACGTGATCCATGCAATCTGAACCTCAATCATAGAGGAGCTCAATCATAAAGGTATGCATGCATCTTAAACCCTACCAACTTTGTCCTTAAAAAACACACACACAACCTTTAGCACACAGTGCAGGTTATTCTTTAAACTCTCCCATGCGAGGCCACGGTGCATTGGCACTTACAGTCTTGCGCTCACGTGGTTTTTGGGGCCGAGTGTGGGCCCCTTTGTCTGCTGGCTGTGCTGCCTTCACCTGCCCACAATCCAATGGGCAGTAGACAGAGGAGAACATTATAAAAGTTTAAGATTACAGTCTAGTCTTGAACAAAATGATGCACATTGAACCTCAGACACTTTTATAAGCTACACCTCCGTACTTTACCATTTTATAGGTTACCATAATGATGATATCTATACACACCCGAGGGGCTGAAGTGACACCGTTGACACCCTCGTAGAAGCATCGCTCTGCCTCATCGTATCTGGATTTGTCAAACCAGATCTTCTCCTCGGCGAGGCACTGGACTCCACTCATGATGGGGCTGCTGGGAGAAAGGGGATCGATTAGGGTCAACACGGCAACCATGCTTTGGAAAATCAAAGTTGGGAAAAAAAAACCACTCAAACCATTAAACTAAAAATGACGCATGAAATCAAGCACAAACATTCCAGTTCACTCATCTACAAACTCTGGGGTTCCCAAGTCTACAGGATGTTTAGATGTCACGTTACAATGCAGTTGCGTTAATGGAAGAAGAAAGCTGCTGCTAAGCTGATTGGTTGGATCAGCTGTGCGAGGAGACATTTTGGGCAGCGGAGCTCCGAGACTGGCTGAAAACCACTGATCTACAACATGCAATATTAAAACATATTCAAAATTTGTAACAAAGCCAAGACACTGGATAGTGCTGAGGATTCACAGAAGTCAACTAACTGTTCTTTATCAATATTACTTTATGTTCGTAATATTGTGACCTCAGCTTTTAGTCATTGCATTTTAATATAAGTGTGCATGGTGTCTCCTTCAGCCAATCTACAATCACACAGGATCAGAAAATCGAAAACTAGAGCAATAAATGAGACCAAGCCACAAACGTACTTATTTACTCATACCTACTGAACACACACATATACACACCTCAACACCACTGCAATCACCTCAGTGTCAACACAATGCTGAATCACCCACCACCCAAATATCTGCTGTGTGGTGATAATGACTTTTGGAAAACAATGCGAAAAGTAAATAAAAAGCCCAGACAGAACACAACACAATGCAGTGTATATGCAGAACTATAACATGAATCTTTATAGCAAGCAATTTGAGGTGATAAAAAAATATAATAATATTGTAAAACAAGGTGGTGTACCTAATAAAGTGGCCAGTGGGGGTACACTGGTTGGAACGTTCTGGCTAAGATTACTCAGCCTTACTTCTTAGCCTATTTTTTTTTTTTAATTTCTCACACCACATGGGGCTCTACTCCTTTAGCTATAGCTACACCGATGGACAAAGACAATGCTGCACAGCCTGCAGGCTCTCACAGTAAAGCCCATTCACTGTTTTGCTGACGAGCATTATCCTGTATAACCACTGGATTAGATCCATTTGTTTCTGAGAAAGAAAAGACAAAATCCAAGGTTTTAACACCGTACGTTTTTTTTTTGTTTACAGGGTGGAGTGGCACATTATGCAATGTATATAAGAGAAACAGACAAGATGGCGCAAAAAAAAAAAAAAAAAAAAAGTGTGTACTTTGTCAACTGAAAACAAAGATGGTAAACTGAGCTAAATGGGTCGGATCATGAAACAGTGGCTGAGAAACCACCATTAAAATCTCAGCCAGTCGGTTCTCCTGTTTCCACGCTGACCCCGTCATGAGAAGGTTTTAAAAATAGAGGTCCCATCAAACCAACAACTGCACAGCAAAACACTGCTGTGTGCATTACTGCCAATACGCCAGCAAGCACTTGGTTTACTTGGAGAAGTCAGACAGACATCTCTGAAGCACTGAATTAAGGTGATTTTCACCCTCATTCTCGAAAATGAATAAAATAAAGAACCAAGATGTTCATTTTAGATAACTGTATGCTTCCTACTTTATGGGAATATTACCTTTGTACAGTTTTTTAATATATAAATATAATTTCGTTTTTAAAAAAAAAAAAAAAAAATAAAAAAAAAATTCTTGTTGAGGTAAGAGCATGGACAAATGGACAGTGGAACACTAGACAACAGCAGAAATGATAGAAGTTGCATATTAACTACAGTTCCTAGTTCCTATGCTGAATACATAGTGTTTTCCAGTTCTTATTGTGTCCTGGCATGTGACCCTTTCCGACTGTTAAGTATGGTGGTAGGCAATTTGACACAACCCATGTTTCAGTGGCTGTTGAAACGACGGATAAGACAAATAGTCGTTTTTAAGGAAGGTTTTAAAGTCATGAATAGTTAACCGCAAGACTGCCTTACATTGTCATGACGGAAATCAATATGGAGGAAAATACATATGCCGGTAGCCAGACCTACAATTAAGTTCCACTTCCAGTACACTTCTGTTTACTTTATCATTAAAGGAAAAACCTAGTTTTATTTTAAATGGATATGAATACTTACATTAAGTGATAATTTTTTTTTTTTTTTTTTTTTTACTTTGATTTTCACATTTTATATTCCGTGTAAATATTTAGCAAAAGCTCTGCGTTGCTTTCCAAAAGCAAAATGTTATTTCATGATTACATAAAATAAATAATCACAAAAAACTGTGCATTATTCCTGTGATTTCTGGCACTTTTTTGGTGAAGTTAATTATAGTAATTGTACTATCAAAACCTGTATTCGTCTCAATCCTTATTTGTAACTTATTTGTGATGAAGTTGCTGCGTTATCCCAGAATTAACCACATGACTCATGAAGCAAGAACACTGCAAATCCAATTTCAAATATTATAAACTTTCTCAATCGTGCAATGCAATCACACTAGCTTCATGCTCCGACAGGCCGCATACTTGTCCTGTTTTTTAGGATGATGGCGTTCAGAGTCCGAGTGCCCCCTCTTCCGGCGTCCTCTCTGTGGCTCAGAGGAGGAGCGATGAGGATTCTGAGCGATGGAGGAGCGAGAGTAGGTGGGCGTGCCCTCATCTTGGTGAGGCTGGGCCTGTTTGCGTTTAGCTCTGAAAACCAGGGAGCGATGAACAGCATTCCCTCTGGGACTCGAACCAAAGAATGAAGAGGTCTGACCATAGCCCTCTGCTTGCTCATACACACTGCTGTTATGCCAAACTATTTCTCCTGCAGTGCCCGGGATAGGACCAAGCCCCTCAGAGAAAAAGCTGCCCTCTGAGGCATGGCTTTCTGAGTGGGATGAGCGCTGAGGTCTTCTACCTCCTCTGTTGAAGGTATGAGGTGGGACAATGTTTGCTGAAACTGGTCTCTGCCCACCCGCCTTCTGGGAGTGAGACTGGGAATCTCCCTGATCGCCCATCTCAGGAGACAAAAAGAAATTTAACAAGGGCAAGAAAAAAAAAAAAAAAAAAAAAAAGGACACAAGTTGATGGACAGGTCGTGTTTTCGCACAAGAAAAAATAAATGAGAACTAAAAGCTTTTGAGCAAAATTTAAACCAACAGCCTGGAAAACTCCACAGTACCAGTCTCCCATCTGAGACCTGGTTCAGCTCAGGAGACCAAAACAAAAGAACAATCAGGAACCTGACATTTAGGCCAACCCTTTAAAGGCCAAGTGATGCTAAAAAACCAAATGCAGTGCAGCAGCCACATGCATGAAATGCAATAAGAAAAGTCATGTGGCATCCTCTTTAATATACTGTGCACTAGGGATGAGACGATTAAAGATGGTACAATTATTGTCTAAGAAATAATCATAACAATATGATTCCTCAACAATTAACTTTATAAAAACAAAATGCCAATAAATCACAGGAATAACGCACAATTTCTTTTGTATGATATTAATGTAAACATGAAATAACAAAGCAGAGCTTTTGCTGAATATTTACATAGAATATTAAATTAATTCATGAAAATTAAGTGAAAAATAAATTTAAAGACAGATTTAAACCCATTTAAAGAAAACCTGTAAGGACAAAGTAAGCAGACAATTGTTCTGCAACTATAACTAATTTTCTTCCACGCAAGTTCTAAAGTTCTGGCTACCGGCATGAGTTTTTTTTTTTTTTTTTATTATGACGATGTTGAGGTGCACTTATGGTTAATTAATTGTTAACCAAATGTTTTTAAATCACAATTAATTGCCAAAAAAATATATAAAAAAAAAAAAAAGTCTCATCCCTACTGTGCACATCTCCATTTTAATTTTTTTATGCCTGTGCTGATGATAACCTTATGACACAAAGGCCACTTTATTAGGTACATCATCAATTTTTTTCAAATTGAGAGAGAAAATAAAAAGACAGTAGGTCATCTGTTGCTGCACGATTTTCATTAGTTATCCTCTAATCCTTCATCTGTCATCACAGGATGCTGCTTAGGTGATAAAAGTGATCCATTTTGCCTTCTGTGCTTACACACAGGGGAATTTGTCATCCACATTTATCCCCTTCATGCAGTGAAACACACATTGAACAGATAAACTAATTTTTAACTATTGAAGTGCATATATATATATATAGTAAATGGAGAATGTGTGTAGAAACAAGAACTAATAAAATGGCCATCAGCGAAGCCACAATGTACATGAGATTATTTAGAACATGCGAGCGATGCCGATCTAAAACATGTCTCTTGAAATCAGACGAAAAGAACACATGATGGTTTAAAACGAGCATAGTGAGAACTGGGCACAGTTGGAATGTGAAGGTAAAACCATTTCTACACTGGTTTAATCAAAACTCCACCAAACTTTTCTGTCTTATGACCAAAAATCCTGATTTCACAGCTTTTAGGCACCCACTTCAAAAAAAAAAACAGTGATGTTATAGAAATATACCCTGAGGATGGATGAGCCTCCAGGCATTCAGAGCCCTTCAGTAAATAACGAATTGTTCCAATGGTCAGATTCACTAAACACATGTCAGATCATCTCAGTGGGTCGTAGCCTCACAGTCACATTGGACCGCCGGGTTTTTATGAACAATGTCAGTCATGTTGGAACAATTAAAGATCTTCACCAAGCACTTAAAATGCAAACAACTAATTTAAAAATGTTAAGAAATTAATTGTCAACTGCAAAGAAAAAAAAAACACCACAAACCATTTGAATGCACAAGTGTTCCAAGTTCCAAAGTTCCAAAATTCCAACTTTAACCTCTAGAAGTGCTTGTGAAATAAATTTTTTTAAAAAAAGTTGTAGTGGGCCATCCTGTACGGAAGATGATTAATGCACCAGGGTGTTGTTTATCTTCATTTCTAATGACGTTGGGTGAATTACAGTGACAGCGTTTCTTATAAGCGTTTATATAAAGTCCTACAAACGCAAAAAAACACTAAATAATGTATGAACACCGCTTTAAAACATTGCTCCCGGTTTTTTAAAGAAACACAAAAAAAAACCACAAGTGTGCGTTGATTTAACTTTTGTACGTAACACGGTGACAAGCGTGCGCTCCGTAATCCGTACACCACTATTCATAGACTTCCTGAGTTCAATGCCGGTTGGTTTTACACTTGGCCACGTGGCGTTAAAACTAACAACACACGCTGAATTATTAACATTATCAACGCTCTACGCTCGCCTTAATAAGTTAAAATGTCACAGAAAACGAATTTAATCTTCGTTTACTCACTTTTTTTTTGGCTTTGAGTCGGTGGTCTGAGCGCGCGACGCTGTAGACAGTTGCGCAGGAAAGGAGCGACACAGACCGGGCGGCTGAACTTATTCGCGAACAGGGAGAGCGGTTATAATTAATGTTTCATATCTGTGACTCAATGCTGAACAATAACATGTCTGTGTTATAGAAATAAGTAGAGAAGAGTTACATATTAAACCAACAGCGTTAAACACGAACGTTTCGTAATATGACAAATTCCAAGAGTTATAATTCACCCCCATGTCCAAAAGTGGTATGGTCCGGCAACTTAGTTCGGTGCAAACTAGGTCGACTGTCGCTATTTCTTTCTTAAAATATATATTATATTAATCGAATTGATTGAATATAAAACTTCGACCACATGCTACTAAAATGTGGTTATAAAATATAAACTACTTATGCGGATTATATGTGCTATTTATTCTGAGTAGTTGTCAATCGTTGAGTGAATTGGTTATTTTTGCGATTTAATAAAATCTATTTTATCAATGCTATTTTAATGAGTTAATGAAGTTGTTTATTAGATTTTTACAAACATAAGCAGCATAACTGTTACCAGGAGTGGGGTTCGAACCCACGAAGACATGCGTCCATTGGATCTTAAGTCCAACGCCTTAACCACTCGGCCATCCTGGTTTTGGGTTACATTGTGACAACTGATGTACTTTATGACAACGATTATTTTGTTTTTGCTTAAATATCGTTAAAGCGGTTGAAGTTGTTGTCGAATCGTTTTCATAACTACAGAATAACCTTCATAAACGCTTCACTCAAACATTCATCCATTTAACTCAAGTTCATCACTCTGTCATCCTGATTTACAGAAAGTTACAGATGAACTAAATCGATCGTGTTTGTTTAATCGCTTATCTGATTTTTTATTTTAACTATTAAGACCAAATCTACTAAAAGCGTCCGACTCTCTTATATGTGGCGTCTGTCGCCCTCTAGTGGTTTACATAAAAACCTTCAAGGGTTTTACAATAACACAAATAATATTTATCTGCAGCACAGGAGACACAAATATTACAGCTTATATATTACAACGTTAAATGAACAAAAAGAGACAAATAAATAAAATTCGCTCGAACTTCCCCAACACACACAAACATGATAGATTCACCTTAGATACTAACTGTCCTCCAGATTAACTGTGATTGAGATAAGACTTGGTGACTTACCTTCCTGTAGGACACGACTGAACAGTGTGATAGGTCACTATGTAGCATCTTAAAATTTACTAATAGTAACTTAAAGGTACTATGAGGATGCAAATGTATAAAAACTAAAACAATAAAATGTGAAAACAAGCTCAGAACGTAAAGCACACTGCTTACAAACCATACATTTAAATGTATATTATAATAATTATTATAATAACCTTCCTAAAATAAGGTTGTAGGAAGTTGACCAGGAGAGTTCAAACCCACAAGTCCAACACTTAACCACTCGATCAACCTGGTGAACCCTTACTTTTTAAACAGAGATTAAAAAATATGAACAAAATGGACACTGCAATGTACAGTTCTGTTATATAATAAAGAATTTTATTTAGCAATTAAAACAAAACAGGTCTTTTATATTTTAAGTCAATTAGCTTGTTTATCAACTGACACCTTAAAAACCACTGTGGTGTAGGTTTCTTCATCATCATCACACGAATGAAGCTAAAAAATAAACAAAAAAAATCAAGCAGTTACTTTTTTTATCAGATACATTTCTGATTAAAGTCGTTTATGCCTGATCTATATTAGGCTTCATGTCTCAGTCCTGGGGATCCAGGTTTGAATCCCTATCTGGGTGGAGTTTCTATGTTCTCTCCGTGTCTGTGTGGGTTTTCTCCGGGTTCCCCCCACAGTCCAAAAACATGGATTCAAGGTGAATCGGCAACTGTTACTATTAAAATTGCCCCTATAAAGTGTCAGTGTGTGCCCAGCGATAGATTGGCGCTCTGTCCTGGGTGTATCTGCTCAGCGCCCAAAATGTTCTCCCTTGAATTTATTTAGGATTTAAAGTGTAAGATAATGGATGTATATTAGGTTGATACAGTAAATATGAATTTTACAATTTTACCAAAAAACCACTGTCGGTGTGTGTGTGTGTGTGTGTGTGTGTGTGTGTGTGTGTGTGTGTGTGTGTATTTACAATATATGTTAAATCAGACAGAATACTAACTGTGTTATCAGGGATGACATTTATGTTTCTGGTTTTTCTTTCTGGAACTGAGATAATTAAATGAAATTAATCATATTGATCATTATGTTTAATTCATTGTTGATTCATTTTGTTTAATAGGAAAGAAAACACACTTACTGTGCTTCCACCAGTCCATGTAGAGGATTACAACCAGAACCAGAAGTAAGTAAGGAACCAGCAGAGACCAGAATGTTAAGTTCACATTTGTACTAAAAGCACATAGGAAAGATTTTTAATATTTTTACTAAACTGGACATTCATTGTACCTATAAACCCAACTGTTTTCAGAAATGGGGACAAATGGAAGACAGACTTAAATACTCAAATCCAAAAAAAGTCTTTTTCAAATGTGAAACTTGATAAATATTTAAGCAAAATGTACATTTATCTTCACTGCTGACAAAAATATATGTACAATATTTCTTTTAATACAATATAAGTGCAGTTTGTTCTTACATCTCTTTAGTGATGGGAGCTGCAGTTACAGATGTTGCTGTGTGTGACAAATAACACATTTACATTAAAAACAGTGTTTATGAGAAAAGCAGCTACATTCAATTTAACAATAATCTGTATGTGGTTTTACCTGAATCATCATTTAATCCAGATCTTTGTAAAAGACACAAATAATAAAATAATATTGTATATGAACTATTGTTGTTTTGTCGGAACAAAAAATTTTTAATTGAATTAAATGTGTTTATAATACTAAATTAAGTACCATCATAACAGAGGTGTTTTAAAAATATGACGATTTCAGAAAATATAAAGTTAATTCATATACATAAAAATTATAATTATATATATATATTTTACTCACATGAAAGTTGTTGGATTTTGAAGTGTTTTTGTAAAAACTATAAAAAAAAAAAAGTGTTTAAAAAAAATGGAATGAGGTCAGTGTTTATGACTATATAAGGTATCATTTTTATGTATAACAGACTAGTATTTGTGATTCTATCTGAGATCAGTGTTTATGATGTAATGAGATGTATAACATATTTACATTAGAATAACTGCACATAAAATATGAACTGCTACATTTATCATGTATCTGTAGATGTTTTTACCTGAAGTCTCCTTGATTGTAGATCTTGGTAGGAGACAAAATATAAAACAGAATAGAAATGAAAACAAAAACATTCTAAACAGTTTAATGGTAAAGTGTTAAAAATAAATATACTGCGTTTTTGTTACTTACACAATGGTAGTTTCAGAAATGCTTGTGGTCATTCTATGTTTTCTATCAGAAAATTATTTAAGTATAAATTAAATAAGAATAAAACTTTCAAACACAATTAACAAATAAAAATAATTTTATTACTCAAGGGGCACGGTGGCTTAGTGGTTAGCACTTTCACCTCTCAGCGCTAGAGATTCCCACTTCGAATTCCAGTCTGGGTGGAGTTTCCATGTTCTCCCCATGTCCGCGTGGGTTTCCTCCGGGTTCTCCGGTTTCCTCCCACAGTCCAAAAACATGGATCAAGATTAATTGAATTCTCCAAATTGCCCCATATACAGTGTGTATGTGTGAGTGAGTGTGTGCCCAGAGATAGATTGGCGTCCTGTCCTGGGTGTATCTGCTCAGTGCCCGAAACGTTCTCCCCTGGATGGGCATGGGGAACCCCTCCGCGAACCTAGTAGAGGATAAAGCTGAAGATAATGGATGGATGGTATTTTATTACTCACATTGAAGTTGTGAAATGTTCGACTGTTGTCAAAACTGTAAAAAAAAAAAAAAAAAAGATCATTTAATATGACTTAGATCATTGTTTGTACTAGAGATCAGTGTTTGTACCGGAGATCAGTTTTTGTATGAGAGATCAGTGTTTGTATAAGAGATCAGTGTTTTTATCAGAGATCAGTTTGTATCAGAGATTAGTGTTTGTACTGGAGATCAGTGTTTTGTACTAGAGATCAGTGTTTGTATCGGAGATCAGTGTTTGTATGAGAGATCAGTGTTTGTATGGGATATTAGTATTTGTATTAGTGTTTGTACTGGAGATCAGTGTGTGTATGGGAGATCAGTGTTTGTATCAGAGATCAGTGTTTGTATTGGAAATCAGTGTTTATATTGGAAATCAGTGTGTGTACTGGAGATCAGTGTTTGTACTGGAGATCAGTGTTTGTACTGGAGATCAGTGTTTGTATCATTGATCAGTGTTTGTACTGAAGATCAGTGTTGGTGCTGATTGACTGTTGTCAAAACTGCGAAAAAAGTGTTTAAAGATGACTTAATATGACTGAGATCAGTGTTTGTACTAGAGATCAGTGTTTTTATTAGAGATCAGTATTTGTATCAGAGATCAGTGTTTGTATCAGAGATCAGTGTTTGTACAGAGATCAGTGTTTGTACTTTGTATGGAGATCAGTGTTTTGTACCATTCTAGATCAGTGTTTGTATTAGAGATCAGTGTTTGTATCAGAGATCAGTGTTTGTATTAGAGATCAGTGTTTGTATCAGAGATCAGTGTTTGTATTAGAGATCAGTGTTTGTATTAGAGATCAGTGTTTGTATTAGTGTTTGTACCTGGTGGTGGATCTGTCACATTGACATAAACAGGAACCTGCAGATCTCCTGCTCTGCACCAGTACCAACCAGCATCACTCTTCTTCAGTCCAGTTATTTCCACATTAAATGATGTTCCATCATCTCTAATGTGAATTGTATTATGGGATGTCTTTGATCTCCCCTCTTTGTGACACCGTTCATCTTTAAATCTGCACCACTCCTTTATTTCTTTCTTATATGCAGAATTGTAGTTACACTGGATTGTGACACTGCCCCCTTCCTCACCACTCACAATATTCTCCACCACAAACAAACCAGGATCTGAATAAAGACACAGCAAAGAAGAAATCTCAACATGACGTCTATAAAACATCTTCATTATTAATACATTAAAATGTAAGCTTTAACATCAAAACTGTTTCTTACTTGAACTGACAGTCAGGTACAAATAAACTCCATCATCTGGTTTAGAATAATCCCCAATCTCCACAGCACACCAGTAATATCCAGATTCAGAGGCACTCACACTGCTTAATGTGACAGTAAACACATTCTGAGAGGGAAGATCAGTGAGAGATGTTTCTCCAGTTTTGTTTCCAGAGACTCTGATGCTGCAGCTGGACCAGAAATAACCCTGACACCAGTATTTTTTATTTGTTTTGTATTGATTCTCATAAAAACATGGAATAGTAACAGAACCTCCGGTTTTTACAGATACATGGCTCAGAGTCTTCATACTTCTAACATCTGCAGAACACAAAATACATTTTAAACAACATTAAAGTTACTAAAGTTTAATTTACTTTCAAATATTTCATCATTATATTACAAACAGAACCATGAAAACTGAACAGAACACATTTTATAATCACTAAACATCATCACACTAAAGGAACTGTGTATTAAAATGTTACTTTTAACAGATCATTACCTCGAGAGACAGACATGTATTCTGATATTAAAATTTATTAATGATGTCTGCTTCACATATAATCAATCAAATTAATCAAAAAAGAATCAAAAAGATAAATAAGGATTATTTTGTTACCTGAGATGAAGAGGAATAAACTAAAGAGAACAACAGGATCCATCTCTGTCTGTGTGTCTGCACAAAGTTCAAATGATAAACTCTCTTTTCGACTCTCATTGTAAAAAAAACTTCAGCTCTTAACTTCCTCTTTACTTCCTTTTCCTCAAGTCAAAAAAAATTAAACAAAAGTTAAAAACCACCAACAAATCTGAATGTCACTATCAATTAAGAATCAGATACTAATAATATTAAAGACATTTACCACTTCCCCAAAAGTTGTCAGGTTTTTTGGGGTCCAAATGAAATATATGTGACAGTGTTGCCATGACAACAGCTGTTTTTTGCTTCTGCTGAAGCAAACAATCTTCTCTCTGTCTAAATAGCAAGTATCACACTATCTACCACCAGGAACCATTACTGGAAATTAACAGTTTACAGAAATGAAACTTTTACTGTAACAGCTTCAGATTTGCTTTCTGCTGCATGAACAGAATGACCAAAGTCAGGACTAAACCACGATTCAGGGCGTCAGCGTCTCTTTACTATCAAAATAAATAAACTAACAAGAACATAAAGCTACAACACGATGACGGTTCCGAACCCTGTCTCATGTTATTTACCACAAACACAACCTGATGTCTGCAGTGTTTCTTTAAGCCAGTGGACAGAAGCAGCGCCTGAACGGCTCCAAACCTCACTCCTGGTGTTCTGTTCGCCACCTAGTGGTGTAAAGAAGAAACACAACATGAAAAGCAGCTGCTTTATTACATTTACATTCAGTCTTTTAGCAGACGCTATTAATCATGTGATTTATTATTATAAACTCACTTTATGTGAATGTAAGCTGCGTCCGTCACGTGGTTTAGTGCGGTTCTTTATGTTTTATGTCTTTATAAGGTTTATGTTTTATTTGGTTGGTGCGGCTCTCGGGGGTTTGTTGTGTGTGTTGTGTTTGGGTCTGTGTGGGTGTTTGGTCATTCGGGTGGCGCCCCCTGCCGTCTGAGTGGCCATGTATGTCAAGTTTGATTTTAAGTGTTGCTTCAATATCGCTTGACGGTGTTCAAAAAGAGCATTTCCGTTGGTGATGGCAACCCGACTATAAGTCCTTTCTTCGTGCACACCACTGTAAACACGTTTTACTGAAGCAGAGTTTTATTTTTTAAATGTTTGTGAAACTATTTTCTTGGTCTCAGCCACAAAGAGGAATAAATGTTTAATTCAGAATTAAATAAGTAGTTACTAAGAGTGTTAAACAAAGAAGAAGACATGACGATCCCACATTAATCAGCAGCTGACGATCTACATCCCCATTGGCTTCTTATTTCCCTCCACGTTCTGATTGGGCGTCTTAGACCGGACGTTGTCTAGTATATTTTACAATTCGGTTTTATAAACTCCTCTGTCGCTCGATAGATAAATACAAAGTAAATTTACTTCATCCATTATTAGTTAATTTTTAATACTTTTTTTTTAGACTGGACGTTGTCTAGTACATTCGTTTTAATAATTTGTCATGATAAAAATCATAATTTACTTCATCCATTGTGTTTTTTTTATATAATTGTGATATGATTTTAAAAAATCAGTAATTTAGTGTTTTCTTGATATATTATTATTAGATTAATTCATAGTAATTAATACGTTTAGAATTATACATCCAGCAGAGGGTAATGTTTACCAAGAAATATATCTGTACGACAATGAACGCTGTTTAATAAAAAATAAAAACACCAGCTCTTGAAATAAGTATTGACGATTTATTTGACCTAATGCAATGCAAAACAACATGAGAGAAACATACCAAACTAAGCAATGAAGAAATTCTATCCTTCTTAAAATAATCATTAGTTTAAACATCACTTGTTCAGTCATTAAAAAGAGACCTTTACATAAAACATGATGAGAGTATATTAATGTAGAAATATCAGATTTATTCACGTTCAAAGCATCAGATCCAGATTCTCTAAGTGCTGTAACCTACACCAGCGCTCACTGAAGAAACAATATTAAACCCATTACACAAAACTTTACAGAAACATAAAAGATAAAGATAAAATAATATAAAGAGCAAACTATATACACTATATTAAAAGCTAAATTTAACAATTAAAGTTGTTTCAAATTAATTAAATGCTATTAACTGCCTAGTCTTTTGAATTTAATTTAGAATAGCCAACAAATAAAAAGACCAAATATATAATAAAATAAGACACTGATACGATATGGAGTCAAAAATGATATTAATTCTTTTTTCAGCAAACGATAAATACACTTTAAATGCATTATAAAAATATAACCTCACTGTGTCTATTAAAGATTAATCAGATAAAGCTGCTGGTTTTTCATGATGGTTTAGTTTGTTCATCAAAACATACTGAACTTCATCGAACCACAGAAGCGTAAACTATTGCATCATCATCACTCGGCTTGAGCTGAAACACCAAACACAAAGAAAACAAAGAGTTTCAATAACAGATTCATTTCAGATGTCAGATTGTATTCTAACTACATTAATACAATAGTCATTTTAGGCTTTAGATGAAAGAGTTAATTTTTTTTGACAGAATGATAATGAACAGCCATAATTAACTTTACCTTATAAATCACTGCATCACACAAAACATCCACAGAGCAGCAAATGTTGAAATAACGTCCTGACTTTTTCCTTCATATTCTCTATAGTGACATTTATTTATTACATGTTAAGAAACATTTTTACTTACAGCTGCAGGTTTGGAGGAAGTTTTAACATTGCTGTAGACAATTTCCTCTTCTTGTTTTGTTGAGACTGAAGGCTGTAAATGTAACAAATTCTGTTTATTAATGAATAATTTCATTATAATCAGATCAACATGTATTTTATTAAATCACTTTATATAACTGGGACTTCAGAAGCTCCTCTGATCCGAAAGAATTCATTTAAGTTTTAAGTACACTGTATTTATTACACTTGAATAAGAATTGATCCTGTTTTTAGATTATCGACTTCATTTCTTGTTCTGCACTAAACAAAGTATTCAGTACTGAACTAAACCTGAATACTAACCTGCTGCAGGTTCACATGTTTGGATTTCTTTAGTTTTGTGTTCAAATGAACAGAACTGTACATCGGTTCACTTTCAGTCTGAAAAACAATAAAAATCATTATAGAATAGATTTTTATAAGTTTGAATGTTAAACTCAGTACTTACTGTGCCTGCAGTGATGCCATTGCTGGTTCTGGGTGAAATCTTCTTCTCTGGAATTATGAAAGATAAAACATATTGATTAATACTGATCACCTAACATTTTTATTTATAATAAAAAATTTAAACACACTGACTGTTTTTCCTCCAGTACATGAGGAGGAGGATCACAACCAGAATCATAAGAAGTAAAAAAGCCAGCGGAATCGAGAAGAGTAGTTCCCCATGTGAACTGTTAATAAAATACAGACTTATAAAGATTTACTGAAATAGAACACAGATCATTTAGCACCATGTTCTGATTAGAGGTGTAAAAACAGTCAAAATATAATGAGGGATGTTGAGATCATGTCGCTCAGATCACATGTGTTTACAGATAAACTTTTTAGAAAACCATTTAAAAGTGTGAAGATGGTTTACAAAATCTTTAAAAAAAAAAATAAAGAACTAACACTTCTGTTCAACAGTTCACTGATGTGCAGCACATATTTCTTTTAATACAATATAAGTGCAGTTTGTTCTTACCTCTCTTTAGTGGTGGGAGCTGTAGATACAGATGTTGCTGTGTGGGACAAATAACACCTTTACATTAAAAACAGTGTTTATGAGAAGAGCAGCTACATTTAATTTAACAATAATCTGTATGTGGTTTTACCTGAATCATCATTTAATCCAGATCTTTGTAAAAGACACAAATAATAAAAGAAAAGAAGTCAGAAAGGAATTAAATGTGTATATAATACTCAAATCAGTACTATCATAACAGACATGTTCTACAAATATGAAGATCTCATTAAAAACAATTCTATATAAAGTTAACTCATATACATTAAAGTTATAAAATATATATATTTTACTCACATGAAAGTTGTTGGATTTTGAAGTGTTTTTGTAAAAACTATAAAAAATAAAGTGTTTATACAATTAAAATGGAATGAGGTCAGTGTTTATGACTATATAAGGTATCATTGTTAGTTATTGTATAACAGACTAGTATTTGTGATTTATCTGAGATCAGTGTTTATGATGTAATGAGATGTATAACATATTTACATTAGAATAACTGCACATAAAAAATGAACTGCTACATTTATCATGTATCTGTAGATGTTTTTACCTGAAGTCTCCTTGATTGTAGATCTTGGTAGGAAACAAAAAATAAAACAGAACAGAAATGAAAACAAAAAAATCTAAACAGTTTAATGGTAAAGTGTTAAAAATAAATATAATGAGTTTTTGTTACTTACACAATGGTAGTTTCAGAAATGCTTGTGGTCGTTCCATGTTTTCTATCAGAAAATTATTTAAGTATAAATTAAGTAAGAATAAAACTTTCAAACACAATTAAAAAATAAAATAATTAATTTTATTACTCACGTTGAAGTTGTGAAATGTTCGACTGTTGTTGTCAAAACTGCAAAAAAGTGTTTAAAAATATTACTTAATATGACTGAGATCAGTGTTTGTACAAGAGATCAGTGTTTGTTAGAGATCAGTGTTTGTATTAGAGATCAGAGATCAGTGTTTGTATCAGTGTTTGTATCAGAGATCAGTGTTTGTATCAGAGATCAGTGTTTGTATTAGAGATCAGTGTTTGTATTAGAGATCAGTGTTTGTATCAGAGATCAGTGTTTGTATCAGAGATCAGTGTTTGTATCAGAGATAAGTGTTTGTATCAGAGATCAGTGTTTGTATCAGAGATCAGTGTTTGTACCTGGTGGTGGGTCTGTCACATTGACATAAACAGGAACCTGCAGATCTCCTGCTCTGCACCAGTACCAACCAGCATCACTCTTCTTCAGTCCAGTTATTTCCACATTAAATGATTTTCCATCATCTCTAATGTGAATTGTATTATGGGATGTCTTTGATCTCCCCTCTTTGTGACACAGTTCATCTTTAAATCTGCACCACTCCTTTATTTCTTTCTTATATGCAGAATTGTAGTTACACTGGATTGTGACATTGCCCCCTTCCTCACCACTCACAATATTCTCCACCACAAACAAACCAGGATCTGAATAAAGACACAGCAAAGAAGAACTCTCAACATGACGTCTATAAAACATCTTCATTATTAATACATTAAAATGTAAGCTTTAACATCAAAACTGTTTCTTACTTGAATTGACAGTCAGGTACAAATAAACTCCATCATCTGGTTTAGAATAACCCCCAATCTCCACAGCACACCAGTAACCTCCAGTGTCAGTGGAACTCACACTGCTTAATGTGACAGTAAACACATTCTGAGAGGGAAGATCAGTGAGAGATGTTTCTCCAGTTTTGTTTCCAGAGACTCTGATGCTGCAGCTGGACCAGTAATAACCCTGACACCAATATTTATTATTTGTTTTGTATTGATCTTCATAAAAACATGGAATAGAAACAGAACCTCCAGTTTTTACAGATACATGGTTCAGAGTCTTCATACTTCTAACATCTGCAGAACACAAAATACATTTTAAACAACATTAAAGTTACTAAAGTTTAATTTACCTTCAAATATTTCATCATTATATTACAAACAGAACCATGAAAACTGAACAGAACACATTTTATAATCACTAAACATCATCACACTGAAGGAACTGTGTATTAAAATGTTACTTATAACAGATCATTAGCTCATGAAGGAACGAGAGACAGACATGTATTCTGATATTAAATTAATTATGTCTCTGTTACATATAATCAATCAACCTAATCATAAAAGATCAAAAAGATAAATAAGGATTATTTTGTTACCTGAGATGAAGAGGAATAAACTAAAGAGAACAACAGGATCCATCTCTGTCTGTGTGTCTGCACGAGGTTCAAATGATAAACTCTCTTTTCGACTCTCATTATAAAAATAACTTCCACTTTACTTCCTTTTCATCAAGTGAAAAAAAAAAAACTTCAACAAAAAGTTAAAAACCACCAACAAAACTTAAAGTCACTATCTATTAAGCATCAGATACTAATAATGTTAAAGACATTTACCACTTCCCCATAAGTTATCAGGTCTTTTGGTGTCCATGAAAACAGATGTTAGTTTCTTCTGCTGAAGCAAACAAGTTTCTCTGCCTAAATAGCAAGTATCACTCTATCTACCACCAGGAACCTTTACTTTACTGGAGATTAAGTCTACAAAAATGAAACTTTTACTTTAACAGCTTCAGATTTGCTTTCTGTTGCATGCACAGAATGACCAAAGTCAGGCCTAAACCTGACTTTGGGCATGGTAGCTCAGTGGTTAGGGCGTTGGGCTATCAAGCTGAAGGTTGGGGGTTCAAATCCCAGGTCCACTGAAGTTACCAGTGTGGGTCCTTGAGCAAGACCCTTAACCCTCATTGCCCCAGGGATGTTGTGATTAACCCTGTGCTCACCTTGTAAGTCGCTTTGGATAAAAGCGTCCAATAAATGAACAAATATAATGTAAATGTAAACCACGATTCAGGGCGTGTCAGTGTGTCTTCACTCTCAAAATAAATAAACATACAAGAACCTAAAGCTACAACATGATCACGATACTGAACCCTGTCTCATGTTATTTACCACAATAAGAGCAAATGTGAATTGGGGAGTGGCTTACTGAGTTAGCTTGCTTCGTGGAATAGGCCCCTTGAGTTATCACATTTTACTCAGAAAGCAGCTTTTTATGATGAGTCTGACTTCTTTGTTTAATTTATTTATGTAGATGTTATTGTAGAAATATCAGATGTATATTAATACACTTTAAAAGCATTATAAAAATATAACCTCACTGAGTCTATTAAAAATAAACCACAAAATAAGACAGATGTGTAAAAAGCTGATCATTTCTCATGACTGTCAAATTCGTTCATCAAAACAAACTAAACTTCATCGAACGACAGACGCATAAACTAATGCAGCATCATCACTCGGCTTGAGCTGAAACAAGAAACACAAAGAAAATAATGAGTTTCAAGAACAGATTCATTTCAGATGTCAGATTGTGTTCTAACTTCATCAGTGCTTTAGATGAAAGTGTTTTATTATTTTGACAAAATGATAATAAAGAGCCAGGCGGCACGGTGGCTTAGTGGTTTAGCACGTTCGCCTCTCAGCACTAGGGATTCCCGGTTCGAATCCCAATCTAGGTGGAGTTTCCATGTTGTCCGCGTGGGTTTCCTCCGGGTTCTCAGGTTTACTCAGACAGTCCAAAAACATGGATCAACTCAATAGAATTCTCAAATTGACCCATATAGAGAGTGTGTTTATGTGAGTGAGTGTGTGCCCAGCGATAGATTGGCACCCTGTCCTGGGTGTATCTGCTCAGTGCCCGAGACGTTCTCCCCTGGATGGGCATGAGGAACCCCCCCGTGACCCTAGTAGAGGATAAAGCAGAAGATAATGGATGGATGGATAATAAAGAGCCATAATTAACTTTATCTTATAAAATAACGTCCTGACTTTTTCCTTTTTATTCTCTATAGTGATATATATTTATTACATGTTAAGAAACCTTTTTACTTACAGCTGCAGGTTTGGAGGAAGTTCTAACATTGCTGTAGACAATTTCCTGTTCTTCAGTTGAGACTAAAGGCTGTAAATGTAATAAATTCTGTTTATTAATGAATTATTTCATTATAATCAGATCAACATGTATTGCATTAAATCACTTTATATAACTGGGACTTCAGAAGCTCCTCTGATGTGAAAGAATTCATTTAAGTTTTAAGTACACTGTATTTATTACACTTTAATAAGAATTGATCCTGTTTTTAGATTATCGACTCCATTTCTTGTTCTGCACTAAACAAAGTATTCAGTACTGAACTAAACCTGAATACTAACCTGCTGCAGGTTCACATGTTTGGATTTCTTTAGTTTTGAGTTCAAATTAACAGCACTGTACATCGGTTCACTTTCAGCCTGAAAAACAATAAAAATCATTATAGAATAGATTTTAATAAGTTTGAATGTTAAACTCAGTACTTACTGTGCCTGCAGTGATGTCATTGCTGGTTCTGGTTGAATTCAACTTCTCTGGAATTATTATACAAAGATTAAACATATTGATTAATACTGATCACCTAACATTACCAACATGCATAATACATACATACCAACATAATAAAAAATTAAGCACACTGACTGTTCTTCCTCCAGTACATGAGGATGAGGATCACAACCAGAATCATTAGAAGAAAAAAAGCCAGCGGAATCCAGAGGAGTAGTTTCACATCTGAACTGTTAATAAAATACAGACTTATAACAAAAATTTACTGAAGTAAAACACAGATCATTTAGCACCATGTTCTGATTAGAGGTGTAAAAACAGCCAAAATATAATGAGGGATGTTGAGATCATGTGACTCAGATCAGATGTGTTTACAGATAAACTTTTCAGAAAACATTTAAAAGTGTGAAGATGGTTTACAAAATCTTTAAAAAAAATAAAGAAGTAACACTTCTGTTCAACAGTTCACTGATGTGCAGCACAATATTTCATTTAATACAATATAAGTGCAGTTTGTTCTTACATCTCTTTAGTGGTGGAGCTGCAGTTACAGATGTTGCTGTGTGGGACAAATAACACCTTTACATTAAAAACAGTGTTTATGAGAAGAGCAGCTACATTAAATTTAACAATAATCTGTATGTGGTTTTACCTGAATCATCATTTAATCCAGATCTTTGTAAGAGACACAAATAATGAAATATTAAAAGTCAGAAAAAATATTTAAATTAATGATGTTTATAATATTCAAATAACAGTACCATCATTAGAAAGGTTTTCTACAAATATGAAGATTTCAGATTTTTTTACATTAAAGTTGTTACATTAAAGTCACTTACATTAAAGTTGTTGGATTTTGAACTGCTGTTGTGAAAACTGTAAAAAATTATTTATAAAATATTGATTAAATGAGGTCAGTGTTTATGACTGTGTTTATTGTTCTGGAGCTCAGTGTTTGTGATAGAGATCAGTGTTTATAGTTAAGATCAGTGTTTGTGATAGAGATCAGTGTTTCTATCAGAGTTCAGTTTTTGTATTAGAGGTCAGTGTTTGTATTAGAGATCAGTGTTTGTATTAGTGTTTGTACCTGGTGGTGGATCTGTCACATTGACATAAACAGGAACCTGCAGATCTCCTGCTCTGCACCAGTACCAACCAGCATCACTCTTCTTCAGTCCAGTTATTTCCACATTAAATGATTTTCCATCATCTCTAATGTGAATTGTATTATGGGATGTCTTCGATCCTCCCTCTTTGTGACACCGTTCATCTTTAAATCTGCACCACTCCTTTATTTCTTTCTTATATGCAGAATTGTAGTTACACTGGATTGTGACACTGCCCCCTTCCTCACCACTCACAATATTCTCCACCACAAACAAACCAGGATCTGAATAAAGACACAGCAAAGAAGAAATCTCAACATGAAGTCTATAAAACATCTTCATTAAAATGTAAGCTTTAACATCAAAACTGTTTCTTACCTGAACTGACAGTCAGATACAAACGAACTCCATCATCTGGTTCAGAATGATCCCCAATCTCCACAGCACACCAGTAATGTCCAGAGTCAGAGGAACTCACACTGCTTAATTTCACACTAAACTCATTCTGAGAGGGAAGATCAGTGACAGATGTTCTTCCAGTTTTGGTTCCATAGGTGACTATTTTGCAGCTGGACCATATAAAACCCCAACACCAGTATTTTTTATTTGGTTTGTATTTATCTTCATAAAAGCATGGTATAGAAACAGAACCTCCAGTTTTTACAGATACATGGCTCAGAGTCTTTAAACTTCCAACATCTGCAGAACACAAAATACATTTTAAACAACATTAAAAAGATTTCATCATTATATTACAAACAGTAGTATAAAAACTGAAAATAACTCATTTTATAATCATAAACATCACCACACTAAAATAAATATGCATTAAATTTAAATATAAACAATTTATCATTTTTCGTACTAATCCATTTCTATTAAAACCTCTTCAATAAATCACCTGCTTCTATTTAATTACTAACCTGTTCATATTTAGTTAATTTCCTCATAACTTTTTTAACCAGAATATAGCTATTCATGACCTCTTCTCTACATAAGAACATTAATTAACCCAATCAAGGAAGAATTACAGAAGCTAAATGTGGACTATTCTTTTTTTTACCTTTTATAAAAAGGAAGAAAGTGAAGAAAGGAAGAAATTTCATGTCTGAATGTGTGTCTGTACGAGGCTCGAGTGATAAACTCACTTCCTACATTCTGATCACAGCTTCCTCTTCACCTTCACTGCTGTTGAAACAATAATTTGTGTTTCCCTCAGGTTTACTGATTCAGATTGAAGTCTTTATTTTTATCCTAGAACATTAATAATAGTGCTCATTAATTTATCTTATCTCTCAATATTCCACCATTGTGTTTGTGTGAGTGTGCTGCCAGAGTGAAAGAGTTGTCCCCTGGACGAGCACCCCGCCCTGTGACCATAGTGGAGAATTAAGCTTAAGATAATAAATGAATTAATGAATTTAGAGCAGCCAATTCACCTTGAATCCATGTTTGTGGACTGTGGGAGGAAACTGGAGAACACAGAGGAAACCCACGAGAACATGGAAACATTACATGGTTCCCCAGCGCTGAGAGGCAGGTGTGCCGCTCACATAACTACATATCTTCATTTCATTTTTCAGAAATACATTTGCATCAGTGTACTTCTCTTTTAAATAACTCAGCAGTACCAGAACTTCCTCTTTTGTTACCTTTTTAGTCACTGAAACTTAAACACTTTTATTTTAACCTCGGTTTCCTGAACCTCTGTGTTTAGAATGCGAAGCATCTGCAAACCACTAACCAACCTTATAAACTGGGTATGAAGACAAGAATTATTCATTCATCCATTATCTCCCGCTTTCTCCTCTATAAGGGTCGCGGGGGGGTTCCCCATGCCCATACAGGGGAGAACGTCTCGGGCACTGGGCAGATAGACCCAGGACAGGGCGCCAATCCATCGCTGGGCACATATATAAGTGTGACTGCCAGAGGTGTTTTTAATCCGAGTGCACTCTGGAGGTTATTTTACTGCTTATTAAAAAAAATGTTTCCTGAGAACTGAGACTTCTGCTCTTCTTCCTTCAAAACACAAAATGAGATGTAAAATGAAAAAGATGAAAATCTTACCCATTGAATATACTGTATTCAGAGTATATCTAGTACAGCCCTGGTCTTTAGATCCTTCAGTACATTCGAACATGTTGTAGAGTTCACCGTGTAATCGATTCTTCTATTCATCTCATCTGTTCTTTGAGGCGTTGGATCCATGTGGGTTAGAAAAAAAATACACTTCAATTTCACTTTTTCATTTGAATGAAGCAGGAGAGTTTGGTAACGAAATGCGTTTTGATTGAAAGACTTTAAAAGGACGATTGATTTTCGGCAGCTCTTATGTCGTGTAATCGTATTACAAACTCATTTCTTATTGATTTAAAGGCGTTTATTGAAGGTAGATTTTTTTGGGTTACGTTCTGGTGATTATGAAAAGTGTTCCGTCTGGGATTCTGATGAAAATTACTCTCTAGTCGTTTACGGGTTTTTAATTACAACAAACCTAAAAAGAAAACGACAAGAAAATGATGCACACGCTGTGGATTTATAAAAATCAACGGCAGGAAGCCTTTCTATTGGCCCGGTTTCTTTCTGTGCTCTGATTGGGCGCCTTCTCTACCGGACCTTGTTGAGCACATTCTGGATTAAGACGGCATTACAACGTATATGATTATGACATGTAAAACACAACAATCGCCGAAAAAATGACATAATTATTATTAAAAAACATAATTGATTATACTAAAATTTAAACAGTTTTGGAATCATTAATTGATTCTTTTATGAGCGTTTTAAAGAGTCTTGTAAGATTTTTGTCAAACATCCAGCAGATGGCGCTGTTTTTACTGCGTTTCACTGCGTTTAATGCAGAATAGAAAAGTTTTTAGTTCAAATCGAATCGTCAGTCAAACACTTAAAATACGAAGCGTCTCATAAAACAGGAGCGAACTTAAAACGACTGAGATTCAGAGATACATCTCAAACGTCATTTACCAAGATTTTATACGAACGCCCAGCAGATGGCGCTGCTCCCGCAGAGTGGGTGTAAAAACCCTTCACCGGCCAGCGCCGCGCCCCTCAGTCGATGTGTAATTGGCCCGCAGGCGGCGCTTTGGCGGGTCCGGCCTTTGCTGCGGCGCGGTTTGAACAGCGTGTTGAATTTATTGACTGGCATTAAACACGACACAGCGAGGCGGGGCAGCAGGGGGGCAGCAGGGGGCAGCGAGGCAGCGGGTGTCGCTCTGAGCCGTTATTAATGAATTCTGCCGGCGGGGGGGTCTGCCGTTCGCTGGATCCTCTGCGGCACGGCCTTGATATCCGGCGGTCCCCTCGGAACGGCTGCCCTTTGGAGGCTTTTTCATCTGCCCCGCGGACTGAGGGAGGGACACGGGTTCAGAAAGGGCAGGTTCCAAACTGACATTTCCTCCAGCGGGAGTTCTTTATTTGGACTCCGGTGGAGCAGCAGACGCTCAGCTCTGATTGGCTTTGGACCTAAAATATTAAAGAGTTTATAAATAACATCAGATTACAGTTTATAACGCTGAGGTTTTTACTATAACAGAGTCCTGCTTCACAGAACATCCAGCGGAGAACATTTCGGGCGCCAGTCTATCACTGGTGGGCGACTTAGTGGTTTAGCATGTTCTCCTCAGCTCTAGGGATTCCCGGTTCGAATCCCAATCTGGGTGGAGTTTCCATGTTCTCCCCGTGTCCGCGTGGGTTTCCTCCGGGTTCTCCGGTTTCCTCCCACAGTCCAAAAACATGGATCAAAGTCAATAGAATTCTCCAAATTGTCCCATATAGAGTGTGTCTGTGTGAGTCTGTGCCCAGTGATAGATTGCCCCCCTGTCCTGGGTGTATCTGCCCAGCGCCCGAAACGTTCTGCCCTGGATGGGCATGGGGAACCCCCCCTGCGACCCTAATAGAGGATAAATCGGAGGATAATGGATGGATGGAATCGATCACTGGTCGCACTCAGATACGAAAAACTCACTATATGGGGCAATATAGAGCATGCAATTTTACCTTGAATTCATGTTTTTGGACTGTGGGAGGAAACCAGAGAACCCGGAGGAAATCCACACGGACATGAGGAGAACATGGAAACTCCACCCCGACTGGGAATCAAATATCATTGCAATAGAGCTTATAGAAAGTCATCATGCCCCGGGGTACCCCGGCTGGGGTACAACGCTCCGCCGTCAGACCCCAAAAAAGCTGCATTCGCTCGTCAGTCAACATTTCCGTTCATTTAAGATTCCAAAAGCTCCGGATTGATTTTTTAAAATATTTATTCAGATGAGCGTCTGCTCTGCGTACGTGATCGGGCCTTCGGACCAAACAGGACAAGACTCGCTTGGGAACAACCGATCACGTTTCAGAACAAACACCAGACGAATGCTCTCCGTTAGATCCGAACGGAACAGACGGAAGCGGATTCACAAACACGACGATGCTTTACGGTCAGAACGAAGCCTGAGGGTCATCAAGACGCGGGACGTCGCTGCTGCCCCACAAAATGTAACCACAGTGACCGCACGAAGGGTTAAAACTGCCCCGGTTAACGGGTTCTAGGTTCAAAAGTGACATTTAATTAGCTGTGTGAGTATTAATTATTCATGAGTGTATTTATTCCATCTCTAAAACCACCATGGCCGATTCATTGGTCACGTTTAAATATGTAGTTACTGTGGTTAGCCTGTAGAGGGCAGCATGTTCCCACAGCACCTCGGTTTAATGAGGTCGGGCCCCTCAGACTTCCTCTGAGACTAAATATGTCTCTAAAACAGACAAAGGAGACAAAGGTTCATCATTTTTAACCCGGGTCTTTATCTGTTTACCCTCATTAAGATCTAAAGTATAGGGAAACCCACATTAACTCTTTGGTACCCCGTTTCTAGGTGGTTGCACATGAAGTCCTCCATTCTTCTGAAAAGCCACGTTCTCTAAACGATTCCAAAGCGTCCGTTTAACCAGAGGAGAACTTGAGGTCAGACTCATGATGTTGGATGAGCGGGTCGAGGCTCATGCGCACACTCTCCATTCCAATTCATCCCAAATGTGCGTGCCTTCATGAAGAGTACTTTGTGCAGAGGCACCGTTAAGATGAAAGAAAAACAGAATGGGACCTTCCCCAAACTGTTGCAGGATGCTACAAAGGTCAGGAGGTTGATTTCATACACTGATGGAAATGTGGGTGACCCAATCCACTGGATTTATTAATTAGGAGGCGTGTCCTAACGCTCACATCCAGATTATGAAGAGGGATTAGAACCCCGTAATCCAGTTAAAGTAATCTGCTGATTTTAATCCACTGACGGTTCTGTAACAGAACACAGCTCTCCATCTTTATCTCCAGAGCTGTGAAGGAAGCGACCATCGCTGTCGGGTCAGACCGTGTTAGTCGATCACCGACAGCGTGTGGGTTCTCGACACACAGGTCTGAATTTAAAGATCACGTTTCCAGATTTCTAACATAACGATGAACCCATTAACTTTCGTTAACGTTCTTTAGGTTCTGGATTTGTATTAGAACCTCATTTTGGGAATAATAAAACTTTAAATGATGAGAAGTTGCGACCCGGGTTAAAAACGTTTCCCTTTAACAGATGAAGGTTCCGAGTCCCGATTTGAAGAAGACAAAAAAAAAAAGAAAAAAAATCCCTCAATCAGGTACAAAGCTGAAACAGAACGAATACAAACCGACGGACAACTGACAGAGAGGAGGGTTCTACGGGTTCTAGAAAGTTTAAAAATCACAGACAGACTGTAATTCGGGCGCAGCGTTCTTCATTCACATCCAGGACTGAAGTTCTGCTCTCAAAACTAGACGTAGGAATAAATATATAAAAAGTTTTTTTTTTTTTTTTTTTTTTATTGATTTCAGGCAGTGAGACACGACGGGGTGGGGGGGGGGGGGTTGTGGGGGGGGGGGGTATGATGATTATCTATAGGCTCCGTACATAATAAAATCTTGTCCAGTGGTCCCTTCTCCATCCTCCTCCTCCTCCTTGACGGTCGTCCCATCTCTCAGACTGTAAATATAAAGAATATAAAAGGGTCCGTCTCCCGGCTGAAGGCTGAAGGCAGTGGGGCGTGCGGAGCAGGTGGTGGCGCCGTCAGCCGAACCCGACGGGCTCTGACGCCGCCTGTAGGAAATATGCGATAGAAATTCTTTCTTCGTGGAATAGAGTTCCTCTTCGTTCGGGTCCGTCCGGTGAGCCGGGTGTGAGACGCAGCGCCGTGACGGACCCCCCCAGTCCCAAAAAAAAAAAAAAAAAAAAAAAAAAAAAAAAATCACTGTACAAGGGACGGGCGCTCGGCACAATGTGGACCGTCGTTCGGGACGTCCCGGTTTTTTGGAGGATCGTTCTCAGTGGAGAGACTGAGACTGAGGTTCTGGCTCTGCGCAGGGAGGGGGGGGCGGGGTCGGTGTTTCGGACTCGTCCTTCCACCCGTCACACGCTCATGGTCATCGTCGGGGAGTACTGATCGAGAAACAAGGGACATGTCAGGGTTTTGTGTTTTCAGCAAACTTTATTTAACTTGAAAGGGTCGTTTTAAAGGGAAACTTGTGTCTAATTGCCCTGGAATTGCCCCTGATGGAGGTGAGGGAGGACGTTTTTGGACTCAGAGTCCTAAATAAAGACACATGGCAAGAACTACAAAAATGACTCTTGATACTTGTATGCTAATGATATGCTAATGAACTCATTAACTCAGCCAATCAGAAAGCAGAATGATGTAGAAATAATGCAGGAACTTCCATTAGTATGAAGACATGTAGACAGAGGCACCTCTAATTTTACAGCACAGATCAGGTTATTAACATTAGAACTAGGGCTGTATTCATCTAAAGATTTTCATAGTCGAATCTGATTCGTCAGATTTTCCCTATAGTCGACTGATAGTCGAATCAGTTAAAATTTCACCACAAGATGGCGCTAAGGTATAGTTTAAAAAAAAATATATACATTTTTTTTTTTTTATATTTTACTTGTTTTTCTAACAAAAGAAAACCTTTTTTTTTTGTTTTTCTTTTTTTTCTAGAAATTAGGATGATTTTATTTTTTAAAAAATATTTTTTATTTTATTTGACAAAAGGCTATATATATATATATATATATATATAACGAAAACAAAGACATTTCATGTAAAAACTAATGCTTAGCAGCAGCCATGGGCGCCCCCATGTGGTCAAAATGGTACATTCGACTATGAGGTTCATAGTCGACTACGGTTCTCCGAATCGAATCGTCGAATCAGCGAATATTGCAGCTCACCCCTAATTAGAACAGCGTTTCTCAAACTGTGTGCCGTGCCCCCCTGGGGGGGGGCAGAGGCGGAGGGGGGGTGAAGAAACTGAGCAAGGAACCAATGTTTAACGTTGGAACCTTTTTTTAATTGGGACTTTAAACCAACCGTGCTTTCAGGTTAGTGCAGCGTCACTCAAAGCACTGCACGGGGGGGCATACGTCCTTGAAGCTGATGGGCTACAACAGAAGATTATCAAGGTGTTTCCTCATTGGTCTATTTAGATGATGAGCATCAGCATTAACAGCGTAAAAGACCACAGTGTCCATTCAGTGTACACACACAGGAATTTGTCCGCATTTAACTCACAGACGTGTCTGGGGCGGTGGGGCAGCCCTGTATACGGAACCTGGGGAGCAATTGGGGTAAGATGCTCAAGGGTACTTTAGTCATGATACTTGTTGGGACCGGGAATCGAAGCGGGAACCTTCAGGTCACACGGCTGGTTCCTTAAAACCCAAGCCTACGTCTGGCTGTTTCCCAGCACTAACAGTTACAAGTGATACAGTCAGGGGGCGATAGAGTACCCATCAGCATGGCTTTGGGGTCCCCGAATAGAACGTATGCAGAGCTCACCTCAGGTCACCCCCCCCCCCACTCAGGAGGAGTGCTAACAGCGCCTCTCCATCAGAGTCACGATGATGAAGTCATTAAGTCTAATGGTTTTTAAAGCGCTTATCGGAACTCACGCTCTCGTTCTGGAAGGAGTGGAGAAAGTTGGCTCCTAAATCGGCGTCATCTCGGGGGGTGCCGGGCGGATTGCTCAAACTGCTCATGTTGTTCGGTGAATTCTGCAAAAGAAGGTACTTTAGGAACATTATACACAGAGACACACCATGGCAGAACCTTCAAAACACATCTTTTCTGTGGTTTGGTCAATTTAAATAAACTATATAATACTAGGGCGGCACGGGGGCTTAGTGGTTAGCATGTTCTCCTCTCAGCGCCAGGGATTCCCGGTTCGAATCCCCATCTGGGTGGAGTTTCCATGTTCTCCCCGTGTCTGCGTGGGTTTCCTCCGGGTTCTCCGGTTTCCTCCCACAGTCCAAAAACATGGATCAAGTCAAGTAAGTTCTTCAAATTGCCCCATATAGAGTGTGTGTGTGTGTGAGTGAGTGTGTGCCCAGCGATGGATTGGTGCCCTGTCCTGGGTGTATCTGCCCAGCACCTGAAACGTTCTCCCCTGGATGGGCATGGGGAACCCCCCCGCGACCCTAATATAGGATAAAGCGGAAGATAATGAATGAATAATACACAAAGACACACACCATGGCAGAAGCTTAAAAACTGCCAACTTTTCTGTATTATAATAATAATAATAATAATAATAATAATAATCCATTATTAAGATATTAAAGTGTTTTTAATTGTCACGTTACCTTAGGAAGTCCATCCAGATCCCCGGAGCCTGAACCGAAGTGAAAGATGAGAGATTTAACGTTTTCTAATGACACAATAATAAAACTACACAAAGGCACAGCGATGCAGTCACTACGAGGCTTCTGTACCTAATGATCCGTTCACATGATGAGGTTCCATCCCCCCCATGGGGCCATCTGGACCCAGAGGGAACTACAGGGGTGAAGCAGAAGATGAGCGAGATGTAGTGAAGATGCAGAAGGTGGAGGATTTTAGGGAATTGAACTGAACGACTCACTGTGGATCGGCTTCCTCCTGGCGGCACTGACGTGATCATGGTGTAGAGGGTCTCGCCAGAGTTGGTCGAGTCTAGAGAAAAAAGGGACGGTAAGTCTGAGTGTGTGTGTGTGTGTTTAAGCTGCTTTAAAACAAAACAATATTGTGGTTGGTGTAAAAATATTGTGGTTGGTGTAAAAATATTGTGGTTGGTGTAAAACTGAATCGTCTACAATCATGTAACACTCTCACCCCCCCACACACACCCCCCCAAATAAACATGTACGCACACACACAAAAATATGCAAAAAATATACAAAAATATGCATGCTTACACACACACACACACATATATACATATATATATATATATATATATATATATATATATATATATATATATATATATATATACACACATACACACACACATGTGCACACGCATGTACACACACCACACACATTTATAAAAACATGCATGTATATTCACAAAAACAGAAACACACACACACAATACATGAACATGCATACACAGACAAACACACATTTACATACACTAACACAATCATGCATGCACAAAGAAAACACACGTGCAAAGACACATACAAGGATACACACACACACACACTGTACAAACCTGCTGGACTTGGCATTATTGGTGTTGGACAACCAGCTCCCCCTGCTGGACCCTGAAAAAAATGACCGCATTAAAATCTAAATCCTTGACAAACAGGCATTAATAATTAAACAGTTATAAATCATTATAATAATTCATGATGCACTATTGAAACAGCAACGCGACGGTCGTGACCGATATCAGCCTCGTTTACGGTCATCGGCAAATAAGAAGCACAGATGGCGGCGGAGGTCGAAGTGCATGTTTATTTTGTGCGGTTGAATGTTACGTGGACTGTTTGCCGTTTCACTCGGTCAACGGCGTTTTCACTCGGCTTCCACTCCGAGATCGCCCTCGGTGTTGCCGAGCATCCTTATCACGCGTACATTAAATACTGTATTATAAAACGCTGCATCCAATATGGAAACAATAACAGACACAATCTCCTCTTACAAATCCTGCACACACACACACACACACACACACACACATACACCAGGGTACCATTTGCATGGATTTTGCATGTTCTCACCTATCTGTTTTTTGATTTCTATATGGGGTTCTTCCCTTTCTTTTTACCCCCCCCCCTGCAATCTATATGTACCAAAGTACTGGGATAGGCCCCCCTCCCCCAGTTACCCGAATTAGAATAAGAGGCTTAGCGTATGAATGAATGAATGTTTACAGTTTGTTCATCAGACCTGCTGTGTGAGTGTAAACGTGTTTACCGTATAGTATGTTGTACAAGAGCCCTGAAATTATTACGTCGGTCGCTTTTTTAAATACACTTTTATGTTTAAGTTAATATTTGTTTGGGTGACTCTTTACATCTACCACAGTGATGTCTTCACTCAGTAATGACTCTGATTATTTTGTTTAATTAAAATAAATAAATAAAATAAAATAAAAAGTGGTGAAACGGAGAACCCTACCACGTATGTTCCAGGAGACGATGAGGAATATGAGATCTGCAAACAAAATGAAATGTCTTTAATGAACTCAGACATTTTTCATTGTATTAAATCAGGAAGCTGAAGGGAAACACTAACCGTGTTGGCATTATTGGGATTGGACCACGGCCGACCAGCTCCCGCTCCCCTAAAGCATAAAATCACAGAGAGATTAGTTTAACTTCTAAATTTCAGCTACTTACCTGATCTCCACATTTACCCCCCCCCACCCCCGCCCCCAAGCACATAAGTGTATATACAGCGATAACACTGACAGTAATGAACACCATCATATAATCAACCACAGAATCAATGAAATCTTTTTTTTAAGGTTTAAATAGCGTCAGGTGGTAGATAATACTCAGCATAAAGAGATGATATAGAACACTGAGAGGAGAACATGCCAAACCACTAAGCCACCGTGCAGCCCTGTTTCAGGAGTCATAATGCTAATAATGCTCCTGCACAATCGGTGATCTACACACAAATTAAGGAGGCCCTCTGGAGGTCCCATCACTCTGTGGTTTGACGTCCTCCAAAATATCCAAGCACTAAATGTAACTGTACATCATACGCTACATGGACACTGCCGGGATAGGTCATGCTTACATGTTCACTCCCGGCATGCTGGGGCCCACAGAGTTCGGGGGTCTCATGCCA